>OU963922.1:10185556-10785556 GCA_902850365.2 Chilo suppressalis | reverse complement strand
CTGTGCCAGTGCTTGTTAAAAAGTTAGGTATTGTTTTATTTTATGTTTTTGTTAAATAAATAGTAAGGTGGTACATTTTACTTCATATTTTCACACCCAATTTTTTAAGAATACTTTTTTTTCTTTTTGGAAGCACATGGTTTGCCTGATGGTTAGAGGGGTTTGAGTAATTCCACGAAGCAAATACAAAGAGAAGCTTTTGTATTCAATGTAGCACAACTCTACCAACATGCACTCATGTCACTTTTTTACAGTTTTAGTTTTTCATCACCAGAAGTGCTGTTATCAGTTCCACTCTGTTATTGTGAAATAGATAGTAATGATAAAAGTCCAACATGACAGAAAAGGGGATATTTATTTTACATTTTCAGGTAGATGAATACTCTCAATATGGATTTTCAAGTGCGACTTGTTTAGATATCTTTTATCGCACAAATTACAGGAGTATGGCTTGACACCCAGATGTGTCTTCTGGTGTAACTTCATCTTGCAACGTTCTGTAAACTGTTTAGTGCAAATTTCACATGAAAATAACTTCTCGCCTGTATGTATTCTGTAATGAGTTGTCAATTGATACTTCGTTGTGTATTTCTTATCGCACTTGTCACACTCAAATGGTTTTAGACCTGAATGTGTGTGTTCATGTAGAGTCAATTTCCATTTATCTTTGAAAGTTTTCCCACATATTTTACAAGAAAATGGCTTTTCTCCAGTATGCACTCTTGTGTGTATAGTCAGCTGTTGTTTAGTTGTATACTTCTTATTGCAAACTTCACACGAGAACGGTTTTAGTCCTAAATGCAAGTATTCATGTACATTCAATGTACCTTTAGTTCTGAATTGTTTACTGCAAGTGGGACATTTGAACGGTCTCTCTCCTGTGTGTATCCTTAAGTGAACGGTCAACTTTGGTTTCTTTCTGAACCTTTTACCGCATGTTTGACATCTGTGAGGCTTCTCTAAGTCAATGTTTCTGTCTTCAGGTGAGTATTCTTTTTCGGAAGATAATTCATATACGACTTGCACTTTCTTTGGGATACACTTTCTCTTGCTTTTCCTATAATTTTGTGCAGGTTTTTCATGTTTTTCCTCTGTTGTAGATATCAGTGCATCTGAAAATAAATAATGTAATATTGTTTGTTAATTTTTTATTAAAACTACTATAAAAAACGAGCAAGCCTTACAGTAGTCGCAAATGATGTGTAACATTTGACATCTCACCTTAGTAATAAGGAATTTTAAAATTATATTCTGATATAAATGGGTCAGGTATTATTTGAAATTATTCTTCACAACAAACAATAATGATTTTTAATGAAAATTGTATTTTATTTAATCGACACTAGGAGTAATGCAATTTTTTCGTTTTCTGTGAGAGAATTGAGTTTGCTGCACGTGCCCGAAAATCCCTGGATCGCTGAGTTGAACTTTTTGCAATTTTTTTTGGCTCTAGCTTTCCAGTTTTCATTTTTTCTTCACGTTTTTTCTTCCGGTAATTTTTCATATATTCTGCTCTGGATTTACCCATTCCTGCAAGTTATAAAATTAAATTAGAATTATTCATATTTGAGAAATTTTTGATATCGAAGAAATGATCCATCCGTGCAGATAGCTAGTATATATATAATTTTTATTTTTTAAGCATGTAACTTGCTTGATGTTTAAATCTAAAGAAAATATAACTAGAAAAAATTCCACGCGGACCAGGCAGCAGACGGAACTCGAACCTTTCGCTATCTGGGCGAATGCCCAGACTCTTAATTCCATTAAGAATGGCTAGAGGAATTTCGACGCGGCCGTCAGGGCCGCGGTAGCATAATTGGTCAGTGCATTCGCCCGGATAGCGAAGGGTGCGGGTTCGAGTCCTGTCTGCTGCCTTGTCCGCGTGGATTTTTTTCTAGTTATATTTTCTTTAGATTTAAGCTAGTATTTTTCTTTATTTTTCAATCTAATTTAAAAATATTAATGGAGAAGATTCCTAAACATTAGAATCAATTTCTTCTTTTTGATGTGTAACATCTTTCCTCTCGCTTTCGTGCAATTTGTGGGAGTGATTACGTAAAGTGGTACGGAAGTGTGTAACAGGAAGTTTGGGAAGCGCGCGCCATTTGATTTGATTTTAGAACATAATGTTCAAATGGCTTCTTCCTTCTGTAGTAGGTTTTATTTCTTTTTTTAAAAATATAAGGTGAGGTTTCAAATGTTACACATCATACGCGGCTAATGTAATTTCGCTCATTTTTTTTAAATCATAAAAAGGATAATGGTCACGCCACAAAACGAAAAAAATTTCCCGGCGCAAATCAGCGATTATGTACATGAAGAAAAACATAAAATTTTGGAGGGAAACTGTAGGAAAAGTACCTGTTGGTTTGCGGGCTGCTGGTTCCTTTTGATGCCTGTTCTTCCTCTCCTGGAGAAATGTTCGCCTGTGGCACGCCACTATTTTTTGCACTAATGTTTAAACGGGGCGGAAATATTTACGTATATGCGAAAAAGCTTATCCGGAGCGCGGTTTTCTGCGCAGTCGTGGGAGTTTTCTCCATTTTTATCCCAAAAATTTAAAAAAGCTAAATACTGAAATACTTTATTCCAATAATTATTTATTATTACTTACTTGAATTTTCTCCAATGGTCTGCACTTTATTGAAACTTATTATCAACAGTCAATGTTTATTTATGAAGTTGAAGTATATAAATTGATTTATATAACAGCAAACTTTATACAATGTATTTACACTTACAACACTAACTTACACAGCTGATGGCTGATAGTACCGAGCTCTCAGTTGGTAGTAATCTGACGGTCAACTCTAAAACCGCGTACTCATTCGTCAAATCGAATAGCGTGCGTTATCGCGACATCCTATTATACACTTCTGTCTCATTTCACGAAATCACTCCCACAAATTGCAGTAAAGCGAGAGGAAAGATGTTACACATCAAAAATTATTACAGGCTCATTAGAGGCTATTGAAGAAGAAGAAGAAAGAAATTTTATTGTCCATAACTAAACTAATTACAGTATTTTTATATAAATATAAAATATATATTAACAGTATTTTTAACCTAAACTAAGACTAGGTCCCTCAACTCAACTAGGTCCCTGCCTCAGCTTGATACTGCAGCAACACCAGGGCTGCTGCAGCGCTGGTGATTCTGGCAGGGCCTAAGGTTGATGACACAGATGAGACATTATAATACAACCATACCAATGTACACTATAAAAAAAAAAAGATAATAACAAATTAGGCTGAATGTTTTCATAATCCTTAACTTTACAGAAAAAGTACAAAAAATTTAAAAGAAAAAATAAAAAAAGAATGATTTATCTGTGGTAGGACAGACTACAGACTGGAAGACCTAAACAAAAAACGAAAGAAAGAAAACTAATATAAAAAACTAATAATTAAAAGAAATTGCAAATTTTATAGTATTTCTACTGCCGATCCATGCCTGTACGCAACGATTAATACGATTACGATTATTGGCATATTGGGGCATCAACTACTTAAAACGGTTGATTGTAGGAAAGCTGTTTTTTTTTATAATTTTTATATTTAATTTTTTTCAAGCTCAAGCCTCTATGGTACTTTCCAAACTAGAAAATCTTGAAAAAAATGAAATGGCTGAAGTACTCCCAATTATTTTTAAATAAAAAATGATAATTCTTACCCTTTTGTTTATCTAATGTTTCTATTTCGAATTTAACAGGGTCATTTGGTCTTTCATTGTAAGTGGTATATTCAACAGGTTTTGAGCTTTGCTGGTCTTCTGTTTCAACTTGAGCGCTCAACATATACGGATCAACTTCAACTACTATATTTATTACTGATTTTGGGTCCGATACTTTTTCTTGCTTTATAGTGACATTGCTGTATACAATGGAATCAGGAGCTTTAAATTTTTCCATAGCTTTATTAAAGAGACATATGAGTACCAACGTAGTTCTGAAAAATAAATGTTTCAGGTAAATAATGGGTCAGATGTGTGCACTTTGGGCAAGTGCCTAGGGCCCCGCGATCGATAGGGGGTTCCCTCAGATCAAATACAAAGTTCCTAGTTCCTGTTAAATCACCAAATGGAAGTCATAGGGGCCCCATGATCCTAATATGCCCAGGACCTCCAATAGGTCAAAGACGGCACTGTATCTATGGTTTTCAAACCTACTATATAATATAGTGGTGTTGATTCTAGTATGGTTCTCTAAACCTAAACTTAAATTTGATAACAGTGCATCCTTGTCATTCCTCTATACAGAATGAAAAGGAGGGACTAATGTAAAATTTAGTTTTAAGTTTAGAGAATCATCAACACCAGTATCCTACTATATTAGAGGATCAAATACTATATTCCAGAAAAAATATATATATAGTAGGCCAAACAACTATATTTTGCGTAGTCGGCCATTGCCAGTAAAATCCTTCTTTAAAATAATTATTTATCATGCATGGCACAAAGCAGCAAAGGAATATAGTAAAAATTTTCTAACCACATTTTTTTTTCATCTACATTTTTTTATGTAAGCTTGGAAACTACTATATTTCATAGAAAAAAGGTTGGTAACCTTTGTCAGATGATAAACAACATTCGAACATAAAAAAAATAACAAAAGAATTATTAATAGAATTAATAAATTAATTAATTTACCTTAGTAAACTTTGAAATATTATTTCATCTACTTTAAATACACGATAACAATATTTACATGACTCAGGTCAAATAAAAATAAAAGATCACAAGTATTTTTACCTAACCAGTTGAACAAAAGACGCTAATTAATGAAATCAATACAACCAAACAAGTATGAATTTAAAGATGTGAAATGGACTGTGTATGATCTGAAAACGCTTGTATTTTTGCTATGGCTTTAGTTAACAGAGGAGCCTTGTAAGACGTGGTAATATTCGATTATTCTTATTGTTTTTAAACATTAATAATCGGAAAAAAAATATAATATAGTGACATCAGTGTTGCCAACTCGGATTTTGAAAAAGACGTAGACCCGATGAGAAAATTACGTAGAATTGGTAAATTTTGCATATGAAAAGTAAGTAGATCTACGTACTTTTTTCTGAGAGAAATGAAGAAGTTATTTGAAACCGAATAGAACGAGTATTTTGTTATACAATTTGTTTAAGAACGGGAGATAGAACAAAGAGTTCTTGGAGAAGTCGCTGCATTGGAAATTTGGAAGCATTTACCATGCTGTGGTAAACATTTACCATCAGACACAGACACTGGTGGGTGCCGATTCTGGATGGTTCTCTAAATTTAAAACTTAATTTAACATCAGTCTCTCCTTTTCATTCTGTATAGAGAATGACAAGGATAAACTGTTGTTAAATGGGCTAGTTGACACTTTTTGGAATTATGTTTTAAATTGTTAATAATTGTTTTATCAGAACGAAAAAAAATTTTTTTTTTACCTAGAAGACATACAAAAACGCTCTTTAGTCTATAGACTTATCTATGCTATGACGTCAAAACATTTGTAAACAAACACTCGCAAGCACGTAGGAAATAAACAGCTAAGTTAATATTATAAATAAAACCATGATTTCTAATAGATCACATGAAAAATATAGTAGTTAACATGATACACTTGGTAAAAGACTCTAGAAAAGTTGTGGTTTAAATTGCCAAGAGAAAAAACATACTTACACATGAACATAATGCTTAAAACTTGATAAATCCTGTAACTTTATCGACTGAAAGTCTTTTCTTTTTGCAAAGATCAATTCGATAGATAGTAGTAAAAGTTTCAAAATACAATTTTTAAGATTATGAATGTACCTACTAAGTCAAAGAGTTTTGTCGTTTCTGCTTTCACAAATCCTGCGTCCAGCATTAATTTAGTCAACAAAACCAATAACGGGAACCTTTTCTACAAGATGCAAGAGTGTTTAGATACATCTTCTTAAATATTCAATATAAAATATTCTTCTTTATTCTAGTGGATCAAGTTATTTTACATATTTTAAAAAAAATAAGAAAATACGTAGATTCTGGGACTGAAGTTAGTAGCTTTCCAGAAAAGGCCTAAAATACGTAGATCTACGTAAAAAGACGTAGAGTTGGCAACACTGAGTGACATTGACATATTGACTTTTTTGAAATTTCCTAAATTTTGGGAAGGCAAATGATACGGAGTCCATGCAGACTTGTTTTTCCAAGTGTTGCATTTTATTTTTTGAGGTCCGTACTTTGCGCAAAATTTATCGACGTAGCGTTATTCTGCTTAGGTATTGTGGAAACTTTAATAAACGTTGGTTCATGTCGCCATACAGCCAGTGTCTATTCCATAGGCACATAGAGCATATACCACTGGAGATGGCATAGGCGGGCGAGCCCTCCGCCAAAACGTTCATGGCCAGTAGCCAGTAGCCATGAACGTTATGTATAAAACTAGTTCACGCGCGACCGCTACCACTGCCTCTTCTCTGTGGACGATCGCATCCGATGAAGCCTTAAAGGCCTTCCCGGCCAGAGGACTTTGGACTGCCCAACGGGTGTTTTTTAGTCAGTAAGAGTCTCACATAACCCTGCAGCCGGCTATAGGGTATCCATGAGGATTTCTCACCCGCTACCCCACCTGGAAGGAAACAAAAAAAAAACCGCTACCATTTTAGGGATGTTCCGATACCATCAAGGTATCGATACCTACTCATTTCGATAGTACTCAAATCTTTTTTCGATACTACTTAAATAAATACTCCTAAAGTATCGATACTTACTGATATCGATACTTTTAGCACTTATTTTTATTTATTTTTTACTTTGAGGAAACTAAAGTAAAAACAATAAACGTCGAAGAACAAAAATTAAAACAAAAGTGAGAAAAAACGAGAATATAAATGTTTTGCGTCACTTTTTTTTAACATTTTAGGAATTCAAAGGGATTGTTTAACATTTTAGGAGAGCAGTAGCAAAAAAGAAAAGTATAGGATCCTACCTTTCATTGGTCCCTTTATTTGCTTTTTCTCTAATTTGCCTTTATCCAAAATTCACACAGAATTCACAGACTTAAAACATTGTTTACATTTTGCAATTGTTTCGTTTTATTTGGTAAAATTTTATTGATTTTGGTGGTGCCATGATAACACAATTTATAAAATTACTTGAAAACAATCATTTGTATATGCAAATTAAATCTCGACTTGACAGTTTGAAAATTCATTATGTTGCCAATGATGACAACTTACATGGCGGGCGGACGGCTCTCTCGTTTTCGGCTCGGGCTCGGATGAAGTCGGACGAGTTCGGCTCGCCTGGCGCAACCACACCGCTATGCGATGAATACCGGTAACCGAGCGAAAGGGCTTTTGCTCTCTCATACTGTCTGCGTTCGGAAATTTTATCTTTTTTAAATGGTGGTGCTGATTCGATTTGATACCAAGTACTTTTGTTTCGATACCGAGTATTTATCGCAAGATTGATTCGATGCTATAAATACTTGGTATCGAATCAAAAGTATCGAGTACCTACTCGTATTTACTAGTATCGGAACATCCCTATACCATTTTGGATCGTTCCGCAGCGCGAGTTGGAGCTCCCACAAAAATGTAAAATTATGTTGTTTTTGCCACGCAAAAACCGATCTGCCACTTCAATCCTGATGAAACATGGTGTTTCCTAGCATATACAAGTATTTTTAGGTTCTAAAAAGTTAGTATTCTGGTATAAAATTTAATTAAAAGAAAAGGCGCGAAATCACTGATAAATGACAAAAATAATAGATAGAAATTCATAGCGATGTGACGAAAATGAATGAATGGTATTTTTAATACTGAAAATCATTCAAACAGATTTAATTAAGTGCATTTGCCGATACGAATAGTATGTTGATAAAACAAATATACATCGACAGTTCTTTTTTTTTAAAAAACATAGTTTTTTGCTACCTACTATAAATAATATAGTAGCTTGCAAAAAACTAAAAAAAAATACAGTAAGTATGTGGTTATATATTTACTTTATTATTGAAATAAATGTATTTTTCTGCTCTTTGCCTTACTAATATCATAACAACAATCTCTGATAATTTTAAAGAAAGCAGTAGTAGTTTCGCCTACTATATAAAAATAAGTCGGGTTTTCCTTCCTGACGCTATAACTCCAGAACGCACGAACCGATTTCCACGGTTTTGCATTCGTTGGAAAGGTCTCGGGCTCCGTGAGGTTTATAGCAAAGAAAATTCGGGATATTTTTTAAAAAAAAAAAACGTTTTCTTTTAATCACAAAACGAAATGTTACATAAAACGAAGCTATCTGGTGGCGAAACGGAGTTCGCTGGGTTTGCTAGTTGTGTATAATACAAGCTTGAGAACAAAAACTGTAGTCTACACTTCAGCTCTACACCGAAGCGAAGCGAGGGCGGGTCGCTAGTATATAAATATATATTAGAAATATAGTATTTGATCCCCTAATCTAGGTAATAGGATAATATATTTTATAGTAGACTTGGCAACCCTAACTGCAGTCCGAGCGGCGCTGGTGAATTCAGAATATGAAACAAGAATGACCTAAACATTCCGGTAAGCTGCCACTATGGCCACCCTGCTTATACTACACTGTTTATTTCTCGCGCTTGTTTTCTGAGTCTGAATCTGATTCTGAATCTGTGTGCACTGTGGCCGTACCCTATGACTTATATGCTATATATGGTAAACTGTACCGTTTGAACTGTACAGTCTGATCGTAACGATTTCTTGTAGTGTGTATGGCCATCATTTTTAAATCATCATCATCATATCAGCCGTACGACGCCCACTGCTGGACATAGGCCTCCCCCAAGGATCTCCACAACGATCGGTCCTGCGCTGGCCGCATCCAGTGTGTTCCCGCGACCTTCACCAGATCGTCGGTCCACCTTGTAGCGGGTCTTCCCACTGAGCGTCGTCTCGCACGCGGTCGCCTTTCGAGAACCTTTCCGCCCTTTCCATTTTTAAATAGTAATATTCTTTTCTATTTTTGTTAAAATGTGGAAAGCTTGGAAAACTTCATCCATACAGCCTTGACTTTAGTTTATAGCTATTATTGAGGCACCTATGATTGCGCTATACTTGATCCAAGACCAAGGTATTGTTTCTTCTTCTTCTTTCCCTTGTTTGTCTTAAGCTGTAAAACAATATAAAACCACTTTAGTCATAGCCTATAAAGTAAGAAATTATCAGGCTCTGACCCTACGCAACTTTACCTTGTATTAAAAACTCAGACAGCTTTGTTCCTATTTTATAAATCCATCTATTATTATAAATGCGAAAACAAGTTTCTTTGTTAGTTAATCACGCAAAAACTAGGTACTGAACAGATTTGGATAAGATTTGGTATACATATAGTTTATGACCTAAGGGCGGCAGGATACTTTATATTACCCCAGAAAAATGTAAGGTTCTTGTGGGATACTAAAAAAACCAAAGCTAACGCCCGAAGCGGTCGGTAAAGTAAAATTTATTGTATATTTATTTTACCTTATTAGGTTTTATATGTAAATGAATTCTTTCTATATGAAATTTCAAGTCTGCCTTGTTTAAATATCTTTTATCACACAAATCGCAGGAGTATGGCTTGACAGCCAAATGTGTCTTGTGGTGTAACTTCAGCTTGCAACGTTCTGTAAACTGTTTACTGCAAATTTCACAAGTGAACAATTTCTCTCCCGTATGTATCCTGTAATGACTCATTAACTGATACTTGGTCGTGTACCTTTTATGACATTTGTTACACTCAAATGGTTTAAGACCTGAATGTGTGTTCTCATGAAGAGTCAATTTCGATTGATCTTTGAATTTTTTCCCACATGTCTTACAAGAATATGGCTTTTCACCAGTATGCACTCTTGTATGTATAGTCAGCTGCTGTTTGGTTGTATACTTTTTATTGCAATCTTTGCATGAAAACGGTTTCAGTCCTAAATGTAAGTGTTCATGTACATTCAATGTCCCTTTACTTCTGAATTGTTTATCGCAAATGGGACATTTGAACGGTCTCTCTCCTGTGTGTATTCTCAAGTGAACAGTCAACTTTATTTTCTTCCTAAACTGTTTACCGCAAGTTTGACATTTATGGGGCTTCTCTTGGTCGATATTGGTAATCACTTTTGAGTCTTCTTTTTCAGGGGATGATTCATGTTTCACTAACACTTTCTTAGGAATACACTTTCTCTTGTTTTTCCTATGATTTTGTGGGGGTTTTTCAGGTTGCAAATCTGTTGTAAGCAACACATCTGCAAACAAATTTGGCAATATTATCAATTATCTATCTATCTATTAGGGTCATGAGAAGCTCGATGGCGCAAGTGGTTGACGCATTCAGCTACAATTGTTGAAGTTAAGCAACTTTCGCAGTGGTCGGTCATTGGATGGGTGACCATAAAAATTACTATCTCGAGCTCCTCCATGCTTCGGAAGGCACGTTAAGCCGTTGGTTCCAGCTGCTTCTGCAGTCGTTAGCACCTACCAATCCGCACTGGGCCCGCATAGTGGGTCATGCCCCGATCTCCCTATTCCATCCATAGGAAAGGCCTGTGCCCCAGCATTGGGGACATTAATAGGCTGATGATGATGATGATTAGTGTCATTAGAGGATATAAAGATATGATTGTTTGAACACAATATGAATGCATCAAGAACTAAATACAGTGGTTCATTGCAAAGGTAAGAAAATGATTTTTTATATTTTTTTATGTTTTTTTAAGCTTACTACTTCTGAAGCAACAGCTAAAGTACTCTCAACTATGATGAATTACGAAAAAAATCTTACCCTTTTGTTCATCTAATGCTTCTTCTTCAACTGTAACAGGCCCATTTGCATTTTCATTATATGTGCTATATTTAACAGGTTCTGAGCTTCTCCGGTCCTCTGTTTCAACCTGATCGCTCAACGAATACGGATCAACTTCAATTTCTATTTTTATTTCTGATTTTATGTCCATTGCTTTTACTCTTTTTATTGTGACATTGCCGTACACAACGGTATCAGCAGCTTTTAATTTTTCCATAATTCTTCATTGAGACATAGGAGTTCCAATTTAGTTCTGAATAATAAAGATTTCATGTAAGTAATGTTTTATAACATCCTCTATATTTACTAGACATGGGCGTTTTTGGTTTTGAACGCAAACGGATATTTATCGGATTTCAGCTTTCAAAATCGATTTTAAAATCCGTTTTTAGATATCCGATTTCAGATGTGCTGAACTTAGCCAATTCACTAGTTTGTGTTATGATTTGGTTTTATTAGCTTACGACAATCACAAACAATTAATTGTAGGAAGCAAGGATACTCGTAGATTTTCGCGATTTTCCTTCATGCTTTAAATCTAGGCTTAGGACTAGCAGAAAAGTTATGTTTACGGTTAAGAGTAAAACTTTTGCGGCGCATTTAAAAATCGGCTTTTATACAATGATTTCTTTTTACATATTTTGTAGTATTTTTTTTTGTTATTCTGTTTGTTTTTATTATTTTTCAAAACCATTTACAAAATCAAACCTAATTACTTCAGGTTAGCGTCCAAAAATGTAAGTTGCTCGACTTTTGATGTTTTTAGACGACATATCTTTTCAGTGATAAATAATCCCGCCTCAGAGAACAGCAATAGATTTCCGTAAACAGCAAATCGAAATCGGACTTCCGAGCACGAAATCTGACTTCCGAAAACGAAATCACGAATTTCGAATCCGATTTACATTTGGATACTTGTGGTATTTGGTTTTGGTTCGGTTAGATTTCTGAAATCGGATTTTCTTGTTGAGAAATCGTTCGATATCGATTTGTATTTGAAATCGGATTTTGGATTCGTTTTGATATATCGGACGCATGCCTAATATTTACCCTTTACATGGCAATAGTCACTATATTATTGATGGCCTAGAAGAGCGTTGTTAAATGATTTACTGAGTTAGTAATATTTTTATTAAATGTAAAAATAGTTGATTTAAACTTAGTGTTTATTTCCTTTGTCTGTTATTGTATGTGAGAATATTTCTAAATAGAACTATTAAATTTCTGTGTAAAACGGAAAGAGCCACATAACAAAAAAAAATTGAAATATTGAGTAAACTTCAATGTAATGCATGGTCTACTCAACATCAATATTTGCATGACTGCAGGACAATATAAATAAAATACTACAAAAAGGATATTGTATAGAATTGCCAGAAGAATACCTCTCATTAATAAATTGGTTTGAGTAACAGTTCAAATTGCAAGCAGAATTTTATTTCTAACAACCAAACAAGTAAGATATTTAAGTTTTGAAGATATAGTGAAATGGGTTGTGTATGTTCAGAAAACTTTTCTTGTGATTGTTTCACTACTTCGGCTTTAATAAACAGAGGAGTCCTTTATGACTCGGTAAGTTACGATTATTCTTTGTTTTTGTAAGAAACAAAATAAAATACACAATTGCAGTAAAAACCAGTGTTGCCAACTCGGATTTTGAAAAAGGCGTAGGCCCGATGAGAAAATTACGTAGAATTGGTAAATTTTGCATATGAAAAGTACGTAGCTCTACGTACTTTTTTCTGATTGAATTGAAGAAGTTAGGAGAAACCGAATAAAATGAGTATTTTAGAGAAAGCGGGAGAGTTATACAATTTCTTTAAAAACGGGAGATAGAACAAAGAGTTCTTGGAGAAATCGCTGCATTGGAAGCATTTACCATGCTGTGGTAGACATTTACCATCAGACAGACACTGGTGGGTGTCGGTTCTGGCATGACTCTCTAAATTTAAAATCAGTCTCTCCTTTTCATTCTGTATAGAGAATGACAAAAATACACTTGATAAAAGACTCTGCAAAAGTAGTGGTTTAAATTACCAAGAGAAATAAACATACTTAGGGTACGGCCAGAGTGCACTCAGATTCAGATTCAGATTCTGAAAACAAGCGCGAGAAATAAACAGTGTAGTCGAAGGGTACGGCCAGAGTGCACTCCTGATTCAGATTCAGATTCAGACTCAGAAAACAAAGCACGAGAAAAAGCAGGCAACCAGCTTAGACTACACTGTTTATTTCTCGCGCTTGTTTTCGGAATCTGAATCTGAATATGAGTGCACTCTGGCCGCACCCTTACACATGAAAGCATGTTTAAAACTTGTTAAAACCTGTAACTTTATCGACTGAAAGTCATTTCTTTTTGCAAAGATCAATTCGATATAAGTACTCATTGAATAATATTTAAAATTTGAAAATAAAAAATTTAACGTTATGAATGTACCTACGTCAAAGAGTTTTGTCGTTTCTGCTTTCACACACCCTGCGTCCAGCATTAATTTAGTCAGTTAGTTTTGAAAACCAATAACGGGAAGCTTTTCTACAAGATACAAGAGTTTTTAGATACATCTTTATAAGAAATAGACATTTGTATAGTTTTTAACTTAAGTAACGGAAAATATTCTTCTTTATTCTAGTGAATTAAGTTACTTTACAAATTTGAAAAAATTAAAGAAAATACGTAAATTCTGGGACTGAAGTTAGTAGGTTTGCAGAAAAGGTCTAAAATACGTAGATCTACGTAAAATGACGTAGAGTTGGTAACACTGGTAAAAACTCCAGTGACATTTTTTTTTTGGTTAATTTGTCCCTGTTGGGACGAGCAAAGGATTCTGAGTTCATACAGCCCTGTCTGTTAACTTTTCTTTCTTAAAGTGTTTTGATTGTAGCTTTTACAAATTTGTATAAAGGAATGTAGGTGTCTTTATTTTGTAAAAGTTTTCCGTCACTCTGGCCGTACCCTTTTGCGCTTACAACACGAAAAAACTGTACAGTTTGTGCGTTACCACACGGCACAGTTAAGTACGCGCAAGCCTCATTCTTATCGAAATCATTGGCGTGGAAACAATGTTTTCTACTGAAGAAACATTTCTTATGCTACTATGTTTCAAGTGTTTGCTATTATAAAAAACATGTAAAAATGATAGGATATGTAAATAATATGTGCAAGTAGGTAGGTAGTAGGTATTAGACATAGGTATTTAGTTGCAAAAATTATGTTTTTACCTCTTTCATTTTATTTCTCATCATCATATCATTCTTTCGTAGTCGTCGTTCTTTTTATTTCGGTCGGAATAATCTTTAGATTTAATTTTCCAGAGTGCAGGCAGAGATTTGTATTAACTAATTAATTCAGACGTGAATTCGCGATTGTACGTAGGCAAATCTACCATTTTTGTGTGACGATGACGAACGACCTCATGAAACGACGAGCGAGCCTCGACATAAAGTACACTCGACTGTGGCTTGAACACTGAACAATGTTAAAAACTCTAAAGCTCTATGGAAATCCGTCAAACAAATAACGCACCTTAATACAACTAAAACTAGAAACTATGAATTACTCTGTACTCGAAGTTCTCCTACAGAATCAGTTAATTATGTAAATAATTTTTTCGCCAATATCGGCAAAAAACTTGCAGAAAATATCCTTAGCCGGTCCTCACAGCCTCTCGAAAATTTAATACCCACTCCGAAAGTACAACTATCTTCTTTTGTTCTTCTGGATACTGATCCTGGGGAAGTTGACAGTATTATCACAAACTTGAAAACTGACAGTGCTGCCGGTTGGGATGGTATTCAGACTAAATTCATCAAAATGATTAAATCCCTCGTAGTTCCCACTATTAGTCATCTTGCCAATCTTTGCTTTAAAAAAGGTATATTCCCAACCTTGCTTAAAAAATCTATCATTACTCCAGTTTACAAGGGTGGTGATAAAAGAGATGTTAATAATTATCGACCTATATCAGTCTTGTCAGTCATCTCTAAGGTTATTGAAAAACTAATAAATTCACGGCTTATAACATATCTCGAAAAATTTAATATTTTATCCCGTTCACAATACGGATTTAGAAAAGCAAAATCTACAGAAGACGCTATTACAGGATTATCCTCGTTAGTAACACAGTACTTAGATGATGGAGAGAAGTGTCTGTCTGTCTTCTTAGACTTAAAAAAAGCTTTCGACACGGTTTCTGTCCCCACCCTTGTCAAAAAGTTGGAAAATATCGGCATTAGGGGTATGCCACTAAAACTCCTAACTGACTACCTGAAAGACCGGTCTCAATGCGTTAAAATTGACAACTATACTAGTTCGGACACTAAAATTGAGTACGGTGTGCCGCAGGGCAGTGTTCTAGGCCCTACATTATTCTTGATATATCTTAACGAACTTACTGATCTTGAGATTGAGAGGGGGCGTGTATTTTCTTATGCGGATGATACAGCCATAGTATTTAGTGGCACTTCCTGGAAGTCCGTTTTTGAGACTGCGGAGCGTGGTCTCCATAAGGTGGCTAGCTGGCTCAAATCCGCCCTTCTTACCCTAAACATCGCCAAAACCAATTTTATTTGCTTTGCAATTAATAGGCGTACACTTCCCCCTTCAAACTCCATGTTAAGGATCCATACTTGTGACATCAGTAACACTAAACAATGCAGATGTGAGGAGATCAATTATGTTAAATCCACGAAATACCTCGGGGTAATTCTGGACCACCGGCTATCCTGGCACCCTCAAATTGACGCTATTAATGGGAGAATCCGTAAACTTATATGGGTCTTTAAAAAGTTAAGACATGTCACTTCGCAGGACCTTTTGAAGCGAATTTACATTGCACTGGCACAATCAGTTATGAGTTATTGCATTCCCATTTGGGGGGGTGCCACTAAAATTAAATTCCTAGAGGCAGAAAGAGCCCAGAGATGCTTGCTTAAGACAATGTTCTTTAAGACATTTAGATTTCCTACTGACGAACTATATTTAAATTATAAAATATTGACACTTAGAAAACTATATATTATCAACTCAGTACTTAAACTGCACAAGACCTTACCATATCTTCACATAACCCAAACAGGTAGAAGGAAACGTAAAGTGGCCCCTACTCTTCCTTGTAGAACTCTTTTTGCAAAACGTCAATTTCAAGCCCACTCTGCCTACCTTTATAACAAGCTTCACGACAAATATTCGATACACAACCTTAAATTCTGTGAATGTAAAAAAACAATAATCCAAGAACTCGAGACGCTTGGGTACAATGACATAGAGGACTTGTTATATAAATAGGATTTCTATTCAGTAAAATTAATTCTAGTGGTACTTACCGATCCCAAGATAATATATCGTAGGGCTAGAGGAGAGATAGAATGTCCTATCATATAGGTTCTACACACACGTGCACATACACACACACACACACACACACGCACACACACACACACGCGCACACACACACGCACACACACACACACACACACACACACAAACACACATACCAGTATTTAGTTAAATTTAGTTAAATTTTATCCTTTAAAACAGCTATACTCTAAGTGTGTTCCGCGGAACCCTAGGGTTCCGTGATACCTCTGTCGGGGTTCCGCAAGAATTTAGAAATAAAAAAATCAAAACACCTCTCTCTGGTCGCTCCGCGGCTGTGCGGACTCCGCGGCCGCGCGGAGACAAAACGCTATGAATGTTATTTATTTATTTATTTGTATTTGTATAAGCTTGTGTTACATTAGCTGGTACAATATCTCATAAGTTTGGTCTCAACAATTTTATACTTGTACAACGCGTTCGCTCTAAGTTTGCCGGTCTGTGGAATGCGCGTACCCTCCCCCACGTGACAACAAAACTTATAATGTGTCATAGTTTTACCCAAATATCTAACGTACACAATTTTTATTGTTACAATTAAATAAAAAATTTCGAACGTCATACACTCATACCTATCGCCAGCGGCAAACTTAAAACGAGCGGGTAGTATACTTGTAAGCGCTCAGTCTCTTTGATAAAAGCCGCCTCTGAATTAGACGCTATAGTTGTCAACTAGCGACTTTCGTCTCTAACTTCAAAGGATAAAGTCGATATTGTTTACAACGCTATTTTTAAATTTCTGTTTTTATTTTTGCTTTTTGTTTATCAAAGGTGCCGACTCGAGTATTTTCGAGAATATTTGAGATCGAGTCTAGGACTAAGTATAAAAGCGGCGATCGCGCGTTGGCGTCGTCAGTTGATGATTAGCGTTCGGAGCGATAAGTTACTACCTACTTACAAGCTCGCTAGCGAGAAACTGGTGTTCATTGTTTTACTGCCTGCTGTATTCTGTTGTCTCAGTTTTATACATTTCTTCCCTGTAGGTTCTAAATTTAGTCTCTTATACGCAGTAACGATTGTGCATTATTTAAACCCCACTATCCTGACTTGTAACATTATAAATAAAGAAGAATGGAACGTTGGCTTAAAGGTGTTAAACGTGTTCCAACAACATCTTCTAATGACGCTGAATGTTCAAAAGCAATGCGCGCGGAGAATTTAGCAATCACCGATCCAGAAGATGATGCCACGAGTGCCACGACGTCAAGCTCGACGGTTTCAAAGACGAAAAAAAGGAAGTATGATGAATCTTATATCAGTTTCGGATTTGTTGATTCCAACGGCTCACCTCTCTGCATGCTCTGTAGTAAACTGCTTCCTAATAGTTCCATGGCACCTGCCAAATTGCGTCGACATTTAGAAACCGTACACCCCGAGACTAAAGACAAGAATAAAGAATTTTTTGTTCGCAAAAAAGATCAGTTATTAGAAAGTCAAAAAAATATGATGCATGTAACACAAACTACCAACGAAAAGGCCACGGAGGCATCATACTTAGTTAGCTATCGCATTGCACAAGCAGGTGAAGCGCACACTATCGCTGAGAAATTAATAAAACCATGTGTATTAGACATAACAAAATGTATGCTTGATGAAAAATCTGCAAAGCATCTTTCTACTGTTCCGCTATCAAACGATACTGTTTCACGACGAATCCATGATCTGGCAAGCTACGTCAAACAAGAACTAGTTACACGTCTACAAAATACACGATTCGCTTTGCAAATGGACGAGTCGACTGATGTCGCTGGTTTGGCTATCCTGCTGGTTATTGTGAGATATCCATATAAAAGTTCTTTTGAAGAAGACATGCTTATGTGTTCATCGCTGCTTACAAACACTACCGGGGAAGAAATTTTTAATAAAATAAATATATTTTTTGAAGAACATAATCTCAGTTGGAACAATTGCATTGACATTTGTACAGATGGGGCCAAGGCGATGACAGGTAAAACAGCAGGAGCAGTGTCACGAATGAAAAATAAAGCGCCTAATTGTAGTTCCAGTCATTGTATTCTGCATAGACAAGCACTTGCGATGAAGCAAATGCCGTCTAATCTAAAATTAGTTATGGATGAAGCGGTAAAAATAATTAATTTTATCAAATCACGACCACTACAATCCCGATTGTTCTCATTATTGTGTGAAGATTATGGCAGCAAACATAAAACACTGCTGCTCCATACAGAAGTGCGATGGCTGTCTCGGGGAAAAACTTTAACAAGGCTATTTGAACTTAGAGCCGAGTTACAAATGTTTCTTTCAGCAGATACTTCTTTTAATTTGAAGGACCGTTTGTATGATAAAACTTGGTTGTTCCGATTGTCTTTTATGGCGGATATCTTTCAAAAACTTAACGAATTAAATTTATCATTGCAAGGTAAACAGACAACAGTGTTTCAGGCCTATAATAAAATAACTACTTTTAAAAGAAAATTAGATTTTTGGATCATTTGCATTGGTAAGAAAGAAATAGAAAGTTTTACGTTACTCACTGAGTTTGTTAGCGAAAACGACTCAGAAATGTTTGAAGATAATGTGTTTGAAGAATTGGTCCAATATCTCAGTTCGATGCGCGCATCTTTTGAAAAGTATTTTCCCGAAGAACACAATACAAAAATTAAAGTGAACTCCTGGATTCATAATCCTTTTTTACCCAACTTGGAAAAGCCTGAAAACATGTCAAATGAGATATATGAATCTCTTTTAGAAATGTCATCAGACACAAGTATGGAGTCATTGTTCAAAACGACGCCTCTTAATGATTTTTGGTGCAGAATCCAAGATGAATATGCAATGCTTGGCCAAATGGCTCTGGATATTCTTCTCCCGTTCCCAACTACATATTTGTGCGAAACAGGATTCTCTACCTACGCAGCCACGAAAACAAAATATCGCAATAGACTGGACGCCGAAGCTGATATGAGACTCCAACTTTCTTCCATCAAACCTGATATCAAGCAATTGATGAAAAATAAAAAACAGTTTCATACCTCCCACTAGTTAGATTTTTTCTTTTTTAATGTTTTCTATTATTGTCCTTACCAAGTGGTGAAGTAAATAATAATTAGTAACGGATACATTGTACTTTTATTATGCTGATTAATATAGAATACACTTATAAAAATAATTGTTTTATTGTAGGGTTCCATCAAGTATTTTGCTTCCCAAAAGGGTTCCGTCATTTAAAAAGTTTGAGAACCACTGCTTTAAAAGAAAAAATTATTTGTAATTATTTAAAGTTAAGTGGAGTAGTTATTTAGTTACCTTAATACCTCATATGTATGAGATCCTAGGGAGGAGCAGAACCGCCCAACACAAGCATCACTACATGCTTCCTGGGTAGTTCTGGCCACAGAATATTATTGTGAAATAAGGTTAACGAAATAAACTATTTTTATTTTTATTTATTATTATTTTTTTTATGTAGGTGTCTTTATTTTGTAAAAGTTTTCCGTCACTCTGGCCGTACCCTTTTGCGCTTACAACACGAAAAAACTGTACAGTTTGTGCGTTACCACACGGCACAGTTAAGTACGCGCAAGCCTCATTCTTATCGAAATCATTGGCGTGGAAACAATGTTTTCTACTGAAGAAACATTTCTTATGCTACTATGTTTCAAGTGTTTGCTATTATAAAAAACATGTAAAAATGATAGGATATGTAAATAATATGTGCAAGTAGGTAGGTAGTAGGTATTAGACATAGGTATTTAGTTGCAAAAATTATGTTTTTACCTCTTTCATTTTATTTCTCATCATCATATCATTCTTTCGTAGTCGTCGTTCTTTTTATTTCGGTCGGAATAATCTTTAGATTTAATTTTCCAGAGTGCAGGCAGAGATTTGTATTAACTAATTAATTCAGACGTGAATTCGCGATTGTACGTAGGCAAATCTACCATTTTTGTGTGACGATGACGAACGACCTCATGAAACGACGAGCGAGCCTCGTCATAAAGTACACTCGACTGTGGCTTGAACACTGAACGCCCAACCACACGCACAGACAAGTACGCGCAGGCCGGGCTTGCGCAGGCAAAATTTCAAGCAAGTCGAAAATTGCGCAGGCCGCGCAGTGGGGTTGGCGCATGATACAGTTTTACCAACTACACGCACCGTGTTCCGTGTACAAACCGGCCTGCGCAGGCAAAACTGTGGTGAAGCTCGTGCGTGTGGTAGGCCCATATGTCTGTATATAGTGGATATTTCTTTTTATTTTCTCCCTCGTGTCGTCCTTTTTTAGGAGGGCAAATGATACTGAGTCCATACAGCCTTTGGACAACGGGTGTGTGTCGCATTTTGTTTGTTGAGGTCCGTATTTCACATAGAGGTATCCAAGCACACCACTGCGCAGCAATACCGACTAATCACGCGACTACGCAGCGTCACAAGAGAGAGAGAGAGAGAGAGAATCTAGCCATCCCCCATCTTCTTTCTCTTGCTACTAGACGGACAATTCCACTAGAAGTAGAGTACATATCTCCCCTACTCTATTCTTATACCTCTATGGTATTTCATACGTAATTTGAGCTTTCTTTATAAGTTTTATGAAATAGTTTTACAATTTTTCGCCCATGTTTATGTTTGAGAAAGCATGTCTATTGATTGTCTTTATTAGATTATTTTGTTAAGTTATAATTTATTAATACTTTATGTACTTATTAGTACAATTATTTTGGCGTAGTAATGTACTTATCGCTATTTTTAATATATTTTTACAGGACACTGTATGACCTTAGTTCTTTTGACTGAATAAAAAAGAAAATGTTTTGCTATTAAATGTAAAAATAATGTGGAAAATGAGGAAAGCTTGATCGCGCTATATTTGATCCAAGTCCAAGATGTAACTTTTCTTCTTTCTTTTGTTTTTCTTTAGCCATTAAACTATATTGCACCATTTTCGTCAAAGCCTAAAAAAAAGCAAGAATCTATCGTTCCTGTTTATAAATGTTTTTTCGTTAATATATAAAACAACAATGATATTTTATTCACTACAAAATAAATTTCGTGCAAGATCCAGATAGAAAATATTTTTTGGCTTTATGTACCAGAAACTAATATATAGCCTCAAAGCAGTTTAAAAAAAACAAAGATTTTTTTTCATTTATTTATTTATAGTTTTCGCGCGGGAAGTACGAAAAAGGAAAGTCTTTTTTATAAATTGAAAATATTTATTGAAAATAATGCTTTTGTAGAGTATAGAATTTGCTAAATAGTTTTTATGGGCGAAAATGCGCCGAAAATCTGACCTTAAAGGTGGTAAAAAACTTCTACCAAGTATATGCTCCTCCTTGGATTCGGAGAATGAAGAAAACACTAAAAAATATGATGTATATAAGGTTCCAGGGTATTCTCGCAGACACCCAGAAAACTCGAAAAAAGCTGAATTTATTGTGTTTCTAGACAATGTAGACTCCAGGCCATTTTTTGATAGGGATCGTTTAGCGCTCTGTAATGCCATTAGAAAGCATTGCGTGTCGGGTGTTCTTCATCATCAGCCTATTATTACACGGAGGAACGCGAGGTAGACGATCTTTGCTCACCCATCCAATGTCCGACCACTGTGAAAGTTGCTTAACTTTAACGATCGCAGCCAAATGCGCTAACCACCCGCGCCATCGACCTCCTCATCTGACACCTATCAATAATTACAAAATAGGGTTATAATTCGACTTATCCAACAATGCTAATGTTTTTATATCTAACATAAAATGGCTCGAAGAACTGGACCTCTTTGCAACTATTCCATTCAAATCAGTACCCATAGATTTATATAAGATAATATTTTCATTAATACGCAGTTCTAGAAATGTTATTCAGGTGAGGCGCTTCATGCGTCTATTTTGAAACGAAATAACACATTAAAAAAACGAATACAGAGCAATATACATAAAACAATATCTCAAACTTGTCGAACAATAAAATTAATAATTAAAATATATTTTTCTAATTGTAATAAAATAATACAATAAATAATATAACTAGAGATGAGACTGTATGGGCATTATTCCCTTTGCTTTCCCTGAAAAAGATGAATCTTAAAAAAAGAATGTTTTGCGCCTTGTTTTCGCCTTCCTTCCTCTTCTTTATTGTAAATTTTATTGTCCTAACATATTTGCGTTTAAAAAAGTAGCTATGTAAGAAACGAGAAGATTATATTCTAATAAGTATCTTACATTAAAAGTGATTTGGACATAATAAATTATAAATTTATTATGTCCAAATCTGTAGCCGGTTTATGTAGATGCTGCCATGTCGAGGGTGACTTCAAGAACCTCGGCGTTTCATACAATTTCAATGGGATCGAAGAAATATTTTCCGTTATGCTCCGTGATACTTTTAATGTGAATGTGAGCGTATACTTTTATTAAGTTATCAATGTTACAAATTGTCAATCTTACTTCATTCTTAGATAGTTGTTAGTATTAGAGTTGGGTAGGACACGACTTGAAAAAGTAGCCTAATTTTTGTACTGAGCTAGTCCAATGTCCCACATCAATTATAGCGAATCTTACTGAAGTTCGGCAAGGCAAGTGAAGTTCGGAAGTGATAAGTACAAATATGATATCTTAGAATACTGTGCTTTATGACATTAATGATGTTTCGTATCGCAAAATTTAACAAAAAATGCGTGTCTGACACACAAAAGTTATTGCTACTATAATTATGAAGTTCTAAATCCTAAATAAATATTTGAAAAATGGCACCAAAAGTAACGTTAGGATACAATGTGTATTAAAAATTATAACCAATAATTCTTAAAATCAATAAAAAACATGATGTGAACTTTTTTGTATTAGTATTTTATTTAAAAATAATTAAAATTGTCAGTTTGAAAGGTGTTTAGACAGTGTCGTGTACCTTTGAGTAAAAAAAAGTAAATGTATTTGAACATATTTAAAGGAAACCAGTAAATTATGCGACTAAATGAAAAGTAATGTCTCGCTCTCTCTCAGCCTGTAGTTTACTTACGAAGAGTAAGTGAGCAACAAGCTGGAATTTTGAGTCACTTACATTTTGACGTCTTGCCTTGACAATTATACCACTCCTTGTAAGTCCTACTGTTGTATGTATGAACTATGAATAAAACATTAACAGTGTTTTGTTATCGTCAATAGAATTTAACTTGACAAAACCTTGACACACTAAGTTAATGTCTTATTATAGTGAAAAACAAGTGTCACATATAACAATCTTATGGATTAAGTACTAATACAGGTCTAGGTACAAGTGCATGCTGACTGTTGTTGCAATCCACAAATATTTTAATCTTACTAAAGTTTAAGATGTTATAATTAATTATAATATTATTATATATAATATTAGCCTATTAATGTCCCCACTGCTGGGGCACAGGCCTTCCCTATGGATGGAATAGAGAGTTCGGGCCATGACCCAACCTGCTGGCCCAGTGCAGATTGGTGGGTGCTAGTAACTGCAGATGCAGCCGGGGCTAATGGCTTAATGGGCCTTCCGAAGCACGGAGGAACTTGAGATAGAAAATTTTTGGTCACCCAGCCAATGACACACCACTGGTTGCAAAAGTTGCTTAACTTTAACCATCGCAGCCGAACGTGCTAACCGCTTGCACAATCAAGCCCCTCAAGTTTAAGTTTAAGATGTATTCAAGTTGAAATATCAAATTAAAATAGTGCTTCTGCATACTGAAACCATCATTTAATAAGAATGATTGTTGTAAATGTGGTTTACTTTGCAGACTAGTCTGATTTTTTTTTTAACTTTCAATAACAATGACGACATTGAAAACAAATTTAGTAAGTACAAACGGCCACCAGTGAGTTTGTCGGCTTTCACTTTGCTTTTTTGAGAATCTCATAGCAATAATCTAACCCTCTTCAAGGATATAAAAAGTATCCTGTATCTTCATCCAGGTCATAAACTACATGCATACCAAATTCCACCCAAATCCATTCAGTACTTTTTGCATGATTGAGTAACAAATACACAAACTTTCACATTAATTATGTTACTAAGATGAAGAGATTTATTTTCATCTATTCTTTTGCAGATTACACCAGAGAAGGGAGTGACATGTTACAATATTTGTGAAGTGTGTGAACACAGGCTTCGGGATGCTTCACTCTTCAAACAACAAGTGGTGGCCTGCGAAGAAAAATTCAAACAGTATTATAATGAGCATGAGTTCAGAGGTATGTTTATATGATAAACGACAATAGTGAGATTGATTGATCATCAAATGACCCTAATATCAAATGGAATATGACAGATTTATATGAGAAACCCAACAATATTAAATACCCTAGATACACAACAAGCGCTCAAAATGTGTCCCAATCAAGAAGTGCTTGAACTCCACACAAGCACTTCTTGGTTCACAGTCACGCGCGGACCGTTACAAAGTCAAGATGCCACAGAGCTCCGCGAAAAAATGCGAAAATAATACTTAGAGTACGAAAAGTGTCGTTTTTTCGACAGGTATCTTGTCAATGTTTGTTAATTTAACGCATTTGAAGTAAATTTTGATCTAATACTTACTATAAACTGATTTAATATAAAATATTTGTGATATTCAAATGCATGGTCGGTTATACGTCGCCATATAGCCGTCTCTTTTCCTCGCGGTCCTTGCCTGCTATATTGCTTACAACGCGTTCAGAATTGCGCGTAGAGTCAAAGAACTAAGGCCTAAATTCTTTCGCATACAGCAATAAGTCGTAAAATTTTACGAGCTTGCATTTCGAATTGTCAGAAGTCCTTGACGCATGCGTTTTATATAAGACTATACAGTATGTATTAAAGGTTACTTTCAATATTTAAATAATGCCTTATATTGATTTTGACCACGCGATCATCTTACGGAGCTCCGTGGACCGTCCAATGTACCTTGTGGACAGGTTTCGGGCACGATTTTGTTCGTGTTGGTGTATCTAGGGTATTTAATATCGTTGGAGAAACCATAGAAAGCCACTTGGATAAAATGTTATTATCAATTTATTTTTTATTTATTAATTAAATAAGGCACACCTACAGCAGCAATAATTATAATAGTGACAAGAATTCCGAAATAAAACATAGAGCCCATTGAGTAGGATATAAATATAATTTTAATTTTTGATAACATTGAAATGCTATCATCATTGTCATTTTTAAACCATTTTTGTTACTAGTTCTATTACTATATACTTAACGTCTCTGTAAATAATAAAACAGGGAGAAAAAAACAGCCTTTGCTGAGTTTCATGCCGGTTATTCTCAGTAGAGGTCTCCCGCCGTAGATTTACTAACCGATGGCGTAGCTTCTACACATCATCATGGGTGCTTGTAACAACCTTAACTGATTTAATGATTTTGATTATTACAAAATTCTAACTACTTAAGATTGTAATATTTTGGTGTATGATGTCCCATATTATTATGCTGTATTTAAACAACAAATACTGAAAACGCCTATTTCTTATTGTGTAAGTTACTGTGTAGACTGTTCATCCATAGGTCGCTGGTTCATCCGGCTCGAAGGACCATGTTTTGATCCTTAGGGAAGAAATCAGCAATTAAATAAAAATATATCTTGAAATTAAATGATTGTATTTTCTCGAGTTTTTATCAATACAAAAAAATTCTAAAGAAAAGTTTTACTAGAAAAAAATCCACGCTGACCAGGCAGCGGGCGGGACTCGAACCCGCACCCTTCGCAATCCGGACGAACGCTCTGACCAATTATGCTACCACGGCCCTGATGGCCGCGTCGAAATTTTCCTAGCCTTAAGCTGCAAGGCAGCGCCATCTCTTCGCATTGTAGGTAACCCACAATGTCTGCTGCTGCCTGGTCCGCGTGGATTTTTTTCTAGTAAAACTTTTCTTTAGATTTTAACATCTAGCAGTTAAATGCTTAAAAATAAATAAAAACATAACAAAAAAAATCGTCAGATTAACCATATAGTAACATAACGCAATGAAAAAGAGTAGATAAAATGGCCATAAACAATTTTAATAAAAAATGATTGTTCCTTTCACGGTTTGTTGCATGAGATCTCCCGTACAGCAAATGTGATTTTTTCCGTTTTTCGTTTAATATTATAATGGTGTCGATTCTGGCGTGATTCACTAAACTTAAAACTAAATTTAACATCATTCTATCCTTTTCATTCTTTATAGAGAATGAGAAGGATATACTGTTGTCAAATTTAAGTTTAGGTTTAGAGAATCATGGTGGAATCGACACCAATATAGTGTCTAATGTTGTATAGATAGGAACCCTTCGTGAGCCGGTTTTTTTTATTGATTGGGTCTCGTTATTAATTATTCAATATTATTTTTTTAATTATTTCAGATTTTAAATCGCTCCCGAATGAAGTTAAAGTTGAGGGCATCACCAGTTGCTATGGTAAGAATTATTATAAGCTAGTAACGGATGCCCGGGACTGTTTTTTAAAAATCCCTGAGTAACCTAATTCTTTTCTGAGATTAAAAGTATCATCATCATCGTCATCATCAGCCTATTAATGTCCCCACTGCTGGGGCACAGGCCTTCCCTATGGATGGAATAGGGAGATTGGGCCATGACCCACCGCGCGGGCCCAGTGCGGATTGGTGGGTGCTAACGACTGCAGATGCAGCCGGGACCAACGGCTTAACGTGCCTTCCGAAGCACGGAGGAGCTCGAGATAGTAAATTTTTGGTCACCCAACCAATGACCGACCACTGCGAAAGTTGCTTAACTTCGCGGTCGAACGCGCTAATCACTTGCGCCATCGAGCTCCTCGAGATTAAAAGTATACTATGTCTTAATCCAAGTCATAAACTGAATGCGCACCAAATTTTATCCAAATCTTTTCAGTATTTATATTTTCTATTTCTTAAATATTTAATTTAATAATTATAAGTAGTTTAATAAAAGCTTGATGTTTAAATCTAAAGAAAATTACGTACGGGTGCGGGTTTGATGTCCGCGTTAATTTTTTTGTAGTATTTTATTTTAGATTAAAACAAACTGACTTTCGCATTCATAATATTTATAAAGATATACAGCTTATCTAAAGAAAAGTTTGCTAGAAAAAAAACCACGCGGACCAGGTAGCAGACGGGACTCGTATCCGCACCCTTCGCTATCTGGGCGAATGCACTGACCATAATGCTACCGCGGCCCTGACGGCTGCGTCGAAATTTCTCTAGCCTTAGGCTGCAAGGCAGCGCCATCTCTTTCGCATTGTAGGTAACCCACAATTAACATCTAGCAATTAAATGTTAAAAAAAAAAAAACTATAAAGTTTATACTTATCTCTGCTAATATTGAAAAGAGGAAATGGTCCAATTTTTGAATCTTTGTAACTTATAAACCCAAGAACTACTGGTCTGATTAAAATAATAGGGTATTTGATAAGTTTTAGAAAACGATCTCACGTTATTGACTAAAGTTTATGGAGTCCGTTTGGAGTGGATATTCATCATTCTGTTGTGTATAGCAGTAAAAATAACCAAATCAAAAACTCCATTTTCAAGTTGCCGCGAAAACGTTTCTCTGGACAATATGGCGTCTTACTAGTGTGTGACGTCACACGACTGTTATAAAAACGTCAAGCGATAAAATGTAATGTCACTTTAACCGGAAGTTTACTTGCGTGTGACGTCATTTTAGGCTCCGCCAATCCCAGGCGTTTTGGGACACGTGACAATAGCTAAGAAAACTATTTTTTTCCTTAGTTTTTTGTAAAATTATGAATATTAGATATGAATTTCAGTTTGATACCTCCACGCGTTCCTGAGAAAAACGGTCTTGACGGACGGACGGACGGACAACAAAGGAATCCTAAAGGATTCCGTTTTTTCCTTTTGAGGTACGGAACCCTAAAAATGGACCCCTATAGAACATTTTCACATTCTGAAATAAATATCTTACTGAATGTACCCCATGCCTTTATCCAAATACCGTCCAATTTCTGGTTTAAAACAAACGTACAAATATTTCTCTATCTTGTTGCAGATGGAAAGGCAACATTCGTGGAAGAAGAGAAAGCGATGAAATATGAAAGTGAGTGACCAAACACATACACACATTTTTCTTTTTGTAAAATTAACTTTTTCTGACGTTATATAAAAGAAAAGTTGAATTTTATAGATGACATTTTCATTCAACCAGTTGTGGATTTGGAAGACCAACCCCTAGTGTTTCTCCGCACTAGAAAGAGGGAGATGCAAGATTCTGATAACGACGGTGATTGGGCCGCCCCTGCTAACCTAAGTGATGGTGAATTTATTTATACTTATTATAATTATGTTTGTCTGTTCTGAGTTTTTCGTAAACCGAGGATTTCTCTTTATTATATACACCCAAAGTAAACTGTAAGGCTTGTGTTATGGAAAATTAGGGTAACGGATAGAATACATAATATTGTACATAGGGGCCGTTCATAAAATACGTTCGCATACAAGGGGGGGGAGGGGTCTTGCTAAGTGTGACAAGATGTGACAAGGGGGACGGGGAGTCTACGGCAACGTGACGTTCGTCGTTCATTAAATTTTTTTAAATTAGTATTTCTTTCAACTATTTTTCTTTCTCAATTTTCATCAAGATAGAAAATCATTTATTTCGTATTTAGTAAACATATAGACATTCAAACGTATATAGTTTTATTATACAATAAATTGTAACTTGATATATTTACTCATGTTTATTTTTCGACATTAGCGCATATTTATATATTTAAATTTTATTATAAAAACTAAATAAATATTTAAATTCTTAAAATTTGTGTACTATCAATTGAAATTAATCATACTTGGGGAGGGGGGGGGTCTCCGTTTTTGTGACGGAATATTTCAAGAGGGGTCACAGAAAGTGTGACACAGCGTGACAATAGGGGGGGAGGGGGTCGGAAAAAGCTGATTTTAGCGTGACGTATTTTATGAACGGCCCCATATATAAGTATATAGAAATACATATTTAACATACACCATGATGTTACACGCCATTTTAATTATATTTTATTAAGTTTGCATTCCGAGTGATAGCGAGCGAGATGCACTCGAAACTGCTGACACAGTTGACCCACTAATTGGTTTAAGAACGATATTTTACATTATATGACAGTGCAATAAAGGCATTCACATCATATTGACGTATTTTAATAATTATCTCCTGACAATCGTCCCGTGACTAATTGACATATTGACAGTCGGTAGGGTCCTAGTAACGGCCTCTACAACTGGAGTACAAATGCTCGTATTCATCACACAAACTTCTGCCCCCACCGGGATTCGAACTTGGGACCTCTCTAGTAGGCGTCATTTTGAAACCCGGCGTACAAACCACTCGGCTACGGAGGTCGACATATATAAGTATATAGAATTACATAAAAAAAAAAGATTTTGATATAGCTATAAAGACCCCCTTTATAGCTAAATCAAAATCTTTTTGACCGGGGATATGTAGGTTACTTTAATTATGGAAATGTAATTTTAATGGGAGTAATTAGGTAACGAAATCATGTAATCATCATCATCTTATTAATGTCCCCATTGCTGGGGCACAAGTCTTCCCTATGGATGGAATAGGGAGATTGGGCCGTGACCCACCCAGTGGCCGTGGCGGGTACTGTAAGTGGGTGCTACGACTGCAGATGCAGCCGGGACCGACGGCTTCACGTGCCTTCCGAAGTACGGAGGACTGAGAGATAGTAAATTTTTCGGTCACCCATCCAATGACCGACCACTGCGAAAGTTGCTTTACTTCAACGATCGCAGCTGAACGCACTAACCACTTGCGCCATCGAGCTCTTCTCACTAAACCTTTGATTAAATCTTATAATTAATAAACCACAATTACATTTCAGATGAATCCCCCAAACCCTCTAGCAAATCCAAAACAAAGAAATTCTCATGCGAAGTCTGCCAAAAGAGATTCACGTACAACGGCTCTTTGGAAGTACACATGAAGATTCATAGAGGAGAGAAAACGCACCAATGCCAATTGTGCAACCATAAATTTATCCATAACAAAGCCTTAACTAAACACATAGAAGAAAACCATGGAGACGGAGAGAATTACCCGTGCACAATATGTCCAGAAACTTTCGAGAAAGCCCGATTTCTAAGGACCCACATTAAAATCCATTTCGAAGAGCAAAAATCCAAGTGTACACACTGCGAAAAGGAGTTTCAAAGGAAGAAAGGATTGAAAGAACACTTAAAAACTCATACCGGGGAACGGAAATTCACCTGTGATGTTTGCAATAAATCGTTCGGTCACAATCAGACGTTAAAATCTCATAAACTTACTCATACTGGTGAAAGACCTTATGTTTGTGATATATGTGGCCGTAGATTTCCCCAACGGACACATTTGAAAAGACACATAGTGATAATTCATACCGGAGTCAAGCCTTATTCGTGCAAAGTGTGTCAAAAGCATTTTTCAAGCAAAAGTTACTTGTCTATCCATGAAAGACAGCATACGGGTGAAAGACCGTTTTCTTGTGAAGTTTGCAAGAAAGATTTCACTGCATATACAACGTTGAAAGTTCATATGAGAGTCCATACTGGCTTGAAGCCTTATTCTTGCAGTTTTTGTAGCAGACAATTTGCTCAAATGGCCAGCTTTAAATTGCATGAACGGACACATACTGGTGAACGGCCTTTTGCTTGCAAAGTTTGCAAGAAACCATTTTCTGACAACGGCTATTTGAAAATCCACATGAGAGTCCATACCGGAGAGAAACCCTTTATTTGTGATGTTTGTAATCGTAGTTTTAGAGAAACCGGTCAGTTGAAAAGACATATGCGTGTTCATACTGGTGTTAAACTGTACACTTGTAAGGTTTGCAATAAGCAGATTGGTAATTTGTCCAAACATATGAGAATTCATTCCGATGAAAGACCGTACGTTTGTCACATTTGCAATAAACAGTTCTCCGTTAATGGTAATCTGAAATTGCATATGAGAATACATACTGGTGAGAAACCTTATGCCTGCGATATATGCAATAGTCATTTCACACAAAGAAGTGGGCTATTGAGACACAGATGTACGCATACGGGGAAAATTGACAGTAACTAATTCAAATCCTAATTAACAAGTTGTGATGTTCAATATGTATTGAATGAATGAATGAATTGTGGAAGTCAAGTCACTTTAACAAATGCAAGTCTTTGGATGGGTGACCGGAATTTTTTTATTATTGCCGGAAGACATGTTTTTTTACAAATGGCAATTTTTTTGTCATTTACACCTGCCAATCCGCACTGGGCCCGTGTGATAGATTGCCTATTCGTTCTTCCTATTCCATGCATAGGGAAGTTCTGTGCCCCAGCAGTGGTTCATAAATACCACGGCTACGGCTGATTTTGAAAAGGTATGCGCTGAAATACTTGCGAAATTTAAATATGGCATAATTGTCTTAAACATAATTCCTACATAAGTGCAGACACAGAGGCAAAATTATAGTAGCGTACAAACTGTCAAACCTTTTCAATAAATTGTGAATCTTATTACAAGCTGAATAAAGCCCAAAGTCAGGTGGAGATATTTCTCAGTTTTGGGCAACTATCTTTGGGCTGTTGTACAATGGCTGGTTCCCATATATTAGTAAATATAAAGCCTTCAAATTTTATTTCAGAATGGGTTTCCTTAGCCCCTGCCCCCTTATGAGCACCACGATATGATATATAACACGTTTTTATCACGTACATTTGTCAAATTACTATGGAGTTTGACAGTTAGGCGTAATATAATATAAATTGTGGTGCTGCGGGGACTGGTCTGCATAAGATTTCGGCTTACGTCAAAAAACCCCTGTCTGTGGAAGTGGCGGTTATCTGCCACGCATACACGGTACAATATTAAGATATAGAATCAACTATATTAAATACCCTAGATACACCAACACGAACAAAATCGTGCCCGAAACCTGTCCACAAGGTACATTGGACGATCCACGAAGCGCCTTAAGGTGATCGCTTAGTCAAAAACAATATAAGGCATTATTTAAACATTGAAAGTCACCTTTAATGCATACTGTATAAGGTCTTAATTAAAGCGCATGTGTCAAAGACTTATGACAATTCGAAATGCAAGCTCGTAAAATTTTACGACTTATTGCTCTATGCGGAAAAATTTAGATCTTATATCTATGATTCTACGCGCAGTTCGAATGCGCTGATAGCAGTATAGCAGGTACGGACCGCGAGGAAAAGAGACGGCTATATTACCGACCATGCATTTGAATATCACAAATATTTTCTATTAAATCAGTTCATGGTAAGTAATAAAACCAAATTTGCTTCAAATGCGTTAAATTAACAAACATTGATTAGATGCCTGTCGAAAAAACGACATTTTACATACTATCTCTTATCTATTAGACAAGTCCGTCCGTCTGTTCGTCTGTCTGTGGTGCTGTTTCAGCGGCCAAACCGTAAGAGATAGATAAAGAGAATATTTAAGTTATAAGTTAAGAATAGTCTGATAAGACTACAAACCGGATTTGAGTAACGTAGCACTTCCGGTTTTCGAGAAATCACGAATTTCAAACGAAACCACACAAAATCTCCGAAGTTCTCAATTAATTAAATACTTTTTTTTTTTAAATCAGGTTTTGGTGAACATTTGGTTCACTGGTTTGCTAGTAAGTATATATTTCGCTTTTTTACGGAGCTTAGCGGCATGTTGACTTTTCAACGGTCCGCGCGTGACTGTGAATCAAGAAGTGCTTGAGTGGTGTTCAATCACTTCTTGATTGGGACACATTTTGAGCGCACGTGGTGTATCTAGGGTATTTAATATCGTTGTATAGAATAGATAAATAGAAATAGATGCAGGATTTATTTAAGATTGATTCAAGACATAAATGAAGACAATAGGTTCAGTAGAACTCGAAATACAACAGATTTTGTGAAGCGCGGGAACCAAAATAGTTTGACGGCCTTTTTCTTACACAGACGAGAATATGACATTCTGAAAGAATGACGCATGAATACTTTGACAGACGTTCGTCAGCGCATTCGCCTGGATACCGAAGGGTGCGGGTTCGAGACCCGTCTGCTTCCTGGTCCGCGTGGAGTTTTTTCTAGTTATATTTTCTTTAACTTTGACAGTAATTTGTCCTTGTCATACTCTATAGAGAGTGACAAGGAGTTCCTACTGTAATGTTAACTTAAGTTCTTGCTGAATTTCCCGCGCAAAATTTTTGAAAGTATTACAATAATTATTTAAGGGTAATTTATTAATAGCAATAGTTTTTATTATTATCGATATTATATTTAGTGTAAATAATGCGTGAAATGTTTTAGATATTTATTTTTTACACGAGTAATATTTTATATACAAATATATCGATTATGACTATTATGGTATAGTTTTATTTTTCTCTCTATCTTTGTGAAATGATATTTTTTTCATTAGTTAAGGCTGATTTACACTTCGGCAAGTACAGTAGCGAGTTAACTGGCAAAGTAGTGGCAATTTTTTTTCCATAATTACAGACTTTTAAGAGCGGATATCTCGAAAACTATACAAGATATCAAAAAACTTGACTGAATAAGACTTGTAGCAAATTCAATCAGCTTTCACTTTTATCAAAGTCTCATGTCGCTAGGATGCATAGTTTCCGAGATATATGCGAATAACCTAAAAATGGGACCTTCAATCCCCCTTCCTCCCCGGCTTAAGGGCTACGGGCGGGGACTTTTGATATGTTTACCTCCTAACTAGTCCTAACAAAGTTACGAAGTCAAAAATTGTGTTCTAAGCATTTCCCTCTATACCTTTTCGTTGCCTGGACTACTAAGGAAGACCGTGTTGCAGTTATTGAAATGAAATGAAATGAAAAGTCATTTATTCAGTCTAGGCTGTTACAAGCACTTGTGAAGGTCAAGAAGCTACGCCATCGGTTCGCAAAACTACGGCGGGAGACCTTGTACTGAGAAGAACCGGCAAGAAACTCAGCAAGGGCTGCTTTTTTCTCCCTGTATTGATATATACAGAGTCGTCAAGTTGAAAAATGATTTCAGAGATACATCTGAAGTCACCTTCCATTACATTATTAAGGATATAGATATATAGTTACAATAAATTTTATATTTAGTATATAGGAAGCGGCATTAGATAGGTACCATATTACTGTTTCAAAAACTGACTCATACCCATCAAATAACAAATTACAAGAAACACTATGTCCATGCATTTCGATCATTTAGATCAGTGGTTCTCAAACTTTTTAAATGACGGAACCCTTTTGGGAAGCAAAATACTTGATGGAACCCTACAATAAAACAATTATTTTTATAAGTGTATTCTATATTAATCAGCATAATAAAAGTACAATGTATCCGTTACTAATTATTATTTACTTCACCACTTGGTAAGGACAATAATAGAAAACATTAAAAAAGAAAAAATCTAACTAGTGGGAGGTATGAAACTGTTTTTTATTTTTCATCAATTGCTTGATATCAGGTTTGATGGAAGAAAGTTGGAGTCTCATATCAGCTTCGGCGTCCAGTCTATTGCGATATTTTGTTTTCGTGGCTGCGTAGGTAGAGAATCCTGTTTCGCACAAATATGTAGTTGGGAACGGGAGAAGAATATCCAGAGCCATTTGGCCAAGCATTGCATATTCATCTTGGATTCTGCACCAAAAATCATTAAGAGGCGTCGTTTTGAACAATGACTCCATACTTGTGTCTGATGACATTTCTAAAAGAGATTCATATATCTCATTTGACATGTTTTCAGGCTTTTCCAAGTTGGGTAAAAAAGGATTATGAATCCAGGAGTTCACTTTAATTTTTGTATTGTGTTCTTCGGGAAAATACTTTTCAAAAGATGCGCGCATCGAACTGAGATATTGGACCAATTCTTCAAACACATTATCTTCAAACATTTCTGAGTCGTTTTCGCTAACAAACTCAGTGAGTAACGTAAAACTTTCTATTTCTTTCTTACCAATGCAAATGATCCAAAAATCTAATTTTCTTTTAAAAGTAGTTATTTTATTATAGGCCTGAAACACTGTTGTCTGTTTACCTTGCAATGATAAATTTAATTCGTTAAGTTTTTGAAAGATATCCGCCATAAAAGACAATCGGAACAACCAAGTTTTATCATACAAACGGTCCTTCAAATTAAAAGAAGTATCTGCTGAAAGAAACATTTGTAACTCGGCTCTAAGTTCAAATAGCCTTGTTAAAGTTTTTCCCCGAGACAGCCATCGCACTTCTGTATGGAGCAGCAGTGTTTTATGTTTGCTGCCATAATCTTCACACAATAATGAGAACAATCGGGATTGTAGTGGTCGTGATTTGATAAAATTAATTATTTTTACCGCTTCATCCATAACTAATTTTAGATTAGACGGCATTTGCTTCATCGCAAGTGCTTGTCTATGCAGAATACAATGACTGGAACTACAATTAGGCGCTTTATTTTTCATTCGTGACACTGCTCCTGCTGTTTTACCTGTCATCGCCTTGGCCCCATCTGTACAAATGTCAATGCAATTGTTCCAACTGAGATTATGTTCTTCAAAAAATATATTTATTTTATTAAAAATTTCTTCCCCGGTAGTGTTTGTAAGCAGCGATGAACACATAAGCATGTCTTCTTCAAAAGAACTTTTATATGGATATCTCACAATAACCAGCAGGATAGCCAAACCAGCGACATCAGTCGACTCGTCCATTTGCAAAGCGAATCGTGTATTTTGTAGACGTGTAACTAGTTCTTGTTTGACGTAGCTTGCCAGATCATGGATTCGTCGTGAAACAGTATCGTTTGATAGCGGAACAGTAGAAAGATGCTTTGCAGATTTTTCATCAAGCATACATTTTGTTATGTCTAATACACATGGTTTTATTAATTTCTCAGCGATAGTGTGCGCTTCACCTGCTTGTGCAATGCGATAGCTAACTAAGTATGATGCCTCCGTGGCCTTTTCGTTGGTAGTTTGTGTTACATGCATCATATTTTTTTGACTTTCTAATAACTGATCTTTTTTGCGAACAAAAAATTCTTTATTCTTGTCTTTAGTCTCGGGGTGTACGGTTTCTAAATGTCGACGCAATTTGGCAGGTGCCATGGAACTATTAGGAAGCAGTTTACTACAGAGCATGCAGAGAGGTGAGCCGTTGGAATCAACAAATCCGAAACTGATATAAGATTCATCATACTTCCTTTTTTTCGTCTTTGAAACCGTCGAGCTTGACGTCGTGGCACTCGTGGCATCATCTTCTGGATCGGTGATTGCTAAATTCTCCGCGCGCATTGCTTTTGAACATTCAGCGTCATTAGAAGATGTTGTTGGAACACGTTTAACACCTTTAAGCCAACGTTCCATTCTTCTTTATTTATAATGTTACAAGTCAGGATAGTGGGGTTTAAATAATGCACAATCGTTACTGCGTATAAGAGACTAAATTTAGAACCTACAGGGAAGAAATGTATAAAACTGAGACAACAGAATACAGCAGGCAGTAAAACAATGAACACCAGTTTCTCGCTAGCGAGCTTGTAAGTAGGTAGTAACTTATCGCTCCGAACGCTAATCATCAACTGACGACGCCAACGCGCGATCGCCGCTTTTATACTTAGTCCTAGACTCGATCTCAAATATTCTCGAAAATACTCGAGTCGGCACCTTTGATAAACAAAAAGCAAAAATAAAAACAGAAATTTAAAAATAGCGTTGTAAACAATATCGACTTTATCCTTTGAAGTTAGAGACGAAAGTCGCTAGTTGACAACTATAGCGTCTAATTCAGAGGCGGCTTTTATCAAAGAGACTGAGCGCTTACAAGTATACTACCCGCTCGTTTTAAGTTTGCCGCTGGCGATAGGTATGAGTGTATGACGTTCGAAATTTTTTATTTAATTGTAACAATAAAAATTGTGTACGTTAGATATTTGGGTAAAACTATGACACATTATAAGTTTTGTTGTCACGTGGGGGAGGGTACGCGCATTCCACAGACCGGCAAACTTAGAGCGAACGCGTTGTACAAGTATAAAATTGTTGAGACCAAACTTATGAGATATTGTACCAGCTAATGTAACACAAGCTTATACAAATACAAATAAATAAATAAATAACATTCATAGCGTTTTGTCTCCGCGCGGCCGCGGAGTCCGCACAGCCGCGGAGCGACCAGAGAGAGGTGTTTTGATTTTTTTATTTCTAAATTCTTGCGGAACCCCGACAGAGGTATCACGGAACCCTAGGGTTCCGCGGAACACACTTAGAGTATAGCTGATTTAGATAATCATTAACTTTATAATAGCCCTTATTCATAAGAGTATTCTTAATCTGAGATTTAAATTTGGTTAGTGGAAGCTCAATCAGATCTTGGGGAACTTTGTTAAACAATGCAATACTACATCCCAGAAATGAACCTCTTGATTTTTGGAGTCTGAAACATGGAACGGCAAGTTTGTTATTATATCTCGTGTTAAAGTTATGGGTTTGACTTTTTTTTGAAAATGCGTCATAGTTTTTTCTTACATATACTAAATTTTAAGAAAAAACTATGACGCATTTTCAAAAAAAAGTCAAACCCATAACTTTAACACGAGATATAATAACAAACTTGCCGTTCCATGTTTCAGACTCCAAAAATCAAGAGGTTCACATATTGCGTTGCATCGTTGCGGTTATGCGCCAATTCAAATTTTTGACATACTGAAAAATTTGAATATAACCAAAAGATTCGTTTATCGTACCATCAAACGATACAATGAAGACTCTAGTGTAGGGTCAAGAAGTGGTCGCCCTCGGTCTGTTAGGACTCTAGCAGTGATAAAAGCTGTGTAGGCGCGAATTCAAAGAAATCCCAAACGTAAGCAGAAACTGTTGCCCTTCAGATGGGGTTAAGCAGAACCACGGTGAAAAGGGTGTTAAATGAAGACTTAGGGCTTCGGGCATATCGAAGAAAAACAGGACATCGTTTGAATGCTCGCCTAATGGACCTGAGACTAAAGAGATGCCGCGCTTTGTTGAAGCTGTACGCGGGAAAAAAATATCGGGAAATTCTTTTTTCATCCCACCACCTCGGAAAGTGTAATTTTGCGCTTCGAAATCTGGCTGGAAAATTCTATTTTATTCGCTTGAGCGGCAAAGTAGATTTGAATTTAGAACATCACATATAATGAGTACTCAATATAATTGTAAATTCAAAACGTCATTAAACATATTTTCATCCCACCACCTCGGAAAGTGTAATTTTGCGCTTCGAAATCTGGCTGGAAAATTCTATTTTATTCGCTTGAGCGGCAAAGTAGATTTGAATTTAGAACATCACATATAATGAGTACTCAATATAATTGTAAATTCAAAACGTCATTAAACCTATTTAATGTAACCTCTATGGTGCCAAATTTATGATTAGAACTTTTTAAATTGTGAAAAAATTTAAATTTGGAACCTTCTTGGTTTCTTTGTTTTATTTGCGTGCTTCGCGCCATTCTAGTTTTTCACGTTTTATTGCTTAAATATTTTGTCATTATAAATTGTTTTCTTTTTCATTTTGTCATTTCCTCGCTGAGGTGGGATGAAAAGTTACGTATTGCACTCGAGTGGAAAGATTTTTCACCTTGTGCTCGTTTGTTTCCCTCGCTGACGCTCAGGATTCTAATTTAGAATCACTCGCTGCGCTCGTGATTCAACTTTAGAATCCTTCGCTTGCTCGGTCATCCAAATCGAGCACGCGGTTAAAAAGGAACTTTCCACTCTTGTATAATAAATAACTATTAATGTAACCTCTATGGTGCCAAATTTATGATTAGAACTTTTTAAATTGTGAAAAAATTTAAATTTGGAACCTTCTTGGTTTCTTTGTTTTATTTGCGTGCTCGCGCCATTCTAGTTTTTCACGTTTTATTGCTTAATATAATTAACATAACCTAAAAACTGTACAAAAAAATCAACTAAAATGAGTGACATTAGCGACGATGAAGTTTATCTAACGCCAACTGAGTTAACTGAAACAGTTAATAATGCGCAAATGAGCCTTCTCCCTCAGCAATCACGAGAGAAGTATTTGAAACAGTACGATATATTTAACATGTGGCGACTAGCTAAAGGAGCAAAAACTTTCTCCGAAAACGTTTTGCTGGCATATTTTATAGAATTATCTGAGACCAAGAAAGCAAGCACGCTATGGAGTACGTATTCAATGCTAAAATTAACAATTAAGATGAAGAAAGACGTTCATATCGACACCTATCATAAATTAGTGGCATTTTTAAAAAGAGCCTCATCTGGTTATAAACCAAAAAAATCGAAGGTTTTCACAGCATCTGAAATTGCAAAGTTTATTAATGAAGCACCTGATTCCGTATATTTAGCGGCAAAAGTAAGTCAATACGTGTAATTTTTTGTTGTTGATAAAATTGTACATAGTACTTACAATATTTTTAATTTGATTAATTTATTTACGATTATAAATACTTCTTTTGTTACAGGTTGTTCTTATTATTGGTATAACCGGAGCATGTCGAACAAATGAACTTACACTACTTAATGTCAATAACGTATCAAAATATTCTCATAATTCTGATGAATTGCTATTAATTAATGTACTAAATACCAAGACAAAAAAAGACCGCAACTTCGTTATTCGCAAGGAATATGTAAACATTGTTCAGAAATATCAAGCTTTACGTCCTTCTAACACCCCAATTGAACGATTTTTTCTACAATATCGCAACGGAAAGTGTATCCGACAACCTATGGGTCAGAATAAAATTGGCAGTATTCCACGAGAAATAGCAACTTTTCTCGGACTTTTAGAACCCCCGTTATACACCGGTCACTGTTTTAGAAGAACCTCAGCCACACTTTTGGCCGAATCAGGGGCTGATCTTCTATCGCTTAAGCGCCATGGAGGCTGGAAGTCTAATTCGGTTGTAGAGGGATACATAGAGGATTCAATCCAAAGTAAATCAAAAATTTGTAATAGTATCGTGGAGGCCATAACGCTGAAAGAACCTCTGTCAGATTCTTGGTCTCGCCCTTCTACATCTAAAATGAGCCCCCATAAGATTGGAAACAATAGCCCTCTCTCGCCAACATTTACGCCAATAGAATCCAATGAATCGGCACAACTATTTAAAATTACTGATACGAGTAGTTTACCACAAAACAGCGCACAATTCACAAACACCAACATAACATTACCTAACAAAAATATTAAACTTAACATAAGTAACTGTAGCAACGTTACATTTAATATTTCTTAATTATTTTCTACTTCTTATTATTTTCTTCAATTTATAGATTATCTTAATGTGTTTTAATTGAAATAAAAATATTTTGTCATTATAAATTGTTTTCTTTTTCATTTTGTCATTTCCTCGCTGAGGTGGGATGAAAAGTTACGTATTGCACTCGAGTGGAAAGATTTTTCACCTTGTGCTCGTTTGTTTCCCTCGCTGACGCTCAGGATTCTAATTTAGAATCACTCGCTGCGCTCGTGATTCAACTTTAGAATCCTTCGCTTGCTCGGTCATCCAAATCGAGCACGCGGTTAAAAAGGAACTTTCCACTCTTGTATAATAAATAACTATTTCAGATGAAACTTTACCGTAGAAGAGAGCTACAACAAACAAAATGACAAGGTGTACGCATAAAGTAGTGAAGAAGCGAGCAACCGTATTCCGCGTGTCCAACGAGGTCATTTTCCATCCTCGCTCATGGTATGGTTGGGAATTTCTTATTGGGGCTTAACAGAGGTGTATCAAAATACAGTCCTGACGAACCTTGTGGAACCTGTTTCTCATACCATATTCAATAACAGGCACTGGGTATTCCAACAAGATTCGGCGCCAGCTCATAGAGCGAAGAGCACACAAGACTGGCTGGCGGCGCGTGAAATCGACTTCATCCGGCACGAAGACTGGCCCTCCAGTCCAGATTTGAGTCCGTTAGATTACAAGATATGGCAACACTTGGAGGAAAAGGCCTCATCCCAATTTGGAGTCACTCAAGACATCCTTGATTAAGGCAGCCGCCAATGTTGACATGGACCTCGTTCGTGCTGCGTTAGACGACTGGCCGCGCAGATTGAAGGCCTGTATTCAAAATCACGGAGGTCATTTTGAATAAACTTTATTGTCATAAGAATCTATGTTTTGTTAAGTTTATTTTGGTATATAAATGGTTACATAATGAATAAACTTATAATTTTTATTATTTTTAAAGCATGTAACTGCTTGATGTTTAAATCTAAAGAAAATATAACTAGAAAAAATTCCACGCGGACCAGGCAGCAGACGGGACTCGAACCGGTGCTAACCCGTGCCGTTATAACTATAATTGCTATTTCTTCTTCCAAATGTTTAATACTTGTAAAAGTATTCATTTGACATTGTGGGTTACCTATAATGCGAAGAGATGACGCTGCCTTGCAGCTTAAGAATGGCTAGAAGAATTTCGACGCGGTCCGTGAGGGCCGCGGTAGCATAATTGGTCAGTGCATTCGCCCGGATTGCGAAGGGTGCGGGTTCGAGTCCCGTCTGCTGCCTGGTCCGCGTGGATTTTTTTCTAGTTATATTTTCTTTAGATGAATAAACTTGTTTCAATTATTTTATATTAAACATGTGACAGAATTTATGACCTGACCAGGTATATATAGCCTGTTAAACACAATACCCTGTCTGCGCGTCACAATTCGCGCTCTTGCATTGCGCAGTCGGTTAAAAGACAAAACTATGCAGGTTAATAATGTTTATTTTACATACTTTTAAATACAGCGGTAAATAGCTACAAGCATTTCGTCACAAAAAAGTGATAATAATTTATTGTTGATGGCATGACATGAAATTTATAACTAAAACACTGTTCAAAATTAGGTAGTACATGCACAACATAAGATGTATGAACTACAAGATGAATGTAACAATAGAAATTATGCTTTGTATTTTTAGCAAGACCTACATGAGAGACAAGTTTTGAATTTTAGAAAATAAATTATTAGTTTCATTTTTTTTAAAGAGAACAATCACAAATATTACTTTATTCAATCATACCGTAAGAGGCAAATTGAGTTCTGCGGCTTTTGAACACAAGTAGATTCTTGAGAGTACAAACAACGATATTTAATACCCTAGATACAATAACACGAACAAAATCGTGCCCGAAACCTGTCCAAAAGGTACATTGGACGATCCACGGAGCTCCGTAAGAGGCATTATTTAAACATTGAAAGTCACCTTTAATTCATACTGTTTAAAGCCTTAATTTAAACGCATGCGCGTCAAGGAGTTTTGACAGTTCGAAATGCAAGCTCGTAAAATTTTACGAATTATTGCTATACTAGCAAACCAGTCAACCAAATGTTCACCAAAACCTGATTTAAAAAAAAATGTATTTAATTAATTGAGAACTTCGGAGATTTTGTGTGGTTTCATTTGAAATTCGTGATTTCTCGAAAACCGGAAGTGCTACGTTACTCAAATCCGGTTTGTAGTCTTATCAGGCTATTCTTAACTTATAACTTAAATATTCTCTTTATCTATCTCTTACGGTTTGGCCGCTGAAACAGCACCACAGACGGACGGACTTGTCTAATAGATAAGAGATATGCGGAAGAATATAGACCTTATTTTTTTGACTCTACGCGCAATTCTGAATGCGCTGTTAGAAATAAATATATAAAGCATGTACGGACCACGAAGAAAAGAGACTGCTATATAACCGACCATGCATTTGAATATCACAAATATTTTCTATTAAATCAGCTTATAGAAGTATTTGAACAAAATTTGCTTTATTGTGTTAAATTAACAAACATTGATTAGATACATTATCAGAGGAGCTCGATGGCGCAGGTGGTTAGCGAGTTCGGCTGCGATCGTTGAAGTTAAGCAACTTTCGCAGTGGTCGGTCATTGGATGGGTGGCCAAATATTTTATATCTCGAGTTCCTCCGTGCTTCGGAAGGCACGTTAAGCCGTTGGTCACGGCTGCATCTGCAGTCGTTAGCACCCGCTAATCCGCACTGGGCCCGCGTGGTGGTTCATGGCCCAATCTCCCTATTCCATCCATAGGGAAGGCCTGTGTCCCAGCAGTGGGGACATTATTAGGCTGATGATGATGATTAGATACATTATAAGTATTTTTTTCGCATTTTTTCACGGAGCCTTGTGGCATCTTGACTTTTCAACGGTCCGCGCGTGACTGTGAACCAAGAAGTGCTTAAGTGTTGTTCAAGCACTTCATGATTGGGTAACATTTTGAGCGAACATAGTATATCTAGGGTATTGAATATTGTTTGAGTATAAAGCATATTTTTTATTCAAGTATCTTGAAAAGATTACATAATTTTAGACTTAATTAATTCAGTAACATTCAAAACTGTTTTGAATGCATGATTTCAGTCTTAGAAATTCTTTCTTACTTATAAAATATATAAGGGAAAATGTATGATAACAGGCAGTATTTATTGACTAATGAGGAATATAGTAACTATTCTAGTCTATTAAATCGAATTGATCTAAGAATGTGTTATCTACACCCAGCACAGTTCCAAGACTTTGCCGTGGCTTCCTGTCCTTTAATGAGTCGTCCACATCTGAACACAGCTGATCTAAATATTCACTAGACTTTATACTTAAACTTGGACTCAATAGATCAGGCAATAAGATCCTATTTACTGTGAGAACATCATTAACATTTTCATTTTCTTTCTCTTCAGCGATGGTCATAAAATTACTCTCTTCATCTTTACCATCGGGTGGCATTACATTAGCTCTGACTTTCTTAAACCGATTAATAATTTTCTCTAATGAACTTGTTTTTCTTATTAACTGTGCATCTGTCTTAGGTGTTTCAGTCTTTGATTCCTCATTGTTTTCAAAACTCTTTCTACTCCTGTTCCGCTCTACTGACTTCAACGCAGAACATTCATTTGTAATTTCTTTATTCAAAAAATTTTGATCTTCTATTTCTTTATTCAAATCTTCTTCTATTTCTTTGAATACTTTGGCCACGTTTTTCTCCTGTGTTACAACTATGACAGGAACACTAGCAGCATCTGTTTTCTTTGAACCCATGACTCCCTCTGGGGTGCCATATGTGTCATCTTTCTCTAAAGCAGCTATGCCAGATACTTCTAAAAGCGACGATGAGCCTTCTTGCATAATCGACAGCTTTCTTCTTCCGGTTTTTAAAAAACATTTCTTTTCCCTATTTTCATATAAATTAGGTGATGAGTAACTCCTAAACATTTGTATGCTGCTAGAGGATTCATCTGATTCATTGAACAGACCACCCTTTTTGATATTAATATTGGGTCTTACAGAGGAGTGCTTGAATTTCTTTGAGCTACTGGACTTTTTGGCGGACAATAGCCTCATGATTTGTTGTTTTGTAAATCCTGCTGAACATTCTGCTATAGTTTCGTTACCTCTACTGTTTGCTTGCGATATAACAGAGATATTGTTGAAATTGGTACTCACATTTGGACGATCATATGTGCTAACGCGACAAGATATGAGGCTGTTTAGAAAACTATCCCGAGGACCTTGGTGAAACGGAGTGATCAAGGCCTTGGCCTGTGGTTTACTGAAGCTGAAGGAATTATGTTTCCTGTGCAAATTGAACTGATGTTTCGACATACTTAACGGAGTGAAGGTCTCTATTAATGTTTGACCTATATTGTCCCTATTGGCTTTTAGTCCTGACAAATCTGGAAGTGGCGGTATTTCAAATTCTTTCAACGACACAGATTGGTTAAAGACCGATTGTGATGGCTGAAATAATAAAAAAATCAATATTAGGGATTTACACATACCATTATAGTAATGTTTCATTACATAAAGCCTGGTGATTTAATTTAATATTTTTAGTACATTTGTTATGGCCTGTCTACAGGTAAATTTTCTAAGCCCATAGCCTGGGGTACTCTAGCAAACTTGCTGTGGACATATAAGAAAACTACCTTTAGCAGACTACACCTGCAGATTAATTTGTTGGTAGTACTTTGTCACTACAAACTTTGTATTTAAGAGTTAGATTTAGGTAATTATAAGAATAACCCTTTTTAAAATTATAGTAAAGTTCAGAAATTACAACCTTACAATTATGTTATAGTCTGATTTTTAATTTGAAGGAATTCAGACAGCTTAAAATTTTGAAACTTCAGATATCATAAACCTTTTCTGTGTTATACTTTTTATAAGTTATTTTACGCAAGCTCGATAAATTTAAAAATGTTAAAAAGTGAAAAAAATTATAGTAGGATGAAACCCATTGGAAAAGGTAGAGAATATAACGAAAATGAAAGGAAAAATAAATTACAGGCGATCTGAGGTGGGGATGGGGTAAGTTTTTAAGGGTGAAAACGGTTAATCTCGATTTCCGGTAAAACTGCAAGTCTTATGAAAAAAAGTTAAGATAATAAAAAAGGTTGTATCTATAAAAAGATCTACAACTTTTGTATCGACACTTTTTTCACATAAACTCAAAATCTATGTGAAAAATTGGAATAATAGAATTTTTATTTTTTTTTTGCATAAAAATTTAATTTTTCACGAAATTTAGTGAAAACTTACTTTTGTATGTCCCAAACATACAGTATTTATTTTTAATTAAAATATTCATTTTTTCACCTTATTTTGACTTAATATCGAAAAAGCACCCTAATTTTCAATCGAAAATTATTACGTCAAAATATCTGCTTGTGTGTTTTTTGTTCGTTGAAATCTCTACTTTCTGATGGTATAAAAAAAATATACACTGCTATGGTAAATGTTCTCAGAAACTGCAAATTAATAACTCAGATCGCCCGTAATTTATTTTTCCTTACATTTTTGTTATATTCTCTACCTTTTCCAATGGGTTTCACCCTACTATAATTTTTTTGGTCTCAAAAATTATCGACCCTAGTCTATTTATAGGTGTTGTCCTGATAAAGGAAACCCTTAACATCGTATTTTACTCAATGCAAACCAGTTTTTCATTGCCGTTTCGCATTAACTTTGGCGGAATTCATTGTAATTATCCTGTTAATATTATAAATGTGAAAATTTGTTACTCAATCAACGTTAGGCAACTGTGGGATTGGGATTGTGGGATAGCAGGCAGATGCAAAGAACAGAGGTTGTTATTATTAAAAAAAATTATTTAAATGAATAAAAAGTTATAGATATAAAATAACCAAAAATATTAAAGAGAACGAGAGAAGTAATTTATATGATGAGTGTAAATATTGTTTGTTATGTGAATTCAATGTGCTAGCTAATAATTAAATTTTAAAGAACTGAATGGAAAACAAAATTAAACGCAAATATTTATTTGTGAATTATCACTACTATCATCATAGTCATTACTTATTATTGTAACCTATGAATAGTGGACAGGGATTCCTGTGAAAGAAAAAATTTTTTTTACTAATTATTATAACTTCAATAATGTGATAGTAATAAGTATGATTACCATTTCTACATCTGTCAATGTTTAGGTCAAAAATTTTCTAATTTCAAATTTAGGTTAACTTTTTTATAATTTTGCTTTACTGTTTTACAGATTATACAGACTGTAGGGCTGTTTTATCATTGGCAACAACAATTCTGAAATGTCAAAATTCTATAGCACTAAAAATCAGATTATAGGAGTAAATATTTCGATGCAGATGTTGATCAACACAGTGGTTACAGTACATATTATCTAAAGATCTAACCAACAACACTATAGCATAACAATTTAATTAATGAAATAAAACTTTATTTACCTGTAGCTTAGCTTCTGCATTCATTACCCTATTGTTAAGCATCCTCATAGCCAAGATTAATTCATTCCAATTCCTGTGTCCATTATCCAAATACTCATTAAATTTATATATTTCATCTCCTATCTCATTGTTTTTCAGTATATAACAAATTGATATTAAAAATCCCCTAATGAGATTTGGGAAGTAAAGTCTTTCGTTTCTTACAATATTTTTGAGAATATATTTTTGTTGAGAGTTCACTTGATTTTCTAATTCATCTGTGCATATTTCATCCGTTAAATGATTGTACTCGATCATGTAAGAGTTGCAGTCGGCTTCCCCGGTGTGCCTCGCTATAAGATCTGATGTGTTCTTCTGGCAATCTGTACAAATTTCTAGGAAAGGAGTGACTTTTTCATCCCATTTGGAGTCCATATTTTTCACATTTTCATCGACATACTCCAACCAAATATCAAAGAATGGCGCAGGTTTTTTAACATTTTTGATCTTCATTACCTCAGTCTTAGTAGCCTCATCTAAACTATTTTCTTTGACGTAATTGTCAACTAAGTTATCTATAAATTTCTGAGCATTCAACGATGTAAGTTTCTCCTCCATACTAACTATTTTCTCACGGAGTATGGAAGCAATATTTTCCATTGCTAACCTCTTTCTTTGGTGCCGGTAAAGATTACTCGGAATTGCTTCCACTTCTTTAATAACCTCTTCAACAAAATCATCACTATTAATTTTGTATTTTTCAGTCACCTTTTTGTACAAATCTTTTTCACTTTCTTTTGACATTTTACTTAAGAGAAGATGTTGCACAGCCAGCTGAGTCATTTGAAACAACAGCTTAGTCACTTTATAACAGCCTGGATTCACTAAATAAGACGACATAACAGGAGATAACAATCCTTGGCTGCTATAATCGTTGATGAATGCTGATAGCATGCTCCTGTAAGTTTTTTCCGTTTTCGAATCGTACAAAGGCCATAAGAATTTATCCGCAGTTTGGAAGTCTATGATAGACACCAAGTAATATGAAAAATGGTTGAACATATTTTGAGTGGGTTTCTCCAATGCATTCTCTTTAAATATAAGCCGTGACAACTCTGGTGACATCGGTCGTATTTTATTCAAAACCTCAGCGTTCAGAGAAATCTCTCTTTTGAATTTCCCAACAAGATCTTTTTGGATTGTAACTGGAACTGCCATTATTAGGAAATTTTCACTTTCACGTTTATAATATTTCACAAGCTCAATAACACATTATTTAAAATCCCGTCTTGTTAACATATAAACGAAAAACCAATAAATCACTAGATCAGTCAATGTGATTCTTCTGTGATGACACCTTCGATATTTAGCCAAATTTATGTGCCCAAAATAAAATAAATTCACAACATCAAGCACGCTCATCACAACAACATTTCAAAATTGAAAATGTCAAATTTTCCGTTAAGCAGCGCTGCGTTCTGTGCTTGTTCTGTGCCAACCTTACTCAGATTCAGATTCAGATTCTGAAAACAAGCGCGAGAAATAAACAGTGTAGTCGAAGGGTACGGCCAGATTGCACTCCTGATTCAGATTCAGATTCGGACTCAGCAAACAAAGCGCGAGAAAAAGCAGGCAACCTGCTTAGACTACACTGTTTATTTCTCGCGCTTGTTTTCAGAATCTGAATCTGACTCTGAATCTGAGTGCACTCTGGCCGCACCCTAAGCAGGTGGCCTGCTTTTTCTCGCGCTTTGTTTTCTGAGTCTGGATCTGAATCTGAATCAGGAGTGCAATCTGGCCGTACCCTTCGACCGTGGTTTAATGGTCTAAGGTGCCAACACTCATTATTTTATTTACCCAATTTTATCGAAAGTACCTGTTATGAATTTTAAATTATTCGTGTATATTTATTTATCCTGCATGATCAGAATTCTTTGAATTCGTCACAGGCATGTTTTGAAGCCATTGGAGCGCATGATTAGCGTACGTTACTTTTTAGTCAAATGGCTGTATGAACTATTAATTCCATTCCTAATCTTAGTGGCGAAGGGGTTCTCTCGCTTATGCCATCTCCATTGGTATATGCTCTAAGGCGCTATCGGTGCAAATTTTAAGAAATCGTACAATTCGGATCGCAGTGTAAATAGTCGTGTCTGTCTGCTGTCACTGTCAGTCATGTTACCAGTGATGCCAGAACGTCCCAAAAGGGACGATTTTCGTCCCTTTCCTCATCAAAGCGTCCCATCGATGTCCTTTTACATATTCCGTCCCTTTTCCGTCCGTTTTCGATAACGCTTCACTGCAACATTAGACGAATGCGTTTCGTTTCACTCATTGATTTATTTCACTAAATTGCCATCACTATTCGTTGTACATTGTCAACTCTATTCGTCAAATCACCCAGTAAACTACATCGAATTCAACGCTCGCTACGATTGGACGTTTAATATATACCTACCTATATCTATACCAACTCAAAGCTCTAACCCAATAACCTACCATATCTTACCTAATAAAACTTTTGTTGTTGAGGTATGTTTTAGTTATGAAGATAATAGGTAACTTAAGAATAAGTGCTTGCTTTGTAGAGTCGTAAGTACGTACGGTACGTTCATACCACCATGATGTACCTATGTCCTCCGTACCATCTTCATTATGTTTCTTGTGTGCCCAAAAAAATATAATTAATATGGCTCTGTTAAAATGTTTTTGAAGTGAAACTTCTTTAGGCACGCCTTGACTTGGGGGGTAAACTGGCGAATAGGGAAGATGCAATATTTTTATTTTTGTTTTCATTTTAAAGAATTCCATGTAGAATAAACCATAAAAAATTAAAACATTGTGATTTATCGGAAAAAATGCGGTTTTAAATTGACAATTTAAATTTTCGCGCGAAAACGAACCTATAGTTGCGATGACGTCACTGCTGTCTGTCACTAGTCGTACTTGTTCGTTGCTGGCTTTAAATTTTCATACTTTTGCATATTTTTTCGACTTTCGAAATATTTTTTTGAAAAATTTAAAATGGACTATCCATCAACATCATGTGACTCATGTTTTGTGCCAATCTACTTCAACAAAGTTCCCAAATAAATTGTTTTTGACTGGAACTTCTGACCCAAAACTGAAAAAAAAGTGGTTTCAAGCTGCAAAGAAAAATGACAATTATTCTCCAAAGACCATTATTTGATGCTGAGAAGATCACTTTGACGTAAGTCGGCGAATATACTTGTATATATGCTTAATTAATCTGCTTGTACGTAAAAACGCATTAGTAACCTACCTAATACTTACAAAACCTGTCTATAACATATTTTTAATTTTACAGTTGGAGAATGACGTCGAAAATTAGATAAAGTTTAAAATGTGTGGCACAATCTTCACATTGGCAGGACTGAACCAAGCTTTGCGTTTCATTTAAAATAACCTTAACACGATAACCTTCTTTACGTACTTTATGCTCCGGGAACTCGACCTTTTACTGTACATAATTCTCCATCTCTTTTAATTTGGACATAGCCGATTGCATTATCGCCGTAAGATTTGTAGAAGCCGCTGAATAAAATACGAAGTTTAACAACTACGATTTTTACATACCGTAGTAATTTAGTCCCTTTCATTTCTACACTTAAAAACTGCACTTTGGACAAAAAATGTTATAACCATGTCAACGCTAACTCTTGGTAAATTCCTGGAGTCTGCTTTGATAAACGCAACTTCTGTTTTTATTAAATGTTAAAAAAACGCAATAAATATTCCCATAAAATAATATTTACTTTAACAACCATAACCTCAAAGAAGTTGTCATAACAGGAGTGACGTCACTAAACGCTGATTGGTGTTTTAAAATACGTTCCGTTTCAAGTATTTTTAATTCGTAATAATTGTTAAAAAACAACATTATGTAAAATAAAAACGTTGCAGTGGCATTTCTTTTATATTTTTTTAACATTTTAATCATAAAATTTTCATATATATTATATATGCATCTTCCCTTTTCGTGTTACGATTAGTGTCATCGGTGACTCATCGGTAAACAATGAACAATACCTGTAACAAAATACATAAATCTAGTGCTTGGCTTGGTAGGTGATAACGGACCCAGCGTGGATTGATGGATGATAACGGACCCAGCGCAGATTGGTGGGTGATAACGGACCCAGTGTGGATTGGTGTATAATAGCGGACCCAGTGCGGATTGGTGGATGATAACGGAGCCAGTGCGGGTTGGTGGGTGATAATGGACCCAGCGCGGACGGGTTGGTGATAATGGATCAAGTGCGGATTGGAGGGTTATAACGGACACAGCGCGGATTGGTCGGTGGCAATGGACCCAGTGCGGATTGGTGGGTGATAATGGACCCAGCACGGATTGGTGGATGATAGCGGACCCAGTGTGGACTGGTGGGTGACACTGGACCCAGCGCGGATTGGTGGGTGATAACGGACCCAGTATGGATTGGTGTATAATAACAGACCCAGTGCGGATTGGTGGATGATAACGGATCCAGTGGGTGATAATGGACCCAGCGCGGATGAGTTGGTGATAATGGACCCAGTGCGGATTGGAGGGTGATAACGGACACATCGCGGATTAGTCGGTGGCAATGGACCCAGTGCGGATTGGTGTGTGATAATGGACCCAGCGCGGATTGGTAGTTTTTTTCTATCAAATTTCAGATCATTGGAGCTATAGAAATTTCACTTCAGTCGTGTGTTCCTAAACACACTCGCTTTTTTTTTCATTTAACCGCATTATGATAGAACTACACTTACCTGTCGTGTTGTGTTGTAACACATCAGAGAGCTATCTCTTTCATACAATTATGGTTAAAGTGAGAACGCTGTCGAAACATCGCGACACACAGGTATAGTTCTTAGTGCTAACCGTACTAAATGTATGAAGCAGATTGCGCCACAATACAACACGTAAGATAAATATAGTTCAGCCTTTAGTTTAATATTTCTGTAAGGCCGTCCTTTTTGACTAAAAATCGTCCCTTTTCAGATTTCGAATCGTCCGAAACACGACGCAGGTACTGGCAACACTGCATGTTACCCCTGATTGCAGCGGGTTTAATAATTTTCATTTATTTTTGTAAATATCTATATATCAATTAATACTTTTTAGTGCTAATGTGCGTAAATATTAGCGAACCGATATCAGAAATATATTAAAACAAAAACATCAAGGATATGATGCGTTTGTAATTAGAAATTGCAAAATATAATTGCGGAAGTGGAACAATTGCTAGTTGCCGGTTTAAAAGCGATAGGAAAATGAGTAGCACCGTAGAAATATGGAATTTGAGTGCCCTCTGCCGATGCTGTCATACTTATGGTCATTTTAAAAATCTTTCGGAGCCCTACCGGCATGGAGAAGACAGTGAAGTGTATTACTCAATGCTACGGGATACTTTCAACGTTGAGGTAAATATATTAATTCATCAATTTGTTTCTTCCAATTCCAAACACCCGAATCATTTAATAAAGCCCTGCTTAATGTATGTTTGATTGAATAATAAATTATTTACTAATTCACTCCTCATATCTGTTTAAAAAGGGTTTGGTAAATTTATACAGTTTTACAAAACTGGAGAGGTAAAGGGTACTGGCTAAAACTGTACTTTCAGGGCCCAAGAGGTGATACCTAATTGAATTTTTTCACAACACTAACTGGTAAAACTGTATTTCCAGGGCCCAAGAGGTGATACTCAGAACTTTTATGTAGAAAAAGTCTCTTAATATTTTTTTTTCTGTTATGGTCACAACACTAACCAGGTTAGGTTAGTGTTGTGACCATAACAAAAAACCTAGTGTGACGTACCACCACTTGGGCCCTGGAAGTACGGTTTAGCCAGGAACTGAGCCCATGCAGCCATTTATGAAGGGTTTTATTAAAAGTAATTTTATATTCAAATCTTCCTTTAACAAAGTTCATAAATTAGCTAATTTGATTGACAGATCAGTTTACCACTGACAGAAGCAAGTTACAGTATATGCGATGTCTGTATAGATCAAGTTCGAGATGCATACCAGTTCAGAAGACAAGTTGTTGAATGTGAGAAGAAATTTGAGGAATATTGTAAAAGTATGTTATCATCATGGGCTCGATAATGAGATAATATTGGTGTGATTCTGTAAATTTAAAACTGCATTTAACAGCAGTAAATATTCATCAATTCAAATGAATAATGTAAATGAAAGACTGTTGTCAAATATAGTTAAGAATATTGGTGGAACTAGGCTTATCATTACATCAATTACTGAAATATTTTAATATTTCGCACCGCTGGTGCGACACTGTCACTTATGCAAAAACATTTTTTTTTCAGTAGGAGCGTCTTAAACTTTAACATCCCAAAACATACAATATTTAAAGATTTTTACGTGATGAAAAGCTTATACTGCTTAGCTATTCATCTAAAAAAAATAAAAAAAAAACTTTAAATATTGTATGTTTTGGGATATTAAAGTTTTAAACGCTTCTCCTGAAAAAATGTTTTTTTGAAGTTATACTTCTTTAGCCGCGTTATGAAAAAATTATGAGAGTGAAATTTTCATCACTGTAACACAAAATTTTAACATAATGAAGTTAGCCGCGGGCGCGTTATTTGTAATATTTTAATTTCCAAGTGACCGTGGGGCAGATTTGAACATAGCAAACAGGGCAGATTTGAACGGGACATTGAAATGAAATGAAATGAAATGAAATGACATTTATTATTAATTTATTGTAATTAATTATTTGCGTGCAATTAAAAACTAATTTTAAACGATGCCAAAAAAGGATAACTTCTCACGCGCCTACATAAGTACACGCACCCATTTTTTGCATAAGTGACAGTGTCGCACCTGGGGTGCGATTTTATTTTAACACTGTGTCATATAAAAAATAAAGGTTAAGATTAAAATTGTGTTTGCAAGCAATATGCATAGGTCGTAATAACATTAAACAAGTACTAGGCAATCCCCAGACGGGGTGGCCTATGCCAAAGGGCACGCGGCGGCCAAGCCGCGCCCATACCACCTTAGGACCGACGAAGACCGGCTTAGGCTTTATTTTAGAAAAACAAAAACTAAAAGTTAACTCTGACGAAGTCGCGAGTGGCCGCTAGTTAGATATAATTTGATGGGCAGTTTTCTAGCATTAGATTTTCCTTGTTAATTTACCTTAGTCATTGATTTACAGATGAAATGGTTTTAAAAGAAAATGTCGCGATTAAAATTGAAACTGAAGAAGTGATCGATAAGAATGCTAATGGAGACTTTACACCATGTAAGTATTTTTGTACTGTGCCCCAAGCAATACATGAGTGGTGTCAAGCAGAGATCAACCAGCAGACATTTTTGAAGCAAGCATTCTTATTGAGTTCTAATATAAACAGGATATTAATAGGGTATTTGACAGTATTATAAATAAAGTGCCAATTGTTAGCATCTGTGTTTAGAATGAATACTGGCAGGGGATTTTACTATTTTGACAAAAAAAATATTCGTAATTTTACTAAAAACCCACGAAAAAGATAACAGTTTTCTTATCTATTGTCACGTGACCAAAAACGCTTGGGATTGGCGGAGCCTAAAATGACGTCACACGCAAGTAAACTTCCGGTTAAAGTGACATTACATTGTATCGTTTGACATTTTAATAACAGTCGTATGACGTCACACACTAGTAAGACGCCATATTGTTCAGATAAAACTTTCGCGGCAACTTGAAAATGGAGTTTTTGATTTGATTATTTTTACTGAAATACACAACAGAATGATGAATATCTTTTTACGGACTCCATAAACATTAGTAGTCAACGTGAGATCGTTTTCTAAAACTTGTCAAATACCCTATTAAGAAGATTAAAGCTAAAGAAAATTTACTAGAAAAAAATCCACGCGGACCAGGCAGCAGACGGGACTCGAACCCGCACCTGCCGCTATTCGGGTGAATGCACTGACCAATATGCTACCGCGGCCTTAACGGCTGTGTCGAAATTCTTTCAGTATTTCACACACACACGCACGCACGCACGCACGCACGCACGCACGCACGCACGCACTAAATATATATTTCTAAATGCTTAAAATAAAACATGATAAACTGTAATTTCTATTTCTTCTTTCAAATGTTTAATACTTGTAAAGGTATTTCGTTTGACATTGTGGGTTACCTACAATGCGAAGAGATGGCGCTGCCTTGCAGCCTAAGAAATACTAGAGAAAGTTCAATTCAAATTCAACAAGGCTATCAAGGCCGCGGTTATTTAAAAAAAAAACAATAGGTAAAAAAGTTTTTCCTTCAAATATTAATAAAAGCAGTAGACATTTTTATTATTTTTATGTACCTATTGATATTTATATCACAAAAGCTTAAAACTAATTATTGTTTAAAAACTTTAAAAGATTTAACTACTTAAATAATATGCAATATACAGAATAAAAAAAATTATTCACCCAATTATTTTTTATGTTACAGATGGGAAAGAAGATACATCGCCAATAAAAGAAGAAATTGACATTAAATATGATGGTAAAATCCCCAAAATAATTACATAAGTACTTTGTTTTATTTTTGTTTATATGATTTTTTTGAGGAGCTCGATGGCGCAAGTGTTTAGCGCGTTCGGCTGCGATCGTTGAAGTTAAGCAACTTTCGCAGCGGTCGGTCATCGGATGGGTGACCAAAAATTTACTATCTCTCGCTCCTCCGTGCTTCGGAAGTCACGCTAAGCCGTTGGTCCCGGCTGCATCTGCAGTTTTAAGCACCCGCCATACCGTACTGGGCCCGCGTGTGGGTCATGGCCCAATCTCCCTATTCCATCCATAGGGAAGGCTTGTGCCCCAGCAGTGGGGACATTAATAGGCTAATGATAATGATTAGGTAACTTATACTTCTTTCTTGTTCTAGATGATGATGATGATGGAAGAGAAGATAGAGAAACTCTCGAAAGAGATTCTCCTAACAATCAAATAAAATGCGAGGGTGAGTTTAGTCAAATTTTATTAATGTTAATCAGCCAATTTTTCACATCTTCACCGTGAATTTTGAGTATATTTCGAGCTGGAGGAACTTTAAATAGGGAAGATGCAATATTTTTATTTTTGTTTTCATTTTAAAGAATTCTATGTAGAATAAACCACAGATATATTAAAAAATTAAAACATTGTGATTTATCGGAAAAAACGCAATAAATATTCCCATAAAATAATATTTACTTTATCAACCATAACCTCAAAGAAGTTGTCATAACAGGAGTGACGTCACTAAACGCTGATTGGTGTTTTCAAATACGTTCCGTTTCAAGTATTTTTAATTCGTAATAATTGTTAATAAACAACATTATGTAAATTATGTAAATACAACAAAAATTTATTATATTGCTATTTCTTCTTTCAAATGTTTAATACTTGTAAAAGTATTCATTTGACATTGTGGGTTACCTATAATGCGAAGAGATGGCGCTGCCTTGCAGCTTAAGAATGGCTAGAAGAATTTCGACGCGGTCCGTGAGGGCCGTGGTAGCATAATTGGTCAGTGCATTCGCCCGGATAGCGAAGGGTGCGGGTTCGAGTCCCGTCTGCTGCCTGGTCCGCGTGGAATTTTTTCTAGTTATATTTTCTTTAGTGTACATTAGCTGGAAAATTACAATATGAGTACTTTCAAACTTACTCGCCCTTTTGCGGACACAGCAATTTGTTAGAGGGCTTATAACAAAAAATTAATTATTTAACAAATCAAATCCCATAAAATTATTATCAAATCGTGTTGTCAGTATTATTAATTAGGATTATAACTATAATAATATTGTAACGCGCTAATCTGTGGTTTGTACCAAAGAGCGGCCTTTGCGTTCCTCGCTCGTGATTGGCTGATACGAATTCGCCGCGTAAACCACTTGACCGTGAAAAAGAGACAAGACAGTGCGATACTGACAAGCGGTTGAAGTGAAATTTTATTTATTTTGAGTAATTATAACCCGAGTTTTACAATATAAATATGTTTGATACAACGAAGAGTGTGTATTATAATTGTATATTGTTTGAGGAAATAAAGTGACTTCTCTTATAACTTGTATTTGTTCGTTGAAGGAAATAAAACGACTTCTGAAGAAAATATAACTAGAAAAAAATCCACGCGGACCAGGCAGCAGACGGGACTCGAACTTGCACCCTTCGCAATCCGCGCGAATTGTCCGCGTGGATTTTTTTCTAGTTATATTTTTTTTAGATTTAAATATCAAGCAGTTACATGCTTTAAAAATAACAAAAATTATAACTATGAGACGACTTCTCCAATAAATAAATAAAATATATTTCTCAACTTCCGTTACATTATTTGAATATATATACGTCTAATATTAAGGAGTCGAAGTTGAGTGACCCTTTGGCCAAGGAGTGCTCCGGTGTCCGTCCGTCTGGTTTTATATTGATATACAGCGCCATCTCGTCCCTTCCGGTGTTAGCTTCTCCTAATGGTGAGAAATTGTTGCCAGATGAAGCACGCTTTTGTTCACGCGTCGTTACGTCCGGTCGCTAGATGGAGCTATTTATGAACAATAATATTCTTTATGTTTTTATTTATTTTTAAGCATTTAACTGCTAGATGTTTAAATCTAAAGAAAAGTCTACTAATAATATTCTTGATGTCATTAATTTGTATTTATATTATATACATATTTGATTCTATTTTATTAAACTGAAACAATGTAACATATGAACAGTACCCCTTAGCACTAACCAATATCGAATTCGAATAGTTTGCGAGTCCGAAGTGTCATTGTCAAATGTGTAATGATTTTTAGTTCTCGTTACGTACTTTGCGCCGCTGCTGTTCAAGTTTCCATACCAAATTTGACATTGACATTTCGCACTCGCAAACTATTCGAATTCGATATTGGTTCGTGAGGAGCTCGATGGCGCAAGTGGTTAGTGCGTTCGGCTGCGATCGTTGAAGTTAAGCAACTTTCGCAATGGGTGGTCATGGGATGGGTGACCAAAAATTTACTATCTCTCCCTCCTCCGTGCTTCGGAAGGCACGTTAAGCCGTTGGCGCCGGCTGCATCTGCAGTCGTTAGCACCCACCAATCCGCACTGGGCCTGCGTGGTGGGTCATGGCCCAATCTCCCTATACCACCCATAGGGAAGGCCTGTGCCCCAGCAGTGGGGACATTAACAGGCTGATGATGATTGGTTCGTGTTAGGGGTACAGGTTGTTATTTTCTCCATCCGTTGGATATATGTGGGGCATACAGATGTCGCTGCCACACTATGTTAGTATAAATTATGTATACAGATTTTAATATGATAATTCTACCTTTGCAGGCATTAATTCGACTGACCATCACACCGCTTCTGATCCTTTAGAATCCGTCTCCAACATATCTAAAGTCCAAAGTAAAACCAAGGAACATTCTAGTAAATCAAATGTCTCTCGAAGAGGACGTCCCGTCAAAGCAAAACGCGGTCGGCCCAAAACTTGTACAAAAACGCGCAAAGAGCAATTGTGCGAAGCTGCAAGGAAGTATAGATTGAAACGAAGGGAGAAAGGTCAGAAAGCTCAGGGAATTTGTATGGAAAAACAAGCTGTGACTCTTAAGAAAGTGGGAAAAGGTTGTGATGATAAAAAGCCTGAGATTAGTCGGTTAGACTTAAACCAATGTAGAGGTAAGTGCTTAATGGAGAAGCGAAGTCTTAGGGATTATATTTTTGATGATCTTTTGGCGCACTTAAAACCGATTTCTGGCGTGGCGGCGCCAGTATATTATCAAATTTTTGGTGGTAGTATTTGGTTCCGATTTCCATGAGATGAAATACACAATCTCAATCTTAGAACATAACCCTTAGTACGAGTTTGAGCTCAACAAAACTATATAAATAGTTTTTTATAAATTATGTTTTTATGTCCATTTTGGTCAAAAGTAACCAAATATACTTAAAATTTAAGAAGACGCAAACGATTTAATGATGGAATTTAAACACTGTTCATTTGTATTGAAACAAAAACAATAAAATCAGTACACTTAGTACGAAAACTATCATAGTTTTCGTAATTGTAAAACTCGTACTAAGGGTACAGTACTCAACTACTCGCCGAACAGTTAGGGATGGAACAAACCATCTAGGTATCGATACTTTTACTCGATACTGTATCGGTCATAAAGTATCGATGCTTACTCGGTATCGAATGAAGGTATCGATACTTTCTTGTATCGATTTGACGAACGATATTACAACAACGATATTAAATACCCTAGATACACGATGTGAGCTCAAAATGTGTCCCAATCAAGAAGTGCTTGAACACCACTCAAGCACTTCTTGGATCACAGTCACGCGCGGACCGTTGAAAAGTCAACATGCCGCTGAGCTCCGCGAAAACAGGCGAAAAAAATACTTATAGAATGTAAAATGTCGTTTTTTCGAGAGGTATCTAATCAATGTTTGTTAATTTAACACATTTGTAGTAAAATTTGTTTTAATACTTACTATAAACTGATTTAATAGAAAATATTTGTGATATTCAAATGCATGGTCGATAATATAGCCGTCTCTTTTCCTCGCGGACCGTACCTGGGGGCCAATCGCCTAACGGAAATGCTTTGGGAAACGCTAACGCTTACGATTTTATATTGTTATTTCTAGCCGCCTGAGGTTTTCGAATACCTAACGCTCATTTTTTTTAATATTGTTATTACCAATGCAAAAGAAAAAGAAAGAGCGCGAGGCATTTGAATACCTCAGGCGGCTAGAAATAACAAAATAAAATCGTAAGCGTTAGCGTTTTCCAAAGCATTTCCGTTAGGCGATTGGCCCCCTGCTATATTACTAACAACGCATTCAGAATTGCGCGTACACTCAAAGCAATAAGGTCTTTATTGCTAAATTTTACGAGCTTACATGTCGGACTGTCATAACTCTTTGACGCGTGCGTTTTAATTAAGACCTTATAGAGTACGCTTTAAAGGTGATTTTCAATGTTTAAATAATGCCTTATATTGTTTAGACTACGCGATCATCTTACGGAGCTCCGTGGATCGTCCAATGTACCTTTTGAACAGGTTTCGGGCATGATTTTGTTCGTGTATTTAATATCGTTGTATTACAATTACAAATTCGGTAATTTGGTTGGAAGGACATTCTATGATTTCATTTCGCTCCTGGTCTAACACGTGAGATTTAACATGACTTATGTTAACTTGTTTCAGTTGAAGACAACGTTAAAATCGAAATCGTGAAATCGGAAAACAGTATAGATAGCAATAAAGAAATAAATAATGTGAAAGAAGAAAAAATGAAAATGTCCAGGCGAAGTAAGTTTTTATTTTATTATATGTATTTAAAGCTATTGCATAGATTTTATCGTGGGCTTTGAGCGCGGCGACCGAATCAAGAAATTCCCTAACGAAAATAACCTGTCAAGAGTGCATGTGAACACAATTTTCGGCTTTCTAATAGCAATCTAAACGGCGCAGTGTGTTAAATTTATTATATGTTTTTTTTTTTATATTTTTGTTTTAGACCCCAGCACTTGTTCTTATTTTTATTTGTCTCCCTTTTATTTAGACTTTATAATTATAATTTTTGGACTAAAGATGGTAAACTGTGGAGCTTGTGGCAGTTTTTTGGCGCCGGGCAATGTGCAATATCATAAGGGGCTGCCTCGCCATCTATATTAATAGATATCAAAGAAAAAACTTGAATTAATATCAAAGAAAAAAAATACTGCATAAATAAATAATTACTAGCAAACCAGTGAACCAAATGTTCACCAAAACATGATTTAAAAAAAGAAAAAGAAAAAATTAAAAAAAAAAGTATTTAATTAATTGAGAACTTCGGAGATTTTGTGTGGTTTCGTTTGAAATTCGTGATTTCTCTAAAACCGGAAGTGCTACGTTACTCAAATCCGGTTTGTAGTCTTATCAGACTATTCTTAACTTATAACTTAAATATTCTCTTTATCTATCTGTTACGGTTTGGCCGCTGAAACAGCACCACAGACAGACAGACGGACGGACGGCAAGTCCGTCTAATAGATAAGAGATAATTGCATAAGTTGATAAATAATGCTATGCAATAGCTTTACCGCGGCAGTCCCCGAGTGCCACACGTATTTTTTATTCTTATTTTTTAAGCATTTAACGGCTAGATGTTTTATATCTAAAGAAATTTTTACTAGAAAGAATTCCACCCGGACCAGTAGCACCCTTAGCACGAACCAATATCGAATGCGAATAGTTTGCGAGTGAGAAATGTCATTGTCAAATGTGTACTGATTTTTAGTTTTCGTTACGTCCGTTATGGCGTTATGTTTACGTTTCCATACAAAATTTGATAATGACATTTCGGACTCGCAAACTATTCGAATTCGATATTGGTTCGTGCTAAGGGTACAGGCAGCAGATGGGACTCGAACCCGCACTCTCCGCTATCCGGACGAATGCACTAACCAATTATGCTACCGCGGCCTTAATGGCCGTGTCGAATTCCTTCTAGTATTTCTTAGGCTGCAAGACAGCATATAAATATTATAAACTATAAGTGCTATTTCTTCTTAAAAATGTTTAATACTTGTAAAGGTATTTCGTTTAACATTGTGAGTTACCTACAATGCGAAGAGATGGCGCTGCCTTGCAGCCTGCGAAATACTGAAAGAAATTCGACACGGCCATTAAGCCCGCGGGAGCATATTGGTCAGTGCATTCGCTCGGATAGCGGGAAGTGCGGGCTAAAGTCCCGTCTGCTGCCTGGTCCGCGTGGATTTTTTTCTAGTAAAATTTCTTTAGATTTAATCTTGTTATTAGGGTATTTGACAAGTTCTACAAAACGATCTCACGTTATTGACTAATGTTTATGGAGTCCGTAATAAGTGGATATTCATCATTCTGTTGTGTATTTCAGTAAAAATAACCAAATCAAAAACTGCATTTTCAAGTTGCCGCGAAAACGTTTCTCTGGACAATATGGCGTCTTACTAGTGTGTGACGTCACACGACTGTTATTAAAACGTCAAACGATACAATGTAATGTCACTTTAACCGGAAGTTTATTTGCGTGTGACGTCATTTTAGGCTCCGCCAATCCCATGCGTTTTGGGTCACGTGACAATAGATAAGAAAACTATTATCTTTTCCGTGGGTTTTTAGTAAAATTATGAATATCTTTTTTTTGTAAAAATAGTAAAAACCCCCGCCAACATTCATTCTAAACACAGATGCTAACAATTGGCACTTTATTTTTAATTCTGTCAAATACCCTATTGGTCGGTCTGAATCTCTTATCTATTAGACAAGTCCGTCCGTCTGTCTGTGGTGCTGTTTCAGCGGCCAAACCGTAAGAGATAGATAAGAGAGAGAGAGTAAGTCTGATAAGACTACAAACCGGATTTGAGTAACGTAGCACTTCCGGTTTTCGAGAAATCATGAATTTCAAACGAAACCACACAAGATCTCCGAAGTTCTCAATTAATTAAATACATATTTTTTTTAAATCAGGTTTTGGTGAACATTTGGTTCACTGGTTTGCTAGTTAAGTTTATTTTCATATTATTACATGCCATTTCATTATTTTCAGATGCCACACCGAAAGCTAGACAACCAAAAAAAAAACCCTACGATTTCTCTCAAATAGTAGTGTTAGTCAAAACCGATTCGGGCGTTTCGTATTCGTGCAAAACATGCGGCGGTAGTTATAACGACAAAAGGGAAATCACACGACACATCACTACAACACACACACTAGACACACCCCACACTTGCGACACATGTCGGAAAACATTCAAAAAGAAGACATTGTTGTACCATCACAAGTTGAGACACGCGAAGAACTTCGAATGCGAAGTTTGCCCAAGAAAATTCTCATACAAGTACTCTTTGAAAGAACACATGAATTCACACACCAAAACTCAAGTTTACATTTGCGATCTTTGCTCCAAAGAATTCCTTTACAAGTCCACTTTGAAGAACCATTTGAAACTACACGATGGGACGCGTAGGAAATGCGTGTGCCACCTGTGCGGTCACACATTCAACGATACCACAAATATGGCTATACACATTCGCACTGTTCACGAGAAATTGAAACCGTACCGTTGCGACTTGTGTGAACATAGCTACGGGTCGAAAAAGCATTTGGTCGTCCACATTAGGAAACATTTAGGTTATAAACCTTACAATTGCGGTAATTGCGGCTTGAGTTTCTACACTGGCTTCGATAGGAACATACATAATTGCGGCTCGAAAGATGTTAAAACTACGCGAACTTACAAATGCAAAGTTTGCTCGCAAATTTTTCTCGACAGAAGTTCGTTTAGTAAACATGTTCGTTGTTCGCATGCTGGCAAACGGCCTTACAAATGCGAGGTTTGCGATAAAGATTTCACTTGCAAATATTCGAGGGATAGACACCAGTTGCTCCATACTGGGGTGAAACCTTTCGAATGCCAGTATTGCAACATGAGGTTTTGCCAGAAAACCGCTTTGGTCAGACACGTAGCCAGAATACATACGGACATAAAGACGGACGCTAAAGTCTCGCAGCAATGCAATATCTGCGGGAGACTTGTGGCTAATATGGTGCAGCATGTGTTGAAATGTCATTCGACGAATAGTGTAGAGTGTGAAGTGTGCAACAAGTCGTATCCTAGCGAGAAAGCTTTGAATCGACACAGGAAACTTATGCACACCGGTGTGAAGTTCGAATGCGATTTGTGTGACGTAGCGTTTGGGCAGAGATACAAATTGGTTAAGCATCAGTTGAAAGTTCATAATGTTGTTATGCCGAAGAGGAAGAAAGCAAAAGATTGAATGAATAAACTATCTTGTGTTAGACTGCGCTTCGATTCGCTTAATCATTATAAGTTTGTTAACCAGCAGTTGTTTGCTGTATGGCGTGGTTGGTTAGCGCGTTCGGCTGCGATCGTTGAAGTTAAGCAACTTTCGCAGTGGTCGGTCATTGGATGGGTGACCAAAAAAATTTACAATCTCTAGTTCCTCCGTGCTTCGGAAGGCACGTTAAGCCGTTGGTTCCGGATGCATCTGCAGTCGTTAGTACCCGCCAATCCGCACTGGGCCCGCGTAGTGGGTCATGGCTAGGGTTGCAACGATATATCGGAATATCGATATTTATATCGATATTTAAAATTCACTGATATCGATAATATCGATATCGGAAATTCCAAAATATCGATATTTCGTAGACTAAATTTAAACACAATAATATCAATTAATTTACCTGCTATGACTATCTAAATTGAATAATATCGAAATAACTATTGCTTTGAAATCGCAAGAGCTTATAGATGTATTAAAAAAATCTTGAACCCCAAGAAATATACTAAACTGGTGTGGATTCCGGCGTGATTCTCTAAACCTAAACTTAAATTTGACAGCAGTATATCCTTGTTATTCTCTATACAAAATGAAAAGGAGAGACTGATGTTAAATTTAGTTTTAAGTTTAGAGAATGACGGCCGTACGGTGTAAGGCCTGTGCCCCAGCAGTGGTGACATTAATAGGCTGATGATGATGATGTAGTTTGTTAACTACATTGGTGGATTCCCAAAGTCTGCATCTGCAGTCGTTAGCACTCTCCAATCCGCACTGGGCTCGGGTGGTAGGTCAAATCCAATCTCCCCATAGCGAGGGCCTGTGCCCCAGCAGTGGGGACATTAATAGGCTGATGATGGAAGCATTTGACTGCAATTGTGGACTCTCAAAGCTGTTGTCTGTAAACATGGTCTGTACGGTCTTACAATAGGGATGATAACTAATTTTTTTCTTCGTTTATCAGGTAGATTATCAAAAAGTATTGGACACGTATTTTTTTCTTTTTTCACATAATATAAACATTGCAGAGATATATTGATTTGAAAAGTCGCATGACGTCACGTTTTGGTACAATTTTCACTCAAAAGTGACGTCACGAGCCCCTACTCCCAAACTGCTATAACTTAGTTATTTTTTGCTTGATTGCCCAAAGAAAAAATACGTGTCCATTATTTTTTGATCATCTAACTGACGGACTAAATAGAATTTCGTTTACTGTACCCCGTCATCACCCCTATTGTGATTCAGAAAAGTACAGAAAAGTTTTTATATATAATGGCTATTTGACAGTATGAAAAATAAAGTACCAATTATAAAAAAAAAACGGAACTAACATTAAGATTTTTATTTGGCAATCAAACCCAGCAATCTGTAAAACTTCAAAGTTTTGTATTGATACGGATTTGTTTGTTGTTGTGATTTCTTGCGGTTTTTTGTATTTAATCATGTCTAAAAGGGGTAAAACCTTACAAATACGGTAGAGAAGCACTACAGCGCCCTCCAATCTAAATCCCATTCTCTTCAGAACAGACTCTACAATTTTTAATTTTAAAATAGACTTTTCATGGACATACAAAACCGCTGTCGGCCATTTTAGTCTATAGATTATCTATACTATGACGTCAACTGATAGTAAACAAAAACTCGTAAGCACGTAGAAAATAACCTATCTGAGTTTATAATAAAAAAAAAAATGATTGTAATACAAAACCACGAAAAATATAGTAATTATCATTATTTTATTGTACGAGAATGTACAAACACATCCTTGAAGACTCCAGGAAAGTTGTGGATTAAAGTGCCGAAAGAAATTAACCTACGCAATACCTGGTTACAACTTGCTAAAAGGGATCCTGCAACTTTATCGACTCATAGTAAAATTTATTTTTGCGAAGATCACTTTGATGTAAGTACTCATTGAAAATATTTTAAGTCTCTTCATTTACTATCAGTTTTAATAATACAAGTTTTAAGGTTATGTATGAATGACATTTAGTTGTTTACTACCAAAGAGACGTCACAATCATGGCGGATGTGGCGGACAGCGTTTTAATTTTTTTTTTTTTAAATTAAATTTCTACAGTAATCTTCTGCTTTTATGAAGTGAAATTGATATATTTAGGTTCCATAGACCAAATACTTTAAGAAATAAACATTTTTGAAGTGAAACTTCTTTATCGGCGTTGGAAAAAAATTTACCGTCACATTTTTTTCGGTTACGCGTCACGTTTTTTGGTTACGCGCCATCTTTTTTTAAAAAGAGCACTATTTACCTCATCCGAACAATTGCTTCTTCTGTCAACTTTAAAAAAAAAAAGTATCGACAGCAAATATTCGTGTTTCACACAAGGTAAGGTAAGGTAAGGTAAGGTAAGGTGTAGTTATACCCCTTTAGTGGGTGAGTTTTTGAAAAATCTTAGCGCACGCCTATATATATATTTCTGGAAAGTTGCATGTAGATCATTTTTCGAAAAAAATAAGGCCATAAAGAAGTTTCACTTCTTACCTGTGTACACTAGTACACGCACACATTTATTTTAATACGATTCGACATGAGTCTACTAGCCTATTGGCGGAGCCTAAAATGGCGTCACCTGTTTGTTAACATGCTGTCGAAGTGACATTTCTGAGTACTGTTTGCCGTTCCAATGAGCGCCGTGTGACGTCACCTGCCTGTAAGCCGCCATATTTGCTAGGGATTTGTTTCCGCGGCTCCGGTATCGCTGAGCGAGTACCGCTCAGCGATACTCGCTCAGCGATACTCGCTCAGCGGTACTCGCTCAGCGGTACTCGCTCAGCGGTACTCGCTCAGCGATACTCGCTCAGCGATACTCGCTCAGCGATATTCGCTCAGCGGTACTCGCTCAGCGGTACTCGCTCAGCGATACTCGCTCAGCGGTACTCGCTCAGCGATACTCGCTCAGCGATACTCGCCCAGCGATACTCACTCAGCGATTCTCGCTCAGCGATACTAGCTCAGCGATACTAGCTCAGCTATACTCGCTCGGTTAAGCTGGCTTGGCTGTCAAAAGCCGTGCGCGTGCATTTTAACTCAGGACTGCCAATTCGTTTCTAGTTTCTACTCGCTTATCGTGCATCGTCGGAGGTGGAACATGTGCCTTAGATTACTGAGCCGTGTAATCATAACAGTTTCATAGGCAGTAATTTGTATTCATGTCTATGATAATAAAATCCTTTTGTTTAAACTTTATCTAATTTAACTTTATTTAACCAATTTCTGGAAAGTTGCATGTAGATCATTTTTAGAAAAATAAGGCCATAAAGAAGTTTCACTTCTTACGTGTGTACACTAGTACACGCACACATTTTTTTTTTACTGAATATACCTGCGCAACAGAATTATAAATATTCACTTTTTATGGAGATTCTAAACGCTACTAAATAAAATTAGAACGTTTACAAAAACTTGTCAAATAGCTTATAACGCATTTAACTGCAATATAAATATAAATATTTCCAACACTCACACCAATTAGCCTAGCCCCAAAGTAAGCACTATAAGGCTTGTGTTATGGGATGCTAGGGTAACGGATAGAATACATATACTGTACATATATAAGTATATTTATATAGAAGTACATATTAAACATCCCTGACTGGAGTACAAATGCTCGTATTCATCACACAAACATCTCGCACCCACCGGGATTCGAACTCGAGATCTCTCGAGCCGGCGACACCATGAAACCCGGCGTACAAACCACTCGGCCACGGAGGTCGGCAATGCAATGAGGGCTACCGTTGTCTGTCTCACCAGATGGCGCCACTATTGAGGTCCTGAATTGTAACTTTTAAAATTTATTAATACGCGCGTGAAATCAAATTTTACATTTAAATCATATTTTAATACAAAAGAACCTTATCCTTAACATAATAGGCTAGTTGACTCATGTCGAATTGTATTAAATAAATGTTTATTTCTTAAAGTATTTAATGTAGGGAACCTAAATATATCGATTTCACTTCATAAAAGCAGAAGATTGCTGTAGAAATTTAATTTAAAAAAATATTTTTTAGTCTATACTTTTTAAACACTAAAAACGCTGTTCGCCACATCCGCCATGATTGTGACGTCTCTTTTAGTAAACAACTAAATGTCATTCATACATAACTTTAAAACTTGTATTATTAAAACTGATAATAAATGAAGAGACTTAAAATATTATTCAATGAGTACTTACATCATAGTGATCTTCGCAAAAATAAATTTTACTATGAGTCGATAAAGTTGCAGGATCACTTTTAGCAAGTTCTAACCAGGTATTGCGTAGGTTAATTTCTTTCGGCACTTTAATCCACAACTTTCCTGGAGTCTTCAAGGATATGTTTTTACATTCTCGTACAATACAATAATGATAATTACTATATTTTTCGTGGTATCTATTAGAAATCATGTTTTCTTTTTATTATAAACTCAGATAGGTTATTTTCTACGTGCTTACGAGTTTTTGTTTACTACCGTCAACGTCATAGCATAGATAATCTATAGACTAAAATGGCCGACAGCGTTTTTGTATGTCCATGAAAAGTCTATTTTAAAATTAAAGATTTGTAGCTTTCTAGGTCTCAAAAAAATACAATACATTTTTTTTCGGCCTAATAGAACATTTATTAACCATTTAAAACCTTTTTCCAAAAAGGGTCAACTAGCCTATTGGCCATGCCACAGTGATGCGGAGTTCCGTTTTGTTCGCAAAAGAAGGAGGGAATAATAATTTTTCTTGGCTCTACTTTTAAATAACCGTCATTCATTGGCACGTAACTCATATTTGCCATAATAGGGTATTTGACAAGTTTTAGAAAATGATCTCACGTTATTGACTAATGTTTATAGAGTCAATAAAAAGATATTCATCATTATGTTGTGTATTTCGGTAAAAAAACCAAATCAAAAACTCTATTTTAAAGTTGCCGCGAAAAACGTAGCTCTGGACAATATGGCGTCACACTGGTCCAAAATCCAATTTCGATTTCATCTCAGATCCGTCATTTAAATTTATTGGTTAATTATGTCACATGTTGTTTCATAATGTTGCTTTCGTAATTTATATTTTTAATATTTCAAATGGGTGGAGAAATGTATTTTATATTTTTTGTTCTAAATAAAATGTCAATGAAATATAATAATTTTAGTTTTATTCAAATCTATTTCTAAAATTATATAGGTACTAGTGGCCCGCCCTCGCTTCGCTTCGGTGTAGAGCTGAAGTGTAGACTACAGTTTTTGTTCTCAGGCTTGTATTATACACATTGACATTCATCTATGATTCTTCTTATACCTGCATGCTAAGTCTCAGCCCGATCGGTTTAAAATTGACAAAGGAGATTGCTCAAATTGGCCTAAATGCACAAAAAATATTGACATAGACGGTAATTCTTGGCGTAATTTATAATTTAATTAACAGTCATTAGATTTCAACGTACACCTTTGTTTAATATATTTACTTTAAAAAGGACTTTTAATTTTACCGGTTTGGAAAACATACGAATCATTTTTAATGGCTATGGGTGTAGTAACATTCAGCCAAAGACTGATCGAAGGTAGTATATATAACATAAAAACAAATCTATTTTGTAAAGAGCGATAAAATAAATCATTTTTTTTATTACACTGTGGTATTAATATCCACAACTATATTATCATTTTCACTAGATGCAAATGTGCTCAGACAATTATTATATATAGAAGCCGACATCATAAAGTCTATTGCCATACATTTTACTTACTATACTATTTTACACATTATAATTTGTATATATGTTAGACTTTAAGGTATCTATCTATGGGCCTACGTTCCCTGACTATAAATTAATAAATAAAATTATACACTAAAAATCTAAAATATGGTTATCTTAAAAACATAACAAAAATAACGAAGCTACTGAATATATGGCTAAACCTAAATCTCTTAGCTTTCTTTGGTTAACGAGAGTTTAAAAATTCTCTCTAATCTGTGACTCATTCACAATCATCACACAGTTTCTGTCACAGAGTACCTTATTATAACCGGAAATGACAACTGATTTTAAAAGTTACTCTTATGCATTAACTTTAAAAACAGGCAACTATCTGTTAATCTACATGCTCCATAAACCTGCATCTAATCCATAATTTCGGTACTTGGCTTGATTTCCCTAGTTTACTATATAACTTATTCGCGTGGAATTTTTTCTAGTTATATTTTCTTTAGAATAAAAAAAATATTCGTCAAATGTGTATTGATTTTTAGTCCTGGTTACGTCCTTTGTGGCGCTGCTGTTCAAGTTTCCATACGAAATTTAATAATGACGACCTCCGTGGCCGAGTGGTTTGTACGCCGGGTTTCATGGTGTCGCCGACTCGAGAGGTCCCGGGTTCGAATCCCGGTGGGGGCAGATGTTTGTGTGATGAATACGAGCATTTGTACTCCAGTCATGGATGTTTAATATGTATTTCTATATAAATATACTTATATATTATGTACTGTATATGTATTCTATCCGTTACCCTAGTATCCTATAACACAAGCCTTACAGTGCTTACTTTGGGGCTAGGCTAATTGGTGTGAGTGTTGAAATTATTATTATTATTATTATATTATTATTTCGGACTCACAAACTATTCGAATTCGATATTGGATCGTGCTAGGTTACAGGACAGCCGCGATGATCATCACGGTGTTGCTAATACTGCAGCTGATCCAGCTGTGCCAGATTGTTACCTACTGATGCAGTCTGACCCAACACAACTTCCTCCTCACTTGTAGAACCTCCCATGATTCAAAATTCAAAAAAAAACAAAATTCAATATCGTTTATTCAGTCTAGGCTGTTACAAGCACTTGTGAATGTCGAAAAGCTACGCCATCGGTTCGCAAATCTACGGCGGGAGACCTTGTACTGAGAAGAACCGGCAAGAAACTCAGCAAGGGCTGTTTTTTTTCTCCCTGTATTATATATATATATATATACAGAGTCGTCAAATTAAAAAATTACTTCAATATGAGGTAATTCTTAGGCACTTTCCATTACAAATGCACATAATATAAAAATTATGACTATATTATACAAAGTTTAGGAATACCGCGTCCTACCGTTTTTTTTTGCAAAAAAAAAATGAACGATTAAAGTTTAGTACAACGATTAATAGTACCCAACGAAGCAAGAGCAGACTCATCTCCGCTGGCAGCATCCGTTCACGAGCATGACGCATGAACCAGCCATCACTTCGCTCAACCATTTTTTAGGGAACGCAACGACCCGCCTCACACGACACGATTTGTCCCGGAGTACTTGAAGGCCTCAACTGGCAAGGTCGCCATCCATTGAGGAGCTCGATGGCGCAAGTGGTTAGCGCGTTCGGCTGCGATCGTTGAAGTTAAGCAACTTTCGCAGTGGTCGGTCATTGAATGGGTGACTAGAAATTTACTATAAATAAATAAATAAATATTTCCAACACACACCAAATAGCCTAACCCCAAAGTAAGCACTGTAAGGCTTGTGTTATGGGTTGCTAGGCTAACGGATAGAATACATATATAGTACATATATAAGTATATTTATATAGAAATAAATATTTTACATCCATGACTGGAGTACAAATACTCGTATTCATCACACAAACATTTGCCCCCGCCGGGATTCGAATCCCTCTCAAGTCGGCGACACCATGAAACCCGGCGTACAAACCACTCGGCCACGGAGGTCGTCTATCTCGAGCTCCTCCGTGCTTCGGAAGGCATGTTAAGCCCTTGGTCCCGGCTGCATCTGCAGTCGTTAGCACCTACCAGTCCGCACTGGGCCCGCGTGTTGGGTCATGGCCCAATCTCCCTATTCTATCCATTAGGGAAGGCCAGTGCCCCGCTAGCTAGATGACGCTTTTACACAGGGTATAAGACACTTGGCGAGGAAACTTGATGGCTATTGGAGCGGAATGGTCGTTATGGGTTATTGAGTAACGATATTGAACTGGTGCGTTGGATTCCGCAGTTACTCCTGGAGGGGGAGGGGTAGATCGCGGAGTTGATTTACCTGGTAGGTACGGGAGCAGGTCGGCTGGCTAGCCGCTCGGACTGCGGTCCGTGAGACTAGACAGGTAACGCTGTGAAATGAGAAGCCCAGGATCAGCTAAAGCGGGTGCGGACCGGGCAGCTGATCGGAGGGATTGCTCTGACGTCTGCCACGCTTGCTAGAGCGTCCCGCCCCCCACGACAACGACTAACTAGAGCCGAGGTCCGAGTCTCAGAGACGCCCTCTAGTTGAGCCGACCTCCTGAGGTTTGAGTGGTCTAGAGGCTCCAGACGGAGAGGAGACTCCCCCCGCGGGGAGATGTCATACGCCTGGAATACCTCTAGAGGCACTCGTCAATACTCTGCTTGAGATCACCTTGAGTCTCGTCGTCTCCAAAGCCGGTGACGCTGTAAAGGGCATCTGGGACCAACAGCATATACACTCAAAAAAAAAGATTGCGTGAGCGCACGTCAAAGTATACCTGCACCGACTAGTAGCGGGAGTTTTTGGCGGGATTTCATCGAGTGCGGTTGACGTCTTATTTTAATTATTCTTAAATTTGTTCATAGTGGATATTGTGAAATAAAATTGGTGTGATTTTATGTTACAACCGTCGCGTCTGCGCAACTGAAGAATTAGTGGAATCTTTAAAATATACGCTATTCCGGTCAAGTGGACGTGAGAATTTTATTGTAGTATTGACTACCTCACAGAAGCTTATCGAAAAAGCCAACTCGATATATTTCGTGCCAAACACTCCAAGAAGCATTAGAATGCGTTCACACACACACCCACATTCTAATGTTAAAAAAAAAGAAAGATTAATACAAAAATAAGACGATGGCTGCATGGCTTTGCCTTTGCCTTTCTCAATAGAGAAGAATTGAACTAAAAGAAAAAAAAACGACTAGTGGCTCTCAGGCTGATCGCCATTGGCCGAATGCTCCACGAATTACCTCCGTCGCGAGCAGTGGCGGGGCGGATTAAACGTTGGGAGCACCGTAGGCAAGCTTCTCGTCGGCACCCCTATATTAAAAATAAGCCGTAATATAGTTTGCCCGAAAAAGATCCGGTCGATGCGTCGAACATTGCAGTTATTCTATAACTTTAATCAGAGATCATGTACCATCGACAAGGTTGTTTGCAGGCGGAAGTATTATTCAGTCCCATCCGTTAAATTTATCTTTTGTTATAAATTGTAGCAAATTGAGGTTGTAAGCAAAAATAATAGTATTTATTGTGTAAGTAGCTAGCTTACCTACTGGCCCAATTAATTTTTAGCTATATTTTTTTTTATTTTACAATTCCACCCGCTCGCCCCTTTTTACCCTCGCGCCCCTAGGCACATGCCTAGTTTGCCTTAAGGATAATCCGCCTCTGGTCGCAAGGATTTGTTGTCGTGGATATTGGGCCGCAAAATGTCATGGATATTGTGGTGGCGACATCTACATGCCGCACAAATATCTAACATGGAGGAAATAATCACTTGCCTCCACAAGAGATGGAGCTACCTGCGCTGCAATCACAATAGTATGGAAGCCTACATCGCGCAAGTGAAATTCGGGGGCTAACACCATATATACAATGCCCGACCAACATCAGTCGGGCCGTGGCCCCCGAGCTTCCATCTCCATCATCCAGCGAGGGAAAGATCTTCCTCTTTACACTGGTGGGTGACCACGACGTGATATAATGCATTTTTTCTCCGTCATCGAAAAAAACAAAAGGTCCGCTGTGACTCTGTGGACTGAGATTGTAGGGGGTCTTTAGTCATACCACGTAACTGTTGATTACGTACTATTTTTTACAGAAATCGATCTAGATTTAAACATCGAGTAGTTACATGCTTAAAAATAGAAATTATAACTATAATAATTGCTAGTTCTTCTTTTAAATGTTTAATACTTGTAAACAGACCCGTCTTTCCCATTGGGTACTTTGGGCAAGTGCCCAGGGCCCCGCGATCGATAGGGGGCCTCCTCAGATCAAATACAAAGTCCCTAGTTCCTGTTAAATCACCAAACGGAAGTCATAGGGGCCCCATTATACTAATATGCCCAGGGCCTCCAATAGGTCAAAGACGGCACTGCTTGTAAAGGTATTCATTTGACATTATGGGTTACCTACAATGCAAAAAGATGGCGCTGTCTTTCCGCTTAAGAAAGGCTAGAAAGAATTCGAGATGGCCGTCAGGACCGCGGTAGCATAATTGGTGCAGTTTGCTGCAGTGCATTGGTCAAGATAGCGAGGGGTGCGGGTTCGAGTCCTGTCTGCTGCCTGGTCCGCGTGGAATTTTTTCTAGTAATATTGTCTTACAGAAGGGACGTTAATAGGCTAATGATGATGAAGCTTTTGTAATTTAAATATTACTAAGTATGTCAATAAAGAGTTCCTGTGGGATTGTTATAAAAAGGTTATAAAACGAATTACAGAACGTGCATGTACCTATTAGAAGTAGAAAGTTGTTTATGGTCCTATCGATCTATACGGAGAATTGTTGGATTCATTTTTTTTCAGTTTCCACACACCAATTAGCCTAGCCCCAAAGTAAGCACTGTAAGGCTTGTGTTACGGGATACTAGGGTAACGGATAGAATACATATACTGTATATATATAAGTATATTTGTATAGAAATACATATTAAACATCCATGACTGGAGTACAAATGCTCGTATTCAGCACACAAACATCTGGCCCCACTGGGATTCGAACCCGGGAACTCTCGAGTCGGCGACACCTTGAAACCCAGCGTACAAACTAGAGACAAGCCACTCGGCCACGGAGGTCGTCAAGTCAGAGGTATTCCACCAAACCCCATTGACTCGCCCCATCAATGGGGGATTGTGAACTTCCCTCTTCCTCTTCTTCTTCCTCTTATCTCATTCGATGCTAATAAATGGAAAAAAGTTCACTGACCGCCATCAGGTGAAAAAACTATTTATTGCAAATCAAATATCATAAATATTTATATTATTAATATCAATATTCATTTATTCCTTAGAGGTTTTCGAATCCAAAGTCCACGCGTTCAAAATTCGCTGTCACATTTTTTTTATAAAATCTTGTCAAGCAAGCTTGCTAACCGTAGTATATTAACTTTATGTGCTAACCGGGCATCGAACCCCAATATCTAGGGTGTAATATATAATACAGGCGGGCAACCATTGCTCTGGGTAACTGAATGATCAAATAATTCATAAGTGTCGTAAGACAAAACCTATCTTGTATCATCAAACGCACACAACAGGTTTTAGAACAACGAAATACTCGAGTATTCAGTTTACACTTAAAGAGATGCGTATGATTCAAGTACTGCAAAACCAATTTTCAAGTTACCATTGTTTTTACTCAAAAACAAGTTACAATCGCTTCTGCGACTCAAGAAATAAAGCTGTACGGTTTTTCTTAAGAATACCAGATAGTATTTTGCGAACGCAATCGACGCAAGATTGGAAAGTGGTCATACGCCAGTCATTATAGCGGTTTAGACCGCAACGCACGGCGAAAATACGAAAACAGTGACACAAATAATATTTAGAGATACTGGCCTTTAGACTGTTTGTTGAATTAAAAACTGTCCATTCATAGATTAGTCTTGACGTATCGACAGAAAAGTCAGTTTGACTTGCGCGTGTGCAAAATTGACAGCACATACCTACAAAGTGTTTATAATTCAAAGTGGTGATAATTCGGTTTTGGTAAATCAAACATAGATTCTGTGCGGTCATTAGGAGAAATATTTTTCGAAATACCTACCATTGCATCGACGCAGACAACTTCTACTACAGAAGGTAAGTTTGTGACAAAATTTAAGGAAAACTGTTTAGAGGTAGTTTAATTTTGAAACCATCAGAAAATGGTAGTTAAGTTTGAATATTTTTAAAAACAACAAGTTGATGTTTTATTCTGTGCTTTAAATTAGACTTAAAACTATACATAAACTTACATAAATTATTATAAGTGACACTAAAACGTTTTGAATTTTACTTTCATGTCTTTGCCTTTAAATAGGGCTGGACATAAAAAAGTTGTCACAATTTCAGTTAGGCACTAAATATTAAGAATCACAAATCCTTGGCTTCAACGACGATTCAATGACCTTTTGATATTAGTGAAATTTAAAAATATAATCTTATTTTTTTAATTAGATTCATGGCGTTGGCTTATTCGTATAGTTACATAAGTTGCACTCTCGAAATCTGGGCCAGTTTTGCCATATGTAAAGAACTCGTTTTGTGCACATGAAGAACCAACTTTCTTTTACAAGTAGGCATTCATTTTGTTTGCAAATAAGGAAAGTTTTATCACATAACTTCTATGAATCTGTTAAGGTGTTAGAAACAACATCAAAATGATATTAGTAGGTATAGGTGCCTAGATACAGACTAGAAAATCTTGTATTTTATTCTTTGTATAATGTAATCATAACATATTATTTAACGTCAGAAAGTTGATTTTCTAAATCATGATGGGCATGATTTTCTAAATTTTTAAAAGGTTCTTTTACATCCGTAATTATGTTTTAAACGCTAAAGCGTATCTGTTTTCTCTTCAGGCTTAAACTGCTGAATCGATTAAAATGATAGTTTAGTCTCAGCGAAGGACATATGATAGTCTTTCGCCCAAAAATTGTCCTTTATGGTGGTGAAAAGATGAGTGGAAGTTTGTATGGGAAACCATATTTTCCACGCAGACGAAATCGCCGGCTTATTTGTGTTGTTGTTGTTGAATAATTCAGGTTTTTTTAAACACATAACGAGTAACCTAATAGTAGGGGAACCCACGATACTAAATAGGGATTTAGTCCAGCGTCGTTAGGACCTCTTAGATTGTAAAGATAGCAAGTAAAAAAGTTCATGACGATACGAAAGCCCAACGAAGCCGCCAGATGTCAGCAGTTTTTGTTTTATTTGGTGGATGAATACGAATGTTGCTAGAATAAAAAAATAGGTCGGGAATGTAATACAGAATTATTTAAAAATCAAGACAAGCCATTTTAAATCGTATTTTATAAGCAGGAAGAACTTTTAGAACGCATGGTCGTATGGGTATTGCACTACCCAAGCCCGTTTTACTCCATTTTAAATTTGGGTAACTAGGTCCCCATAGACGGGTCACCGTAATGTATAATACCTTTTCACCGGTAGGGGGGGGGGGGGTTAAAAAAACACGTCACATAGACATACTCGAGCGCGTCAGTTATTAATAGTTTAATCGCCCCACGTGTCTATGATAACGTATTAATCAGCCGGTTTTCAAAATGGGGCTGGCCGTACCGAAGGGTAGAAAATAAATTATCATCATCAACAGCCCATTTTAGTCCACTGCTGGACTCGATGGCGCAGGTGGCTAGCGCGTTCGGCTGCGATCGTTGAAGTTAAGCAACTTTCGCAGTGGTCGGTCATTGGATGGGTGACCAAAAATTTACTATCTCGAGCTCCTCCGTGCTTCGGAAGGCACGTTAAGCCGTTGGTCCCGGCTGCATTTGCAGTCGTTAGCACCCACCAATCCGCACTGGGCCCGCGTGGTGGGTCATGGCCCAATCTCCCTATTCCATCCATAGGGAAGGCCTGTGCCCCAGCAGTGGGGACATTAATAGGCTGATGATGATGATGATGAAATATAAAAGCGGATTTGAATCAGGGCTTGAAAACGGTTTCAAAAGTACCGGTAAATAAAGGTTAATACCGGTTTTAAGTAAAGGTTTAAGTAAGTAACTTTAATAAACCGGTTTAATCCAGGGTGACATGTGCACGCGTCGGCATCGCTTGAACTTTGTTTTGTTTGAACTAATCAAGTGACAACTTGTTAATGCTCAGATATTGATGCGTTTATTGACACGTTTGCTAGCGTCTAGTGAGTCAAGTTATTCGTTTTGTAGTTGTGTATTTATTTTAGCCGTCAGTAAGAGCGAAATAAAACCCTTTAAAACCCGCTAAATTGATTCAAAACCTATGTGATTTCGCTTTTTAGGAAAACCGGTTTTTTAAAGGTAAGGTAGAGCCAAACTTAAATAAAACGCTCCTAATGTACTTGACACTGATTTAGGTTTGAAAATTAACCGGTAGACATGCCCTGGCTTGAATGTTTTCGGTAATTCCCGCCGATAGATGTTTGCTATTTCCTTAAAATACAAATATTTTAGCTGCTCACCTTGGATCTAGGTATACAGTCGTAATTAAGCTTGTCAAATATTAAGTAAGACTGGACAAATCAAATAACAAAATCATAATCACGCAAGCGCAAGAGTTCGACAGTGCAATCAGGGTAGGGCTGCCATCCGTCCGGGTTTCCCCGGATTTGTCCTAGTTTACGGGGCGTCCGGGGAGCGTCCGGGCGGGGTTTTATTTGTAGTCCGGGTTTAAAAATTTACGGCAACGCATGAGTGGACCTTGGTGCTGCAAGTGTCCATGGGCAGCACTTATTATGAGGTAGACCGCTAGCTTTTTTGCCTAGATCAACATAAAAAAGTTGATTTGTGACATTTTTAACTGTTTTTTTATTGGTCTGTCCGGGTTCTGGACTTCAAAATCCGGGGTTATCACTCGTCTTATCCTGGTTGCCACATTTTAGAGATGGCAGCCCTAAATCAGGGGCATATTTGCAAATCTTGCGCCCCGAGCCACTTAAGATTGGGGTGCAAATCGTAAGTTACCCGGGGCGCAAGAATTCCTCCTTAGAATCAGTAGAATTTCATCCCTACCAACACGATAAGAGGCTATCCACAGTCCTGTGATTTTGTCGAAATGTTTATCGCGTACTACAAAACTGTGGAAGACATTGTCAACAGCAGTGTTGCTGGACCAACACGACCTGTAGGACTATTCGCTAACTGCTTTTGTCATGGAAGTGATAATCTCCTAGCTATTTACTGCTCTATATTAACAAGGGTTGCTAGATGCTGACTTATCAATTCCGGTAACCCCCCTCCCCCCCCCCCCCCCCGAAATAAAACATCACATCGAAATATAGGTCAGTAACGAATGCCCTTATATGGCATGCTTCAGCCGCCCCTCGCAGGTAGGTGTGGGTGTAGTAGTATTGTGAAAAAATCTGGTGTTTAGGGATTCCGGGACAATAAGGTCTAATTACTGGACACTGGACAAATTCCGGGGCAATCCCGGATTTTCCGGCCATCTGAAAATCTTAATTATAACGCCACTAAGATACTTGTTCTGAAAAATATCGATGGAAGTATCGATGGACGTGCAATTTTATCTTTAGGTGCACACACTGTAAATGACAAAGAAGATTTTGTTTGAATAATTTCACATTAGAAGGAGATAGAAAGCCTCTCTGAGTTTGTTTCGCCGGTTCATCTCAGGAAGGTCTCCCAATTTTGGAACCGTTGCTAGTTTACGGTAGTTATGGTAAAATAAATAAACTCAAAATTACAAAAAAGAATTTTAAATAAAGTACTTTATTAATTAAATTAACTAATAAATTACATAGACAATAAAGTTTAAAAAATCATCCAATGAAATATCCGAACGCTCAATAAAAGTCTTTCGAAGGTAGCTCGACATAGTAAATAAAAAATTATTATTCTGACGATGCAGACCTGAAAAGGCTGCGAGACGTCAATAAATAAATAAAGTTCGTGCATTAACCCGTTAAAACTAGTTTTATTTCTAGTTGTATTCTAAAGGAGGTTGCGAATAGGCCGGCTGGAAACCTGGCTCTTGTTTGACAAGAGCCTATCTCCTTCCCTGAAGGCTGGCATCTCATTTGTACTACTTCAGGTGTTGCAGGTGTCTATTCTATTTATGTAATTAATTTATAAACCTTTTACGTTGATATACCACAATTTTTTTGAAGATATGAAATGTAGAGCCAATAGTCGAGCATTTTTAGGGTTTCATCTATTAAAAAACTGCAACGATCTCTACACAGAGACAACGGAAGATTAATAAAAGGCCAAAAGGGTACTTCGTCAGCCTTAATTTACGGAACCTTCAAAATAGTGACAATAAATTAACGACCTGTGTGAATCGCCAGCGCACAGCAAATCCTTGAATTAAACAACATTCGTTCTTGTGTGTCATCATCATCATCAGCCTATTAATGTCCCCACTGCTGGGGCACAGGCCTTTCCTATGGATGGAGTAGGGAGAATGGGCCAAGACCCACCACGCGGGCCCAGTGCGGGTTGGTGGGTGCTAACGACTGCAGATGCAGCCGGGAGCAACGGCTTAACGTGCCTTCCGAAGCACGGAGGAGCTCGAGATAGTAAATTTTCGGTCACCCATCCAATGACTGACCACTGCGAAAGTTGCTTAAATTCAACGATCGCAGCCGAAAGCGCTAACCACTTGCGCCATCGAGCTCCTCGTCCTTGTGTGTATAAAAAGAAAACTTAAGTATTATTATAATTAGTTAGTTTTAAACATTTTCATTAATTATGTACAAATAAATTAACGTCTAGTGACGTCAATGTCAACAACTTTGTTAAGACGAAGCCGAAAAACTTGAATTTCGTCAAGGAAAAATCCTATCTATGAACCTGTTTATAAGTTATATTTTTTTTTGTTCCGGTTTAAGTTTATTACAGAGGCTGATTTGTATAAAAAATAAATTTACAACCTGAAGCGGCCAAATTCCTAACCATCAGATCTCAAGCTTGCATTGTTTTGTGTTTATTTCATTCTTTCGTTTCATTTCATGTAACTCTTTTGCTTATAATTTATCTCTTATGATAATTTATATATCTTGTTTTTGGTTAAGAATGCATAAGGCGTTGTCGTTTAAGATTTAACAGCTTTAATCTGCATCATAAAAATGACAAGTTTTATTTTGACTTATTTCAAATGTAAGATTTGTTTGTTATCATTTGACTCGGACAGAGTACAACTTATTGCGGTGTATTCTTGGAATTTGCCATAATATGTTAGGATTTATATTACCTACGGCTTTGTCAGCCATCATTAGCACATTAATGACGACCTCCGTGGCCGAGTGGTTTGTACGCCGGGTTTCATGGTGTCGTCGACTAGAGAGGTCCCGGGTTCGAATCCCGGTGGGGGCAGATGTTAGTGTGATGAACATGAGCAGTTGTACTCTAGTCATGGATGTTTAATATGTATTTCTATATAAATATACTTATATATGTACAGTTTAGATTCTATCCTAACGGATAGTATCGCATAACACAAGCCCTGTATGCTTACTTTTGGGCTAGGCTAATAAACCCTTGGTCCGTTTGGTCCTAGCGCTATAAGGCTCTTTAAAGAAATAGCAAAAAGGCTAGTCGACATCACAGGAGACCGAAGAGCTGGCAGCTACCTCGGACAAAGAATTAGTCTAGCTATTCAAATGGGGAATGCTGCCAGTATCTTCGGAACCTTGCCTAAAGGGACTCCTTTTAATAATATTTTTTAAGGCTTTTAGTTTTAGGTTCATTGTTCTAGTATATATTTTTTTTATTTCCTTAATTAAGACAGATATTTTTGCAAGTAAAATCATTTCAATGTGCCGTGTCTTTAGTATACATTAAAACAAACGTGCTATATATGACGCAACGAACGTACGGATTAAGAATGAGATTGCGTGTTCGTTACGTCACGTCACGTCGGCGTTACGTTACGTCGGCGTCTCGGCGCGGGCTCGTCACGTAACCGACATTATATTCAAAGGCAAAGACGGTTTTAATTATAATATTAGTGGATATGTAGAAAATTACCGCTTATAACGGATTCTTCGCTCGAATAGGGTATTTGACAAGTTTCAAAAAACGATCTCACATTATTGACTAATGTTTATGGAGCCCGGATATTCATCATTCTGTTGTGTATTTCAGTAAAAATAACCAAATCAAAAACTCCATTTTCTAGTTGCCGCGAAAACGTTTCTCTGGACAATATGGCGTCTTACTAGTGTGTGACGTCACACGACTGTTATTAAAACGTCAAACGATACAATATAATGTCACTTTAACAGAAAGTTTACTTGCGTGTGACGTCATTTTAGCTCCGCCAATCCCAAGCGTTTTGAGTCACGTGACAATAGATAAGGAAACTATTATCTTTTTCGTGGGGTTTTAGTAAAATTATGAATATTATTTTTTTGTAAAAATAGTGAAATCCTCTGCCAATATTCATTCTAATGACACAGATGCTAACAATTGGCACTTTATTTTCAATATTGTCAAATACCCTATTTGGGGCTTTCTGGGGAAGGAACCTCCACCTTCCATAGGAATAGGAGCACAGTAAAATAACGATATCTTTTAATGGTTAAATCTTAAGAAAAGTTTACTAGAAAAAAGTCCACGCGGACCAGGCAGCGGACGGGACTCGAACCCGCACCCTTCGCAATCCGGGCGAATGCACTGACCATTATGCTACCACGGCCCTATTGGCCGAGATGGCGCTGCCTTGCAGCTTAAGGCTAGGAAAATTTCGACGCGGCTAATAGGGCCGTGGTAGCATAATGGTCAGTGCATTCGCCCGGATAGCGAAGGATGCGGGTTCGAGTCCCGTCCGCTGCCTGGTCTGCGTGGATTTTTTTCTAGTAAACTTTTCTTTAGATTTAATCATCTAGCAGTTAAATGCTTAAAAAATAAATAAAAATATAACTTTTAATGTTGTTGTGTTTCTGTCGCCGGGTAAGTGTCCAGATTAATGATAAGTAAGTTTTTTGTTGTTTCAGTTTAACGTTGTCAGTTTTTAGTTTCTGTACTCTTAGCAGGAACCAATATCGAATTCGTATCGTTTTGAGGACCTCGATGACTCCAGTGGTTAGCGCGTTCGGCTACGGTCGTTGAAGCTGAGCAACTTTCGCAGTGGTCGGTCATAGGATGGGTGACCGAAAATTTACTATCTCGAGCTCCTCCGGGCTTCGGAAGCACGTTAAGCCGCTGCATCCACCAATCCGCACTAGGCCCGCGTGGTGGGTCATGGCCCAATCTCCCTAATCCATCTATGGGGAAGGCCTGTGCCCCAGCAGTGGGGACATTAATAGGCTGCTGATGATGATGATCGTTTAGCGAATACGAAATGTCATTGTCAAATGTGTACTGATTTTTAGTTCTCGTTACGTACTTTGTGCCGCTGCTGTTCAAGTTTCCATACAAAATTTGACATTGACATTTCGGTTTGCAAACTATTCGAATTCGATAATAGTTCGTGCTGGGGTACTGTACATGGAAACTTAAACAGCAGCGGCACAAAGTACGTAACGAGAACTAAAATTCAGTACACATTTGACAATGACATTTCGGACTCGCAAACGATACGAATTCGATTTTGATTGGTGCTAAGGGTACTGATAATAAATTATTATTGACAGATATCTAATGTGTCAGTGTTTCTTTTATTTATGAGTAAATGTCGCCGCACACGGGCCACTGACCGCGACCACAAAACGTCGCCACCGGCATATTTCTTGTAGTTTTCTTACATTGTATATGGACTCGCCACACACAGTACGCCGGTGGCCGCGACACGCTACAAATCGTCGTCGATCGCTTCTTGTGGCCCGCACCGGCCACTTAATGCGCCGATACAAAACGCCGCCACACGTCACTAGGGCGATTCCCCACCCCTCTCTCCCTTACCTTAGTCGGCCGCTGTCGCGCGCTTCAGCTACTTAAGTAGCCGCTTCTAGCTTCTCGTGGCGGCGTTTGTGGCTGTGGCAGTGTTACCAACTCTTACCAAAATTTTCCCCTAAGTATTTTTTTAATTCCCCTAAAATCCCCTAAATATCGAATTTTATATGTGCCTACGTATTACCCAATTTCTTTCGTTGCTCATAAATTAAAACGTTACATATTTAGTTATAGTAAATTATTTTATTAAATAAATACAGTTTCCCAAAGGACAATCGAACGAAAATGAGCTGACAGGCTGTTAAATCTTATTTAGCTGTTTTTATAACTTTAGTCCATACAGCCTTAGGAAATAACCCGCCACACAGTCAGTTCAGTCGTTTCATATCGTGGTGCGATCTATTCTACGCACAAAACTAAAAGAAAACACACGCTTTGTTTTTCGATTTAATTGAAAGTTTTGATAAAAGGCCCTTAAAAGAACCCCAAAAAAATTTCGGTCCCTAAAAAAGTCCGGTTTAACACTTCTAGCCCCTAAATCTGGGGGCAAAACCCCTAAGTTGGGAACTATGGGCTGTGGCGTGTGGCCCATGTGCGGCGACACTAAGTTAAGAACTTAGACATCTGATGAAAGTATGATTTTGCAATGTCTGCAAAGAATTCTAAAAATGGCAACGCAACATTGCTATAATACATAAGAGTAGGAAAGTTTATAAAATTTTTGACTCGTCACTCTATGACTAAGCATTTATATGTAACTTTTCCATGTATGATACTTTGACTGTATTTATGGAATCGAATTTTATCGAATTTCATATACGATGCGGATCCGCGTGTTTCCGATGTAGATTCGCGAGGAAGCGCATCGGATCCGCCCGTGAAAAATTTACAGAACAGCCCCGCTGGCCAGTTTTTTTTCTCTTTTTTCCAACATCTCATTGTATTTATTGCCTCTTCTCACTGTATTTATTGCCTCTTGTCACTGTTTTGTGCACTGAGAGGATTACTCGCATCAATTATAATTTTCTCATACTGAAGACTTTATATAGAAATAAATAAATATTTCCAACACTCACACCAATTAGCCTAGCCACAAAGTAAGCACTGTAAGGCTTGTGTTATGGGATACTAGGGTAACTGATAGAATACATATACCTACCGTACATAACATAAGTATATAAACATATTTACGTATATAGAAATACATATCTGGAATGAATAACATCCATGACTGGAATACAAATGCTCTTATTCATCACACAACATCTGTCCCCAACGGGACTCGAACCCGGGACCTCTCGAGTCGGCGACACCATGAAATCCGGCGTACAAACCACCCGGCCACGGAGGTCGTCAAATACAATGTTTTACACTAAAAAAAATGTTTTACATTTGTGTGGTTGACACTAAATATTTTCTAGCACATCACTTTGAAACCCATTTATTAATTAAGGTTACATATAATTCCAACAGCGTAGACCAATTAGTCAACTAATTTACTCAACAATTTTATGTAAAAAAATGTAAGAAAGATGTTTTTTTTGAAAAACAGCTTTTTCTGACGTTATGTAAAGATCAAATAAAGCAGTTTTTCATGAGCGTCATTATCAGATCACAGCTCAAGGTTGTTACGGCAAAAAAAACGGCAATATTTAACCAGAGAAAAAAATGATGACCATGTTGACATGACTATCATCGTAAGTCATCAACAAGTCACGACCCCGAACTACGTGAGTAAATAATCAGTGAAGAAGAGACAAAGCTTCATGAAAGTGCTCGTGTGGGAATGAGCACTGGCGACTTGTCGCGCAGGCAGAGAAATGGTTTACTATAAATCCAAAATCTTTTATTCAATGTCTAATATTTAGGCTGTTACAATGAATGAAATAACATAATTTATTCTTAGGTTTTCAAGCACATTACGCATTAAATTTTATGAAATAACACTTATACCTAGATCTAATTAACAAAACATACATCAGTAAAGTGTCCACTATAACGTATAACACATAAAGGAGTTTAGATTGTTAAAATTGAGGAAGGAAAAAAACGACAAAATTTTTGCCAATAAAAAAAGTTATAAGTTTTGTTGGTTACAATTATAATTATGAACTATCTACATATGATATCGTGTACATATTTTTTCCAATGATTGTTAGAACAGTAACATATATAATAGGGTATTTGACAGTATAAAAAATAAAGTGCCAATTGATAGCATCTGTGTTTAGAATGAATGCAGGGGTTTTTACTATTTTTACTAAAAACCCACGAAAAAGATAATCTATCTATTGTCACGTGACCCAAAACTCTTGGGATTGGCGAAGCCTAAAATGACGTCACACGCAAGTAAACTTCCGGTTAAAGGGACATTACATTGTATCGTTTGACGTTTTAATAACAGTCGTGTGACGTCACACACTAGTAAGACGCCATATTGTACAGAAAAACGTTTTCGCGGCAACTTGAAAATGGAGTTTTTGATTTGGTTATTTTTACTGAAATCCACAACAGAATGATAAATTTCCATCTTTTTACGGACTCCATAAACATTAGTTAATAACGTGAGATCGTTTTTTAAAACTTGTCAAATACCCTATTGAGAAATGTCAAGAATGTTTGCGAATAGACCGGCAGTGCGCACCCACTCAAGCGCACTTCTTGAAACATTACCTCTGTACCTTATTTAATCACGTGCCGAAACTATGTGGCTCAGCACGTATGTCACGTCACGTATAACACGTAGTTAGGCTAGGACGACCTCTGCAGCCTTCACGACCTTATACAGATGAGTGTTTAGTTACGAAAGAGGTTGGACAAACTTGTGAATATGGAAAACCCTCGGCTTCGTATCGGGCTTACATTCGTCAACTCTTATAGCTATAAACGGGATTGTTACCATGTACCTTGTTTTTTATGAGTCTCCGATATTTCGGCAGTGTTGCAAGCGCCATGATCACGGAGTAACTGAAGTGAGTAAGTCTTCAGTTACTCCGTGAAATCCGGTGAAATATCGGAGACTCATAAAAAACAAGGTACATGGTAACAATCCCGTTTATAGCTATAATGTTAGTGACCATGAAAGTTTAAAACAATATATTTTTTTTTACCGCATTAATATCATCATCAGCCTATGAATATCCCCCCCCCCCCCCCCACTCAGTGGCGGATTAAACTTTGAGAGCGCCGTAGGCAAGCTTCTCAACGGCGCCCCTATATTAAAAATGAGTCGTATAATGCCATTCAAATAAGAATAGGAAAGCCAATGACCTCCATCTGTCAATTGACGCTTGAAAAGTACGGTTTGCAAAAATTCTTGGAACTCTTTTTTAGCACTCAGCTAATTCTAGAATAAAAAAACCAAACATTTGTAAACAAACATGACGACAGTGACAACTCCGGTAGTTATGCAGAGCTAAGCGGAATTGAAGAGCTAGATTCCGATTAATATTTTTACTCACACAGTCATAAATGTTATTAAAAATCGGTGTTTCTTTTTCTCAATCTTAGTAAATAAATTTTATTAAAAAAATCTGATATTTTTCTCACTTAATCTTAGTAAATAAGTTTTATTTAAAAAAACCTTGATGTTTTTTCTCACTTAATCTTAGTAAAAATAAGTATTATCGAAGAAAAACTTTTATTGCTCACTCTACCTATTTTGTTTCAATTGACAGCTTTAACATCACAAAATGGCGCCCAGTCGATCCTATTCTTAGTTGAATCGCATTAAACTATAGTTTGACCGAAACTGATCAGTGGGCCAATCGCCTAACCAGATTGCTTTGGAAAACGCTATCGCTTACGATTTCATTTTGTTATTTCTAACCGCCGAAGGTTTTCAAATACCTCACGCTCATTTTCTTTAACATTGTTATTACCAATGCAAAAGAAAAAAAAAGAGCGCGAGGCATTTGAAAACCTCTGGCGGCTAGAAATAACAAAATGAAATCGTAAGCGATAGCGTTTTCCAAAGCAATCCAGTTAGGCGATTGGCCCCCAGGTCGATGCGACGAACGTCGTATCTTTATACCATCGACAAGGTTGTTTTCAGGTAGGTGTAAGTATTAGTCTATCCCATCGGTTAAATTAATCTTTTGTTATAAATTGTAGCAAACTGAGCTTGGAAGCAAAAATAATAGTTTTTATTGAAGTTATACTTCTTTAGGCGCGTTATGAAAAAATGATGAGAGTGAAATTTTAAGATGCGCGCGCATCACTGTAACACAAAATATTAACAGCATGAAGACCAACTTCATGCTGTTACTTTTGTGTTTACCGCACATTAAGAAAATCTACCATCAAAATAGAAAATAATAGAATCTCTATTTAGTGGGTGCTAACGACTGCATTGTGTAGGCCTATCAAAAGTATTTATTAATCTGGAACAACGGAACCAAAGCGCGATTCAGGAGACTACAGCGCCATCTCTTGACTATTGGTGTAGTAGAACCAAAAACCACATCTTTATTTTTTGTAATAAAGTAACAGTTATAGGTATTCATATTTATAATATTTATCCACATGTTTCTAGTTTGTATATTCGGAATACGTGTTTGAGTTTCATACAAGTGCAAATCACATATGTTCTAATAAATTATATTCAGTAGCGATTTTAATTTAATATTTTGATTATTTATTTATTTTTTCAAATTAAAACTGAACTTTATTGAATGTGTCCTTTTCCAGACTTTTTATTAATTTATTGTAATTAATTATTTGCATGCAATTAAAAACTAATTTTAAACGATGCGAAAGAAGGATAACTTCTCACGCGCCTACATAAGTACACGCACCCATTTTTTGTGTATTGTGGCTTAATCACTGGCCCAAATAATTTTTTGCCATATTTTTTTTTCTTTATTTTACAATTCCATCCGCGCGCCCCTTTGTACCCTCCCGCCCCTAGGCACATGCCTAGTTTGCCTTAAGAATAATCCGCCTGTGCAACCACTGCTAGGGCACAGGCCTTCCCTATGGATAGAATAGGGAGATTGGGCCATGACCCATCACGCGGGCCCAGTGCAGATTGGTGGGTGCTAACGACTGCAGATGCAGCCGGGACCAACGGCTTAACGTGCCTTCCGAAGTACGGAGCAGCTCGAGATAGTAAATTTTTGGTCACCCATCCAATGACCGACCACTGCGAAAGTGCTTAACTTCAACGATCGCAACCGAACCACTTGCGCCATCGAGCTCCTCATTAATATCATAAATTACTAATGCATATTTTCATAGCGATCGATAAATTTACTAATATCTATTGCATGATCGTGATTTTTACCGGGAAATTATTTGTGTTGGCCTTGACAGCGCTGTTTTAAAACATTGTTTTGCGTTTAGTTCGTGACCTGACAAGACCGCAAGTGCTCAATTCAAACGCATTTTTTCCTTTTGTATACCTACTAGCTGCAATTGTATATTGTTCTTTTTCACCTGTCGAAATCTTTTTGCATATTTTTTTTATAGATAGGTCCGACAAATGACTCCGCTTCACCTGATGTTAAGTGACGGTGAAGTCTGGACGTGAAGGTAGCTAGTACAGCAGTTCTACCTGCCACACCAGCCATCCTCACCCTGCCGGCCTGCATGTTGCTTCTTCACGCTTCTTTAAAAGGATCCCAGGTTGTATGAGGGAGGGAACACGTGAGCGTGCAGAGCATTCCATTTACGGATAGTGCGACAAAGAAATGAGTCACCAAATTTCTTCTTACAACCTGGGATCCTTAAAAAGAAGCTTGAAGAAGCAACATGCAGGCCGGCAGGGTGAGGATGGCTGGTGTGGCAGGTAGAACCTTTGCGTCTGGACTCCACCGTCACTTAAAATCGGGAAGGATGGAGTCAATTGTCGGATTTATTTATATGAAAAAACTAACTCCGTAACAGTTAAAACCAGGATTACTGGGGTAATTATGCTGTGCCTCTTTAAACATATACTACAATAAAAAAGGTGGTACCAACATAATATCTCTTATCTATTAGACAAGTCCGTCCGTCCGTCCGTCTGTGGTGCTGTTTCAGCGGCCAAACCGTAAGAGATAGATAAAGAGAATGTTTAAGTTATAAGTTAAGAATAGTCTGATAAGACTACAAACCGGATTTGAGTAACGTAGCATTTCCGGTTTTCGAGAAATCACGAATTTCAAACGAAACCACACAAAATCTCCGAAGTTCTCATTTAATTAAATACATTTTTTTTAAATCAGGTTTTGGTGAACATTTGGTTCACTGGTTTGCTAGTTTCATTCTAACACGGAACATATAAAGCCAGACCATTCTTTCCCAGTGGGCACTTTGATCAGGGGGGCCTCCTCAGATCAAATACAAAGTCCCTAGTTTCTGTTAAATCACCAAACGGAAGTCATAGGGGCCCCATTATCCTAATATGCCCAGGACCTCCAATAGGTCAAAGACGGCACTGTGTAAAGCATTCGAAACGTCGGGAATATAGTAAGATTGGTACGAGAAAAACATTAGACGACCTCCGTGGCCGAGTGGTTTGTACGCCGGGTTTCACGGTGTTGCCGAACCGAGAGGTCCCGGGTTCGAATCCCGGTGGGGGCAGATGTTTGTGTGATGAACACGAGCATTTGTACTCCAGTCATGGATGTTTAATATGTATTTCTATATAAATATACTTATATATGTAAAGTATATGTATTCTATCCGTTACCCTAGTATCTCATAACACAAGCCTTATAGTGCTTACTTTGGGGCTAGGCTAATTGGTGTGAGTGTTGGAAATATTTATTTATTATTTATCTATTTATTAAGAGCACAGTTCAGATACGTTTAAAAAGTGTTTTATTCAATGGTAAATTAAACCAATCGTGTCTTCCATTTCTTATAATAAAAACTGTATTAAAATGGCGTCAATAAAAAGTACCTACTTTTTCAATGCCAAAATTATCTCGACTCGAAAGGTCATTAAACCGCGACGCGCGCCGCCATATTCGTCGATATTTTAACAAAATTTTTCCCGCTGTCATGCGATTGAATAATTCGCCACCTTTCGCAATTCGGTTGTTGGTTGAAACAAGAGTCGGATAATCCGTACACATCTTAAAAACGTTTCTGCAAATTGCTTAAAAGATAACTCTGAACGTAGTGTTGAAACCAGCTCTCGCTGCGGTGCCTAACGACGTGGTTTCATAACGTATTCTATGCCAACTGATATCTCACGGGATAATTTGTTGACGTATCGTATGTATGTATGTATGAATGATATATGTTGATCTTTTGAAGGCTTGGAAAACTATTGTTTATGATATGTTAAGACCTTGGCCCAACTTCACCAAGTCGACATATGTCACTGATATATGGACGCAGGTATGTAGATCTCGCGGTACCGCACTTAACCGTGTAGAGGGTATTCGCAGGGTTTTTAGCGGATAGTATGCCGTAAGCGCTCGTAAGAGTTACGGGGTCCTCAGTGGGCAGTCACTATGGGGGCTCGTAAGGTTTGCGGGAGCCAGGTGTGAGGTCCGTTCGGCGGTGTGCCTCTTAAAGGCGCCGTCGTCTGTAAACAGTGTTTGCCTGCGTCACAAAAAAAAAAGGTGCCATACTTGTATGCTTTTTCATAGTACTAATGTAATAAGTTATTGCCATTTGTGCCATCAATGGTACTGTAACCGACGGTTTAACGTGCCTTCCGAAGCACGGAGGAGCTCGAGATAATATATTTTTGGTCACCCATTCTGGACCGGCCATAGCTAAAGTTACTTAACTTCCGCGTTCGTTGGTCGAACTGCGCCACTAACTAACGCACCGCATAATTAAAAACGAAGCCAAAGTGAAGTGTTTCCAATACGCTTTTTAACTTTGACACATACGATGAGCGGGAGAAAACTCATAAAGGCCCAGCCGCGATACGACGCGACAGCGAGCTGCGTCGGCACATTACAACGGTTATTAGTGCGGAAACATTAGAAAACACACACACTGACATACAAGACGATTTTCTTCATACCAGCAGTGGCGGCGCTAGACCACATGTGGACGTCGGCGACATAAAGTTCGCGAGGCCTATTTTACTTCGCAGTAAAAACCCGTTAAATTAAGTGAGCCAAATTATAAAATAACGTATGAGTAAACGAGTTTTATTGTTGATAATCAAATGATGACAAAAAATAATTACGAACATAGAAATTTAATAACAAAAATGGTGTTGCCAGACAGACGATTCTGAATACCCGTAAAGTACTACTCGCTTCCATCACGCACGTGTTAGAAAATAATAAAAGTCATTATCATTTGCTTAGCTTAGCCAGGCCAGGAGAAACGAAAATAAATAGGTAACTTGTAAACTTTTTTGCGGAGGGGGCTCAGGCGCGAGGCCATCGGCGGTGGCCGACGTCGCCGACGCCTAGCGCCGCCACTGCATACCAGTCTATATAGAAAGACTAGCGGACCTGACAGAAATTGTCCAGCCCGATAAAAAATATTATCAAAACCCGACTGTAGATAAATAAATAAATATTTCCAACATTCACACCAATTAGCCTAGCCCCAAAGTAAGCACTGTAAGGCTTGTGTTATGGGATACTAGGATAACGGATAGAATACATATACTGTACATATATAAGTATATTTATATAGAAATACATATTAAACATCCATGACTGGAGTACAAATGCTCGTATTCATCAAACAAACATTTGCCTCCATCGGGATTTGAACCCGGGACCTCTCGAGACGCTGACACCATGAAACCCGGCGTATAGACCACTCGGCCACGGAGGCCTTCAATAGGCTAGTTGACTCATGTCGAATTGTATTAAATAAATGTTTATTTCTTACAGTATTTGGTCTAAGGAACCTAAATATATCGATTTCACTTCATAAAAGCAGAAGATTGCTGTAGAAATTTAATTTTAAAAAATATTTTTTAGTCTATATTTTTTAAACAGTAAAAACGCTGTTCGCCACATCCGCCATGATTTTGACGTCTCTTTCAGTAAACAACTAAATGTCATTCGCGTGTTATTGTGAGTGGATTCTTTAGTCTGAATAAATTTATCTTAAAACCCTTTTAACTTTAGATAAGTTTCCGTTTACTGTTTTTTTTGACAAAACTAATTATGGATGCCGGCTTTGTGAAAGCACAAATCTGCCAAGAATTGACGCATTGATGGTTGGTGAATTTTTTGCACTAAACCCCGATTACTGCTCTGCGGAGCAGAGAAACGACAAGACATCTATGTAAGTACAGTGCATTTAGTATTACAATGTAGTAATAAACATAAAACTGATACAACATATGAATAAGTGTAATAAAGTTGCATAGGTTAATTTCGTTCGGCACTTTAATCCACAACATTCCTGGCGTCTTCAAGGATGTGTTTTTATATTCTCGTACAATACAATAATGATAATTACTTTATTTTTCGTGGTATTTAATAGAAATCATGTTCTTTTTATTATAAACTCAGTTATTTTCTACGTGCTTACGAGTTTTTGTTTACTACAGTTGACATCATAGCATAGACAATCTATAGACTAAAATGGCCGACAGCGTTTTTGTATGTCCATGAAAATTCTATTTTAAAATTAAAGATTTGTAGCTTTCTAGGTCTCAAAAAAATACAATACATTTTTTTTCGTTCTAATAGAACATTTATTAACCATTTAAAACCTTTTTCCAAAAAGGGTCAACTAGCCTATTATTTAAGTATATCGTTTAAAACTACATCATTCTCTCAACTTCATTTTCATCATTAAAAATGCTTTATCGGGGTTTAACATTTTAATCGACTGTTCATCGTGTACTAACGGACCTCTATACCCTTACCCTTATAAATAAATCAGGGCTTGAATGAAACCGGTTTCAAAAATACCGATAAATAAAGGTTAATACCGGTTTTTAGTAAAGGTTTCGTTCGGAGCGCGTCCGAAATGAAAGCGTTACCTAAAACCTTAAACCGGTTTAATCCAGAGCGAAACGTGCACGCGTCGGCATCGCTTGAAGTTTTGTTTGAACTAATCAAGTCACAACTTGTTAATGCTCAGAGATTGATGCATTTATTGACACGTTTGCTAGCGTCTAGTGAGTCAAGTTATTCATTTTGTAGTTGTGTATTTATTTCGGCAGTCAGTAAGAGCGAAATGAAACCTTTTAAAACTCGCTTAATTGATTCGAAACCTATTTGATTTCGCTTTTTAGGAAAACCGGTTTTTTAAAATTAAGATCGAGCCAAACCTAAATAAAACACTCCTAATGTACTTGACACTGATTTAGGTTTGAAAATTAACCGGTAAACAAACCCCGGAATAAACAAGGAATAAGCTGAGACTAGTTACGCCGTGTTTTGTTCATGTCACTCAAATGGCATTTGTGATTCAATAGACAGAGGCAAAGCATGGAGTAACTAATTCATGCGTAGTCTTCGTTTGTTAAGGGGTTTTAAATCAAGCATTTAACTGATAGATGTTTAAATCTTAAGGATTTCTTTTAAGAAAATTACTAATTTCACAATAGAACGTAGCAAATTTGTTTAACAATAAGTACCATTAATCTGATCCAAATCCTGATTATTATGTAGAATAAAATTGTAGTTTTTCGTCTTTTCATGAATAATTCCTTAATGGTATTTGTAATTAATAAAAATAAAATTTAAATGATTCCACAGACAACAAAGATTTTTTTTATATTTAAATGTATGTTGAAGGATATTCTTATTCTAGGCGAAGTAAACCACTTATAATATATAATACACAATAACTTAAAGCTTAATTTAACATCAGAGTCTCCTTTTCATTCTGTAGAGAGAATGACAAGGATACACTATTGTCAAATTTCGGTTTAGGTTTAGAGAATTATGCCAGAATCGACACCAATGTCGATGTTTTGTCACATCTGCCAGGCGTCCCGTGACGGCACACATTTTTTATTATACTTAGTTCTATGTTACCTTCTTATTTAAGGCTAATAAAATTCTTTCTTTCTTTATGAAAAGTTTAACTTTTACAATACTCTCTTTGTGAACATTATAATAAGTCTTTGTTTGAACGTTTGATAATCTGATCACGCGCCTGCTAGTCTTGGACACAATGGCCGACCTTCGTGCGAGTTGAAGGTCCTCACGTGAGTAAAAGACTTCGGGGAAATCTCGACAAAGGGCTAAAGTTTTATCTTAAAAGGAAAATTAAAAAGCAAAGGTTGAAACCTTATGGCTAAAGCTAGGGCTGCCATCTCTAAAATGTGGCAACCAGGATAAAACTCGTGATAACCCCGAATTTTGGAGCCCAGAACCCGGACAGACCAATAAAAAATAGTTAAAAATATCACAAATCAACTTTTTTGTGTTGATCTAGGCAAAAGAGCTAGCAGTCTTCCTCATAATAAGTGGTCACTGCTGCCCATGGACACTTGCAGCACCAAGGGCCACTCATGCGTTGCCGTAAATTTTTAAACCCGAACTACAAATAAAACCCCGCCCGGACGCGCCCCGGACACCCCGTAAACTAGGACAAATCCGGGGAAACCCGGACGGATGGCAGCCCTAGCTAAAGCAAGCCATACACGCAAGGGTTTACCTGACAGGTTTACCTGTACAGTTAAACTGTACAGGTAAACCGGAGCGTGTATGGCACATAACTGCGCAGGTTTCCACGCCAAACACGCTCCGGTTTACCTGTACAGTTAAACCTGTCAGGTAAACCCTAGCGTGTATGGCTGGCTTAAGCTTTATAGACTGTGCAGATGCAAGATTTTAGTTCGATCCCTCGAACAACTTAGGCCTGAGGCATTCTCATCTTTTCTTGTGATGGTCCGGTAAATTAGACGGCAAAATAAGAGTGAAGGTACATAAATTCACATCAAGCTAGAAGTGAGTAAAATTGTTCGAAACATAATTAGAAATAACATATCGTAGCGCCATATCGTTCCGGTACATGGAAAATAAATACCCATTAATAGCAAAAAAAAAAAATGGGTGCGTGTACTTATGTAGGCGCGTGAGAAGTTATCCTTCTTTGGCATCGTTTAAAATTAGTTTTTAATTGCATGCAAATAATTAATTACAATAAATTAATAAAAAGTCTGGAAAAGGACACAGTCAATAAAGTTCAGTTTTAATTTGAAAAAATAAATAAATAATCAAAATATTCAATTAAAATCGCTACTGAATATAATTTATTAGAACATAATATGTGATTTGCACTTGTATAAAACTCAAACACGTATTCCGAATATACAAACTAGAAACATATGGATAAATATTATAAATATGAATACCTATAACTGTTACTTTATTACAAAAAATAAAGATGTGGTTTTTGGTTCTACTACACCAATGGTCAAGAGATGGCGCTGTAGTCTCCTGAATCGCGCTTTGGTTCCGTTGTTCCAGATTAATAAATACTTTTGATAGACCTTCACAATGCAGTCGTTAGCACCCACTAAATAGAGATTCTATTTCTATTTTCTTGGTAGATTTTCTTAATGTGCGGTAAACACAATAGTAACACATGATGTTGGTCGCGACCAACTTCATGCTGTTAAAATTTTGTGTTACAGCGATGCGCGCGCATCTTAAAATTTCACTCTCATCATTTTTTCATAACGCGCCTAAAGAAGTATAACTTCAAAAATACTCGCTTTCAAAGGTCAAAAACATGGGGTTTTCTTGATTTTCATCAAAACGGCAAGTTTTATTGTAAAATTGCTTCAGACAAAAATTGCATATCATAAAATGATCTGTTAAAGAGGTCGAAATGTTATTTTCCTAAATGTCGCCGCACAAGGGCCACACGCCACAGCCACAAACACCGCCACGAGAAGCTAGAAGCGGCTACTAAAGTGGCTGAAGCGCGCGACAGCGGCCGACTAAGGTCAGGGAGAGAGGGGGGAATCGCGCGAGTGACGTGTGGCGGCTTTTTGTATCGGCGCATTAAGTGGCCGGTGCGGGCCACAAGAAGCGAGCAACGACGATTTGTAGCGTGTGGCGGCCACCGGCGTACCGTGTGTGGCGAGTCCATATAAAATGTATGAAAACTATAAGAAATATGCCGGTGGCGGCGTTTTGTGGTTGTGGTCGGTGGCCCGTGTGCGGCGACACTAAGAGCCACCGTTCATTAATCATAATTATTCATATTTTATTCATTGTTCATATTCATTATTATCTTTTAATTCCCGATATATAATGATTTGAACATTGAAAGCGTGATAAATACCGTTTTTACGCATATTATAACGCTAGGTGTATATACCTCTGTAACTGTAATAATAAGTAAAAATATTTTTTTATCAATGATGAATGAATATAATTTACATTTGAAATAATGTGATGAAGTTTAAAGAAAAAAGGTAATTTAACTCCACACGAAAATACACGTATAAATAGTGAAAAATCCTTTATTTTTTTTTACATTTTTGTTCTCGAGTATTTTTTTGAAATATATTTTGAACAATTTTACTCACATTCCGGCTTGAAGTAAATTTATGTACTTTTGAATGTCTAGATTGATTGGACTTTAAAGCAGTTTATAATCGTGACTATTATCATCATCATCATCATCAGCCTCTCAATGTCCCCACTGCTGGGGCACAGACCTTCCCTATGGATGGAACAGGGAGATTGGGCCATGACCCACCACGCGGGCCCAGTGCGGATTGGCGGGTGCTAACGACTGCAGGTGCAACCGGGACCAACGGCTTAACGTGCCTTCCGAAGCACGGAGGAACTCGAGATAGAAATTTTTGGTCACCCATCCAATGACCGACCACTGCGAAAGTTGCTTAACTACAACGATCGCAGCCGAACGCGCTAATCACCTGCGCCATCGACCTCCTCAACTACTAACTACTACTGTGACTATTATAATTATTAAATATACATTAATCGTTTACCTGCATTTTGATTGCTGTGTCATACAGTATAAAGACAAATAGTGTTATTTATATTAAGTGTGACAAATGTGTGTTTATTGACACGTGCTGTCAAAATTAAGAGTAATTATTGTCCACGAGGCGGCGAGACCCGTCCTTCTGGCAGTCTATTTTGTGATAATACCGTGCAAAGGAAGTTGCATGCATTAATTCTTAACAAAATGCAAGATATTTATTCACTGATTACTGATTAAAACAACAATTAATACACCTATAATAACTCTGTGGTTAATGAACAGAATGCGAGATTCGCAAATATCCGTCCAGAAAGTGAGTAGACACAAAAAAGGCACGTTTGGTGAAAGCCATTGTTGGACGCTTCATACCGAATCAGCTGGTGTAGGGTGTGAGTGACGGAGGTGAGCGTGTATTGATATATAATATGTATCTATAATCCCTCGTTTGCACCAAGAAACTCATATACTAGTCTAATACATAAAATTCTCGTGTCACGATGTGCGTAATTGGACTACTCCGAAACCGCTCGACCGATTTCGTGAAATTTTATATGCATACTAGTGGCCCGCCCTCGCTTTGCTTCGGGGTAAAATTGATCAAAATCCTTTCTTAGCGGATGCCTACGTTATAACGTCTTCCTGCATGCCTAATTTCAGCCCGATCCGTCCAGTGGTTTGGGCTGTGCGTTGATAGATCACTATGTCAGTCAGTCACCTTTGAGTTTTATATATATATATATATTCAGTAGGTCTGAGAATCTGACAACATCTATTTTTCATCCCCCTAAATGTTAAGGGTGGTCCGGTCCACCCTTAAATTCTTTTTTGGACAAATGATTTTGTTTTATTATGATATATCATACAAAAATACATACAACCCTAAATTTTCACCCTTCTAACACCAACGCCTATATTTTTATGGCGGGACGAAGGTACGAAGTTCGCTGGGACAGCTAGTTAAATATAAACATATTTCCAACACTTACACCAATTAGCCCAGCCCCAAAGTAAGCACTGTAAGGCTTGTGTTATGGGATTCTAGGGTAATGGATAGAATAAATATACTGTACATATATAAAAGGATTTATATAGTAATACATATATGACTGGAGTACGAATAAAAATCTGCCCCCACCGTGATTCGAAGAATCGGTCAGCGACACCACGAAACAAAAGATTTACTACTAAACAAACACAATTTTAACATGCCTCGTCTAACCGCGCATAATAACCGTTTCACGAGTACAATGAATAACAAAAAAAGATAGTTTAACGCTAATATAATAATAAATATATAAAATAAATAAAATCTTTTATTTCAAGACATGGTCTCATATATGTTAGTAACAATTTTTCTTAACCTATGTTAGTATTTCATTACAATTTCAATCATCATTATAACATATATAAACATAATTAAATCATTAACATTATATAGAAATAATTAAAATAAATAAATAATTTCAAAATTGAAATAATTAAAAATTTACTAATTTATACTAATTTTCTGCACCCTCCCCTCGGCCTTGTCACCAAACATGTAGTTTGATGAGCTGACCGAGCAGAGGGGAGTCCATTCTATTTGCTAACATACTCAGGACTTTGTTACAACCTCCCCGCAACCGATGCACCAGTGACGCTACTTTTTTACGCATAATAGGATAAAAGTCGTCAGTGCTTGCGTCCGCAAACATGCCAGATGCACTACAGTAGCGTGGAAGTCGAAACAGAGCCTATTATAATATAATATTTACAAATACATTTTTATGAATTTTAACTATTCAATTTGATTTATGTACTAGCTATGCCCCACGGTGTTACTCGCGGTTCATTAAGAATATTTTCCCGCAGTTTAACGTGTGTGTGTGTGTGTAAACACAGTAAACACCGCGTGTTAATACAGGGTGTAAGCTGACTCCAAACCAAATTTTATTCAAATCGTTCCAGCCGTTTAGACGTGAAGAAGTAACAAACATACACAATCACACCCTCACAAACTTTCGCCTTTATAATATTAGTGTCATTCTGTGTGGGTATTTACTTCTGCCCTTATTCAAATCTGTCCTTTTGCTAATCTGGGATTTTGCTATTGCGGGATGTTGCTTATCTGCCCTTCTGCAGCAGAGGCTTTTTGAGTTCATTCGTTAAAAAACATACGAATCTGTCGATGAGTTTGTCAATGGTTTGACGACCTCCGTGGCCGAGTGGTTTGTACGCCGGGTTTCATGGCTGTCGCCGACTCGAGAGGTCCCGGGCTCGAATCCCGGTGGGGGCAGATGTTTGTGTGATGTATACGAGCATTTGTACTCCAGTCATGGATGTTTAGTATGTATTTATATAAATATACTTATAAATGTACAGTATATGTATTCTTTCCGTTACCCTAGCATCCCATAACACAAGCCTTATAGTGCTTACTTTGGGGCTAGGCTAATTAATTGGTGTGAGTGTCGGAAATATTTATTATTATTATTATTTATAATGAGTCTTTTAATTAAGAAAGTGAGAAAAATCGCTTAACGCCCGCATTGGCACCGCACGCTGCATCCGTGATGAGAACACTAAACTTGGTATCCGTGAATGGATGACTATTTATCTCCTACTTTCAGGGCTCTATTTGGGAATCACTCGTTTGAAAATATGTGCATTTTACATTTAAATGTATGATTTTCAAGTCTATTGACATTGTATTTTTAAGGCTTTGGCCGCGTTGTTTGGTCTTGAGTAAAATTTGGCTATAGTTAAAACACTAGAGGGAAAATTACAATTTGTCTTAATTTTACATAATCATGATTTAAGTTATTGCTGGTCTCATTATGAAATTAAGTCATAATGGGTATTTCTCAAAAAGTAAAATCACCCTTCGTAAACAATGTTCAATAGAATTGTAATTTGTAATGTACTTAAATTATTAAAATACTTATGTTACATTACTAACGATATCTTTTGTTTGAATCTTCATATTTAACAGAACAGTATGCCGTATTATTATAAAGATAGATTTATAAAAAAATGCATGTAAAAAAAAACGTGCGAACTTACAGTAGTCGCGTATGATGTGTAACATTTGAAACCTCACCTTATATTAGTAAAAAAGAAATTAAACTTCTACAAAAGGAAAAAGCCATTTGAACTTTATGTTCAAACATTATGTTGAATCAAATCAAATAGCGCGCGCTTTCGCGACTTCCTGTTACACACTTCCGTCCCATTTCACGAAATCACACCCACAAATTGCAGGAAGGCGAGAGGAAAGATGTTACACATTAAAATTCAGCTATTGGATTTCTAATGTCGAATACTTGTTAATAGATTTCTGGCGATCGACGCAAGTCGAATGGTTGCATAATAGTGACCTCTGTTCTTTACTGTTTACTTAAAACTAGGTTTTAGAACGTGCTTATCTGGTAGGTATAAGATTGAAATTGCGTTAAAATATCTTTGTTGTTGTTCATTGTACTTGTGACACGGTTTTTATGCCTAAACAGTAGGACACGGCATTCCTAAACTTTTTTTTATTTTTAAATCTGTTTTTTATATTTTTAATTTTATAGTCATAATTGTTTTATCATTTACATTTGTAATGGAAAGTGACTTCATGAGTTATCTCATATTGAAGTCATTTTTCAAATTGACGACTCTGACGAAAAAAACAGCCCTTGCTGAGTTTCTTGCCGGTTCTTCTCAGTACAAGGTCTCCCGCCGATGGCGTAGCTTTTCGACATTCACAAGTTCTTGTAACAGCCTAGACTGAATAAACGATATTGAATTTTGAATTTTTTGAATTACGCGCGGTTAGATGAGTCATGTCAAAATTGTGTTTTTTTGCGAGTAAACCCTACGACAACGGCTAACTAGAGCCGAGGTCCGAGTCTCAGAGACGCCCTCTAGTTGAGCCGACCCCCTCAGGTTCGAGTGGTGTAGGGGCTCCAGACGGAGAGGAGACTCCCCCCGTGGGGAGATGCCATCCGCCTGGAATACCTCTAGAGGCACTCGCCAATTCTCGGCTTGAGGTCTCCTTATGATCTCGCCGTCCCCAAACCCGGTGACGCTGTAGAGGTCATCTGCGACCAACAGCTACACACTCCAAAAAAAAAATGGAGTAAATTTTTTGTTTTACCTTCGTGGCTGAGTGGTTTGTACGCCGGGTTTCGACGTGTCCTCGCCTACCCGAGAGGTTCCGGGTTCGAATCCCGGTGCGGGCAGATGTTTGTGTGATGAATACGAGCGTTTGTACTCCAGTTATGGATGTTTCATACGTATTTCTATATAAATCTACTATATAAAAATAAGTCGGGTTTTCCTTCCTGACGCTATAACTCCAGAACGCACGAACCGATTTCCACTGTTTTGCATTCGTTGGAAAGGTTTTGGGCTCCGTGAGGTTTATAGCAAAGAAAATTCAGGAAAATTAAAAAAAAAGTTCTTTTAATCACCAAACGAAATGTTACATAAAACGAAGCCATCTGGTGGCGAAACGGAGTTCGCCGGGTTTGCTAGTATACTTATATATGTATCAGTATGTATTCTATCCGTTATCCTAGTATCCGATAACACAAGCCTTTACAGTGCTTACTTTGGGGCTAGGCTAATTGGTGTGAGTGTTGGAAATCACTTCAAAAAACATAAAATATACGCGGCGACGACGTCTTGAGTACCTCCTCTGTTTTATTTCGTCGGTTAAAAATTTAAAAAATCAAAAAACCCGACTGCTTAATTATACTTCAAATAAAAACTGAAAAGAAAAAAACAAGTCCAGTAGTCTATAATTCTGTTAATAAGGAACAAAGCTACTTTAACAGTCGGGACCCATTAGATATTCAAGAATACATAATATTTTTCAACAGTGGGTCCCGACTGTTAAAGTAGCTTTGTTCCTTATTAACAGAATTATAGACTACTGGACTTGTTTTTTTCTTTTCAGTTTTTATTTGAAGTATAATTAAGCAGTCGGGTTTTTTGATTTTTTAAATTTACCTTTTTTATTTCACACTTTTTAGTTAGTTAGTATTTTAAGACGGTATATACCGTAGTCTTGTTACTTCAGTAAGGGAATTAATATCGCGGGAATTATTAAGTACCTTAAGACAGTCTAAAAATGAATCTAATGATACCGCATACATATTTTTTTAAAGGGAAATTTAGAAAAAATATTATTATGTCTTTATCCCGTGGGACTTTTAGGATAAAATGTATCCTATGACACTCCCGTAATCAAGACAAATCTAACGATACCTCATACATCAAAATCCATCAAGCCGTTTAGGCTACAGGAGGTCACAAAGGAACAGACATACATACATACTTACATACACTCCCTAAACATTACCCTCCCTCTTTGGCAGTCGGGTAAAAAATGAAAACTGCTACAGAGCTGATTGATTTTTTGCCTAGCTCGGCAGCAGATAAATATGTAATTATGTTAGAGATATTAGTACTGTTTTAGCCTTATAAGTTAAATTGTAAATCAACTCTTACTGGAAATAAATTATATTATTATATTATATATATATTATATATTTACTGCACCTTTTCTAGTAAACTTTTCCTTATTTATAACTTTGATATAAACATCTAGCAGTTAACGCTTAAAAAATAAATACATAACTATAATTGCTATTTCTTCATTCAAATGTTTAATACTTGTAAAGGTATTCATTTGACATTGTGGGTTACCTACAATGCGAAGAGATGGCGCTGCCTTGCAGCCTACGGCTAGAGAAAAATTCGACACGGCCGTCAGGGCCGCGGTAGCATAATGGTCAGGACATTCGCCCGGATAGCGAAGGGTGCGGGTATGAGTCCCGTCTGCTGCCTGGTTCGCGTGGATTATTTTTTTCTAGTAAACTTTTCATTAGATTTAAACATTTAGCAGTTAAATGCTAAAAAAATCAAAACATAATAGGGTATTTGGCAGTCTTAAAAATAAAGTGACAATTGTTAGCATCTGTGTTTAGAACGAATATTGGCAGGGCTTTTTACTATTTTTACAAAAAAAATCATAATTTTACTAAAAACCCACGAAAAAGATAATAGTTTTCTTATCTATTGTCACGTGACCCAGAATGCTTGGGATTGGCGGAGTCTAAAATGACGTCACACACTAGTAAGACGCCATATTGTCCAGAGAAACGTTTCCGCGGCAACTTGAAAATGGAGTTTTTGATTTGGTTATTTTTACTGAAATACACAACAGAATGATGAATATCCACTTTTTACGGACTCCATAAACATTAGTCAATAACGTGAGATCGTTTTCTAAAACTTGTCAAATACCCTCCTTGTAAAAATCACTGTTATTTCTTCATCGTAAGTATTTGTATGGAATGTCTGTTTTATATTATTGACATCGTCTTTCATTCGTCAACACATTGGCATCTGTCGATTTCCTCAGACCTGTATGTTATTGTGTTTAATAACTGCATGAGTTAATCATATTTACATGGTGCCGATGACACACTAACAGCTTACATTCAATGTGACGTTTTGAAAAATCATCATTATCATCAGCCTATTAATGTCCCCACTGTGACCATAATGGCCGAGTGGTTTGTACGCCTGGTTTCGTGGTGTCGCCGACTCGAGAGGGCCCGGGTTCGAATCCCGGTGTTTGTATGAATTTCTATATAAATATACTTATATATGTACTCTATCCGTTACACTAGTATCCCATAACACAAGTCTTAGTGCTTACTTTGGGGCTAGGCTACTTGGTGTGAGTGTTGGAAATATTTATTTTTATTAACTGCTGGGGCACAGGCCTTCCTTATGGATGGAATAGGGAGATTGGGCCATGACCCACCACGCTGGCCCAGTGCGGATTGGCAGACGACTGTAGATGCAGCCGGACCAACGGCTTAACGTGCGTTTCGAAGCACGGAGGAACTAGAAATAGAAGATTTTTCGTCACTCGTCCAATGACCGACCACTGCGAAAGTTGCTTAACTTCAACGATTGCTATCGAATCCGCGCCATCGAGTTCCTCGCATTTTGAATATGTATGTGTGTTTAATTTTTTATGTCAATAAATTGTTTAGCATTAGATGAATGAATACACGTGCAAATCTGACTATGATAAGACTCTCTTTGCTACTATAACTGTTATAATCGTTGGGCACTGTTTGGTCTATTAATATTTACAAACATATATGCATGTACCTCAATATCATGTAAATGACTGTATGTTGCCCAAATAAATAAAAAAAAAAACGACGGGTTGCACTCCGGGAGTGCCGACAGAAGTGAAAACTTGAATATTAACGTTGTGCATTTTTGATATTTTGGAATGGTTAGGGAATAATTTTGCACGAATTGCTTTAATTATCAGTATGAAAGTACTATCATGTATGTGGTAGAATACAATTTTTATTTATTAATATTAATAAACATGACAATTTATATTACATTAAAAAAGTTTATCTCTCAGAAAAATCAACTTACATGAATCACGTTTAAGCGCATTTAGCGACATCTATTATAAAGAAATCCTAGATAGAGACTTATTATTATAATACGGTAAAATAAAATATTACTATGTTTCGTCCAATATATTGAAAGTCAACAACCTTTCCCATTTTATTGTGTGTGATGACTGATGATGCGATCAGCCCACGTGTTTAACCTGACGCGAGTTTAACATTTTTTACCCATACAAAAAAAAGTGTACAACGCTGCTAAAGAGGTTTTCACTTCAAAAACACAGTCAAATAGTGTTCACGTATTATTATAATCGAATATTCCTTACCTTAGGTCTACGTAACGATCCAACTGTTATAATAACAGTGTCTTTTGGTTTACAAAACATACCAATCAACTTATGACAATTTGTTTTGTCTAACCGGACCGAACAATTATGACATGCATGTATTGCCGGCGCTTTGGCTATACTATCCGTAAATGAAATGCTCTGCCCGCTCATTATCCTAGCTCTTAAAACCTAGGATCCTTTTAAAAAAGTCGTGGAGAAACAACATGCAGGCTAGCAGAGTGAGGATGAGGAGGAGGAGGACTGGTGTGGCAGGTAGAACATTATATATATATATTTTATGTATATTTAAAGATATGTATTTTATGTGGACCAATACGACCCAAAAACCTTCAAAAAAAGACCGTATTCCTTCCTTAAAGGCCGGCATCGCATTTGTGATACTCCTGGTGTTGCAAGTGTCCATGGGCGACGGTGATCACTTACCATCAGGTGAGCCGTCTGCTCGTATGCCCCCTATAACATAAAAAATAAATAAATATATGTATTATCTTGTTTCCATAGATATAACAATATAATAAGTAATTTGATCAATTCTTTTTGCACTACCTTAAGATTTTTGCTAAAATAGGGGTGATGACGGGGTACAGTAAACGAAATTCTATTTAGTCCATCAGTTAGATGATCAAAAACTAATGGACACGTATTATTTCTTTGGGCAATCAACCAAAAAATTACAAAGTTATAGCGCGTCAAAGTTTGGGAGTAGGGGCTCGTGACGTCACTTTTGAGTGAATTTTCACTTATAAGTGTACTCAAACGTGGCGTCATGCGACTTTTCAAATCAATATACCTCTGCAATGTTTATATTATGTGAAAAAATACGTGTCCAATACTTTTTGATAATCTACCTGATAAACGAAGAAAAAAAATTAGTCATCATCCCTATTCTCCGGTTGACTGGTAGAGAATGCTTAATGGCATTAAGTCCGCCACTTGTACATACTTTTGTGCAATAAAGTATAAATAAATAAATCTGTGTAATGAGCTCTTGAAGTTTTCCAGCTTGGGTTTCTTCAAAAGAGGCATAAAGAGGTTGTTACAAGGTCGGCAAAGCGCGTGTGATATCTTTCTATCACAGTCCATAGACCATTGCCATCACGCAAACATTTACGGATTCTTGTTTACCTTACGAATAAAATAACAAAAAATGTTTGGTCACCAATCCCATGACCGACCTATGCGAACGTAGCTTGAGATTTGCAATCGCCATCCGAACGCAAACGAACTACTTATATTATATGCGTGCAAAGAGCGCATGGTAAGTGGTCCAAGCTTCCCAAAAACATAGCAAAAAAATAAAAAAAAATTTTGGTCACCCTTCTTAAGACCGACCTATGCGAACGTAGCTTGACATTTGCAATCGCCATCCGAACGCGAACGAACTACTTATATTATATGCGTGCGAAGAGCGCATGGAAAGTGGTTCAAGCTTCCCAAAAACATAGCAAAAAAATATACAAAAATTTTTTGGTCACCCTTCTTAAGACCGACCTATGCGAACGTAGCTTGACATTTGCAATCGCCATCCGAACGCAAACGAACTACTTATATTATATGCGTGCAAAGAGCGCATGGTAAGTGGTCCAAGCTTCCCAAAAACAAAATAAAAAAAAAAAATTTTTTTTTGGTCACCCTTCTTAAGACCGACCTATGCGAACGTAGCTTAATATTTGAAATCGCCAGGCGAACGCGTACGAACAATATTATATGCGTGCGAAGAGCGCATGGAAAGTGGACCGCGCTTACACAACCGGAACCGCTTAGCGCAAGGCGAACGTTCGCGGTCGCGATGCCAGCGGGTAGCGGACGCGAGTAAATATGGCGTTTTAATGCGTGCGAAGATTGCGTATCCGGCCAAAATAATCGTTGTCCGGCTTTTGTTAGTGTACGAGCAAGCTACGTACATTTCGCCCGCTCATATTTTTTTTTTTTTTTTTTTTATTGATTTAAACTTTATTGCCAAACATAAGCAAACGGCGGACTTAATGCCATAGGCATTCTCTACCAGTCAACCAGTATGATTGTTGGAGACAAATAGTATTTATTTTACTGATATAATATTATTTATTTTACTGATTGACCTTATTTTATTATTTTCAATAATCGTCAATTACTTACAAGTTAGTTCGCAATTAGCTATCAAGTAAGCCGTGCGCGTACTCATTTATAACAATCATTTTTATATCAATTAGTATTGTTTTAAGTTATTGTTTAGTTACCAAAATATACTTTATTATCAAGTTATCAAGTTTATCATTTTATCAGTATCTTAGTTTCGGTACATCCCGAACAGTTAGGCTTTTTAAATTTCTCAAACGTGCGGGTGCCAAATTGTTTAAATGGCACAAGTAGTCCCCGCCCCAACTTCAGCCGCTAATAGAGCGCACTGAAGTAGTCTCTTTTACTCAGATTACATCTCGCTTTAAGCCTCCACGTGTCAATGGTGTCACTAAGCAACTGTCAAAATAAGTAATCACTAATTATTTTTACATCATTTTCTTTAAAAATACGAATCAAATGTCACTTTTTTCTTGTCTCTAATAGTTCCTGTGTATTTTGTGTACTATCTAAAACACATATAGGGCTTTTTGTCTGGAAAAACGTAAAATATTTACACGTTTACACGTCGCGACGAGAGAGCGTGCCCGACTGAATGCAAGTCGGGCAATTACCTGACTTGATTTGTATTGCCAAATTAGAAGAATGACGTATCTGTAACTATATAACATAGATCCCATCCTTTGCTCATAAAACTTAGCTATCTTGATGCAATATTAAATATTCTCGATCTGTGTCACTCATTAAAATCTGAGAAGTTTTATTCCCTGCTCTTCGTGTCAGCTGAAACATGTCCTGAACAGGTAGTAGGAAAAATAGTTATAAGGACGATCCAAAAGAGCTCTATTATTAACAAGTCGACATGAAGCAGCGGTTAGCGGTACTTAATGGCCGTGTCGAATTTTCTAGTATTTCTTAGTAGTTTAGGTAACCCACAAGTACTAAAAAGAATTGGACACGGCCATTGGGACTGCGGATAGTCCGCTATCCGGGCGGATGCACTGAATATTATGATAATATATAAACTATATATATATATATGCGTGCGGGTTCGAGTTCCGTCTGCTGCTTGGTTTGCGTGGCATTAATTCAGTTAAATTTACTTTAGATTTTAATATCTAGCAGTTAAATGCCTTAAAAATTAAAATTATAATTATACTTGCTATTACTTCTTTCAAATGTTTAATAAGACTTGTAAACGTATTTATTTGACATTGTGGGTTACCTACAATGCGAAGGGATGGCGTTGCCTTGCAGCTTAAGAAAGGCTAGAAAGAATTCGACACGGCTATCAGGACCGCGGTAGCATAATGGTCAGTGCATTCGCCCAGCGGAGGGTTCGAGTCCCGTCTGCTGCCTGGTTCGCGTGGATTTACTTGTAGTTATATTTTCTTTAGATTTAAACATCGAGCAGTTAAATGCTAAAAAAAAATAAAAATATATAACTTTATTCAAGTATATGTAATATATATATATGGGTACATAATTACTATATATATAAATACTAGAACAATAAAACTAAAACTAAAAACCTTAAAAATAAAATTAATAATTAAAATATATTATTAAAAAGAGTCCCTTTAGGCAAGGATCCGAAGATACTGGCAGCGTTACCCCTTTGAATGGCTAGACTAATTCTTTGTCCGAGGTAGCTGCCAGCTCTTCGGTCTCCTGTGATGTCGACTAACCTTTTTGCTATTTCCTTAAATAGCCTTAAAGCGCTAGGACCCCACGGACCAAGGGTCTCGACACCGAATGGGACAAAATCATATTCGGAGCCTAGACCCCTGTATTTGCTTGCTTTTGCTTTTTCAGCCGCTTCACAAGCCGCACCAGCTCTGTTGTTGGTTCCATGTAGATGGGAAGGGGCCAGCGTGTCTGAACAGGTTGCAAGTTCAAGTTACATTGATATTGAAAAAAAGACTATGTACACGACGTACCGCTAGCCGCTGCTATCATGGCCGCTCAACACCTGTGCTACCTACGACGTTTTCCGCCGGCGTCTATCGTTAACGAAATCGCATTTACGCTGATTTCGAGACAATTTCCTTAAACATTGACCCGGTCCGAAATAGAACTGGCATAACATTTTCTGTGATTTCTGTTGTTGTATTTACGTTGATTTTTTTAGATAATACATCATCATCAGCCTATTAATGTCCTACTGCTGGGGCACAGGCCTTCCCTATGGATGGAATAGGGAGATTGGGCCTAGACGCACCACGCGGTGCGGATTGGTGGGTGCTAACGACTGCTGATGCAGCCGGGACCAACGGCTTAACGTGCTTTCCGAAGCATGGAGGAGCTCGAGATAGTAATTTTTGGTCACCCATCCAATGACCGACCACTGCTAAAGTTGCTTAAGTTCAATGATCGACACTTGCGCCATCGAGCTCCTCAAATACTATAGATAATACGACTATAAATATAGATGTATTATCTATATATATATATATATATATATATATATATATATATGTGCGTGTGTACAATATATACTTGTATGTACATGTACATATTTAATTTACCAGCTATAAGAGAAAGAGAGAAAGAAAGACAGAAAACACACTTTTCGTAGCGCGTAACGCATTCGCCAGCCTACCCTCCAAGTCAAGCGTGCGTAAATAAGTTTCACTTCTTTTCACAAAAACGGACATGTGTTGTTCACATGCGATAGAAGTGCAAAGTTTCGGAAAATAAATAATAGAAAAAAAAACAAAAAAAAATAACCGAGCTCAAGATCGAACCACGGATCATTTGGTGTCGACTCCTAGACTGTTGCCGTTGGGCCATCTGTCTCTTGCGGAGAGTAACAAAATTACGGATACCTTGTGTCAAATACTGTCGCTTTTTCGTTACATCGAGTTTCAAATCACAACGGTGCTAAAGAAGGTTTCAACAGGAGATTGCTCAGCTTCCATACATGTTTGGCCTAAAGACCAATAATCATGAAAAATTGTTTCCTAGATTCGAAATTATATATAAATTACTATAGAAACGAATATTATCGACGGAGACCCCTGAGAACTTCTATAAACCATATACACTGAATGATTTTGAGGTTATGTTTGCAAATAGGTACATAGGTATTAAAATAATAAAAAACAAGTAAGTTATATAGTAAACTAGGGAAATCAAGCCAAGTACCGAAATTATGTTTTAGATTCAGGTATATAGAGCATGTAGATTAACAGATGTTTTTAAGTTAATACACAAGAGTAACTTTTAAAATCAGGTATCATCATAGCATTTCCGGTTATAATAAGGTACTCTGTGACAGAAACTGTGTGATGATTGTGAATCAGCTAGAGATTAGAGAGAGTTTTTAAACTCTCGTTAACCAAAGAAAGCTAAAAGATTTAGGATATACAGCCATATCTTCAATAACTTCATTATTTTTGTTATGTTTATATTATAACCATATGTTAGATTTTTACTGTATCACACCTCATAATGTGTTGATGGAGGTGTTCGGCGAAAAAATTTGGCAATAGACTTTATGATGTCGCCTACCATCTTTAATAAATTGTCTTAGAACATTTGCATGTAGTCGAAATGATAATTTAGTTGTGGATATTAATACCACAGTGAAGTAAAAAAAAATTATGTATTTTTATCGTTCTTTACAAAATAGATTTGATTTGATGTTATTTAAACAACTTCGATCAGTCTTTGGCTGAATGTTACTACACCCATAGCCATTAAAAATGATTCGTATGTTTTCCAAACCGGTAAAATGAAAAGTCCTTTTTATAATGAATATATTATACAAAGGTGTCCGTTAAAATCTAATGACTGTAAAATAATGTATAAATTACGTCAAGAATTACCGTATATGTCAATATTTTTTATGCATTTGGGCCAATTTGAGCAGTCTCCTTTGGTATTGATGATTCGGGGTTTTTTTTAATAATTTAGCTCGAACAATGCTGTAAGCAAAGACTGTGCATTGTAACTGTTGTATTTGATTAAAGTGGACAAGTATTATTCACCATTGTATGGTAATGTGCAAATATATGCTTCCTGGACTTGTTTATGAGATATTAAACATAGATATTTGACAAGGACGAATTGATAATATATTGAATCCAAAGTTCATATAAGTTACCTAAGGGCGTCAATGTTTTGACGCGGAGGAATGCCTAAACGGGGATCCCGCGGTCTCACACTAAGCAGCTTGGAGGTTATTCGCAGGGTTTTTAGCGGATATAATGCCGTAAAACGCCCGTAAGAGTTACGGGGTCCTCAGTGGGCAGCCACTGCGGGGGCTCGTAAGGCTTGCGAGAGCCAGGTGAGAGGTCCGTTCGGCGGTGTGCCACTTAAAGGCGCCGTCGTCTGCAAATACAGGTTTTGCCTGCGTAACAAAAAAAGGGCTTAATGTTTAAAATTCTGCCCCGTAGCAGGTCGTGCTTCAATAGTACATAGAATTTTTGACACAGTAGGGAATATGCATGTTTTTTTATAGTTTTATTTAGTAGTTTACATATCTTCATACATTTTATAGTATAAAAATACTAAGTCGAAAAAATTGTATAAAGTGTTTAAAAATGATAAAAATAGCAGTTTAAACCAGGGCTTGTTTACCGGTTAATTTTCAAACCTAAATCAGTGTCAAGTACATTAGGAGCGTCTTATTTAGGTTTGGCTCTACCTTAACCTTAAAAAACCGGTTATCCTAAAGAGTGAAAACAAATAGGTTTTGAATCAATTTAGCGGTTTTTAAAGGGTTTCGTTTCGATCTTTCTGACGGCATCGATAATAAATGAATAGCTTGACTTACTAGACGCTAGCAAACGTGTCAATAAATGCATCAATCTCTGAGCATTAACAAGTTGTGACTTGATTAGTTCAAACAAAACAAACTTCAAGCGATGCCGGCGCGTGCACGTGTCGCTCTGGATTAAACCGGTTTATTTAGGTTTTAGGTACCACTTTCATTTCGGACGCGCTCCGAACGAAACCTTTACTAAAAACCGGTATTAACCTTTATTTACAGGTATTTTCGAAACCGGTTTCAAGCCCTGGTTTAAACGCGCGCTGTTTACAAACGCTTGGATGTTACGTCACGATACATCTAAACCTCGCACGTAAATAGAATCGAGAGAATACAATGCCTTTTATGAGATACCTCAATTACATGGGAACTTGTCTCTCATCCGATTATGTCAATAATTGCCATAAAAATGACTATTAACTCTTGAAGAGCGTAGGATACTATACTATCTATCTACTATATATATGATCTCTCTGTTTGTTATCGTAAGAAGCAATATTGATACCCCTGAACTTTTAGCTTACATTAAATTCTGTACCCCAAAGCGTTGTACTAGAATCACCCCGTTATTCGCTACTCCACGACATGTTACTTTGTATGGAGCAAATGCAATTCTGATTCGGTTACCTGTCTTATATAACAGACTTTTTAGTGGTACAGACATTTTCTCAAATACTAAAAGCGTTGTCAAAACCATAATGCGATTCAACTAAGAATAGGACCGACTGGGCGCCATATTTTGACGTCATAGCTGTCAATTCAAACCAAATAGGTAGAGTGAGCAAAAAAATGTTACTATTTAATAAAACTTATTTACTAAGATTTTTGAAGTTATACTTCTTTAGCCGCGTTATGAAAAAATTATGAGAGTGAAATTTTAAGATGCGCGCGCATCACTGTAACACAAAAGTAACATAATGAAGTTAGCCGCTAAACCTCACATTACTCGTAAGTCTCGAAAAAAAGCTTCCAACAAAATAGTAATAGGATCTCTTAGTCGCACATGTTGGGACGCTCGTCGCCTCTGATCACTGTTTTCATATTTATAATATTTATCCACATGTTTCTAGTTTCTATATTCTTAACACGTGTTATAATGTTATACCAATGGGAAATTTATACGTGCTAATAAATTTTATTCAGTAGTGATTTAAATTGAATATTTTGATTATTTATTAAATTTTTCAAATTAAAACTGAACTTTATTGACTGCGTTGACTATCCTTTTCCAATCCTTTTATTATCTTATTGTAATTAATTATCTGCATGCAATTAAAAACTATTTTTTAATAATTCCAAAAAGAAGTATAACTTCTCAGGCGCGTACTTAAGTACACGCACCCATATTTTTTATTTAATAAAATTAGTTTACTAAGGTTGAGAAAGAACACAACCGATTTTTAATAGTATTTCTTTATTAGACTGTGTGAAAAAAAACATTCAGAATCTAGCTCTTAAATTTCGCTCATCTCTGCATTACCGCCGGAGAAGTTATGAATAATCGTGCAAGTCACATACGAACATGCATCCTATATGTAAACGAAAGTTTTGAATCGAGTTTTTGAACGCAACATAAAGTGACATTTGGTTGACGATTTAGGTTATAAACCATTCATAGCCAAAGCTCAATAAACGAAAAAAAAAACAACTAATATTAATTATCAACATTTGTCATTGTTTGTTTAAAAATGTTTGGTTTTTATTCTACAATCAGCTGAGTGCTAAAAAAGTGTTCCGAGATTTTTTTGCAAACCGTACTTTTCAAGCGACATTTGACAGATGGAGGTCCTTGGCTTTCCTATTCTTATTTGAATCGCATTATAATTTCCAAATTAAAGTATCAACACTAATAGCCGCCTTGCAACGTTCTCACGCGACCTGGCATTATTATATGCATACATACATGTAACCTTAGTTTAGCCTGCACAACGACAGTTTTGGTACCCAATTTAATTCGTAGAAACCTGTTATTGGCCATTCTTATTACGACGCAAGACGACGAAAGTCAAACTCATGCGGACCCTTATCTTTTCTATATTTCTGTACGCTTCAGAGACCTGGACGCTAAAGGCACGCATTCGAACCAAGATCGACGCGTTTGAAATGTGGTGCTGGCGGAAAATGATAGGGGTTTCTTGGACAGAGTACCGCACCAACATTTCTATTCTCTCCGAACTAGGCATAACATCCCGCCTGTCTACTGTATGTATGCAGCGACTTCTTCAGTACTTCGGACACGTGGCCCGACGAGAACCAGACAATCTTGAAAAGCTCATCGTCGTAGGTCATGTGGAAGGAAAAAGGAGCCGCGGAAGATCACCCGCCCGATGGACTGATGCGGTCAAAGAAGTCTGCCAAACTGACATTCAGTCATCTATCCGGTTGGCCGAAAACCGCAATACGTGGAGGGAACTGGTACACCGGGTGCCCTCATACTGTCGCGACCCTCAGTCATGAGGTTACGAGGAAGAACGAATTACTAAGTTCGATTATGCAATACCTATTTGTATCGCTGTTGGTTTCTCAAAAATAAATAAACAAATAAACCTACAAACAAGCTGAATGACCGCGGAAGATACTGACATTTTGTGTTCCATACCATCACTGCGGATGGAAGTCGGAACCTACGTCACTCAAATAGATATAGAGATGATGACTATTTTTTTTTCTTCGTTTATCAGGTAGATAATCAAAAACATTGCAGAGATATATTGATTTGAAAAGTTGCATGACGTCACGTTTGAGTACACTTATAAGTGAAAATTCACTCAAAAGTGACGTCACGAGCCCCTACTCCCAAACTTTGACGCGCTATAACTTTGTCATTTTTTGGTTGATTGCCCAAAGCAAAAATACCGTTTCATTATTTTTTGATCATCTAACTGACGGACTAAATAGAATTTCGTTTACTGTACCCCGTCATCACCCCTATTATGTTCCATACATTTTTGGTAAAAATTTAAATGTCATAATGAATAGTTTCATTTGTTGTCTAGGTGTAGTGCTGCCATCTCTTAAATGTGGCAACCAGGATAAGACGAGTATAACCCCGGATTTTGAAGCCCAGAACCCGGACAGACCAATAAAAAAACAGTTAAAAATGTCACAAATCAACTTTTTTTTGTTGATCTAGGCAAAAGGTCTACCTCATAATAAGTGCTGCGCAAGGACACTTGCTTGCCCTTGGACAAGGGCCACTCATGCATTGTAAATTTTTAAACCCGGACTACAAATAAAACCCCGCCCGGACGCTCCCCGGACGCCCCGTAAACTAGGACAAATCCGGGGAAACCCGGACAGATGGCAGCCCTATCTAGGTGGAACGCGGCTTTGACATCTACGCACTCGCACTGCAATCTCGTTGACATTGGAAATATCCTGTGAACATCTTAATGTTTATTTTATTTTGTAAGACAACCGAAATGCGATAAGAGCTATCGCGTTTCAAAATATTTGAATTTCTCACAAATTCTTCGCACTTTTACAACATTAAGTGTCGCCGCACACGGGCCACACACTACAGCCACAAACGCCGCCACGAGAAGCTAGAAGCGGCTACTAAAGTGGCTGAAGCGCGCGACAGCGGCCGGCTAAGGTAAAGGAAAGAGGGGTGGGGAATCGCGCGAGTGACGTGTGGCGGCGTTTTGTATCGGTGCATTAAGTGGCCGGTGCGGTCCACAAGAAGCGAGCAACGACGATTTGTAGCGTGTGGCGGCCACCGGCGTACCGTGTGTGGCGAGTCCATATACAATGTATGAAAACTACAAGAAATATGCCGGTGGCGGCGTTTTGTGGTTGTGGCGTGTGGCCCGTGTGCGGCGACACTAAAAACTCATTTTGCGAATTCAAAATAAAATATAAACGCAATGTTTATTGAGATATGTACAGTCATGTTCTTTGATTTGCGATCCCCAATGGAGTAATGGGGTACCTAAGGTTAAATATCGGGTAGCAAAAAGACCTCGTAAGAACTAATGTTTTGACCAAAGTCGTTTCTGTGACAATATTATAAAAAACTAAATAAAATACACGAAAAAAAAATGAAAAAATGAAAATGCGTCTTTTTATTATTTTTTGACGTTTGCCTGAAAAGGGTGCCAAACGTCAAAAAAGTAATAAAAAGACGCATTTTGTACCTGTTTAAGCGTGTTTCTTTTAATAAATGGTGTGCGTCAAAACTTAAGACACAAAAATATGCACCGTTCAAATTATGTCAGTAAATGTAAGGAAAATATAACTAGAAAAAAATCCACGCGGATCAGGCAGCAGACGGGACTCGAACCCGCACCACCCTTCGCTATCCGAGCGAATACACTTACCAATTATGCTACCGCGGCCCTGACGACCGCGTCGAAATTCTTCTAGCCATTCTTAAGCTACAAGGCAGCGAACCCGCACGTTTTTTTCTAGTTATATTTTCTTTAGATTTAACCATCAAGCAGTTACTTGTTTAAAAAATAAACATTATAACTATGTCAGTAAAGATAATTTGTTCAGTTTACGCCCCAACCCGAGAAGCGAACAGAACCGATTTTGTGCCTGTCAATCGATTTACTTTTTCCCTTACTCACCATTATTATAAAAATACTGTTCAATAAAGTAATAAATGTCTTATTTACTTCTGAAAAAAACGGATAAAGATTACATTAAAACGTGTGATTTGACAACAGTCATTCTCTTGGATTTTCAATAAAATTTCATTGTGCGAAACTGACTTTTTTTTTTGAAATTTGAACACTATATTGATCTAGAGATTTCGACCTTATTGCAATCGGTATGTTGAACATTTCCAGGGAATGGATCCCAAATCATAGCACTCGACTGTACAAAGTTTTGACACGACACGACCGATATCTAATTAGTACCTACATCACAGTTTCTGCGTAATTCGTATCACGGTGCTGAAAATTGCACACTTATGCTAATTGATTGACCAAGACAAGTTTGTTCCGTCGGTTTACTTGTTTTATGCACTTTAAAAATATACTTTTTATAATGATCATAGTCATAATCAAAATCATTTATTCAGTTTAGGCTGTTACAAGCACTCATGAATGAATAGAAGCTACCCCATCGGTTCGTAAATCTACGGCGGGAGACCTTGTACTGATAGGAACTTGCAAAAAACTCAGCAAGGGCTGTTTTTTTTCTCTGTTTTAATTATTAACAGCCTTTATTCTCATTTGTTCGATTCATTTGTTCGACCGTCATCGAACTTATCTACTATATAAAAATAAGTCGGGTTTTCCTTCCTGAAAGAGTTGCGAACGAGCTTAAATGACCCGCCTAATGGCACTTAGTAATAGGACAAGAATATTAAAAAAAACGGCCACGTACGATTCGAGGAGCTCGACGGTGCAGGTGGCTAGCGCGTTCGGCCGCGATCGTTGAAGTTAAGCAACTTTCGCAGTGGCCGGTCATTGGATGGGTGACCAAAAATTTACTATCTCGAGCTCCTCCGTGCTTCGGAAGGCACGTTAAGCCGTTGGTCCCGGCTGCATTTGCAGTCGTTAGCACCCACCAATCCGCACTGGGCCCGCGTGGTGGGTCATGGCCCAATCTCCCTATTCGATCCATAGGGAAGGCCTGTGGCCAGTGAGGACATTAATAGGCTGATGATGATGATGACGTGCGATTCGGACTCGTGCACGAAGCGTTCTCCGTACCAAAATCGCCATAAAATCACGTCTGTTGTATGGGACGCCCCTTAATTTATATTTTTTTTTAATTATTTATTCTTAAAGTGAATATACAACTAAATATTCTGTGAATATTTCAAATATGTACCTTTTGCCATTATTAATATAGAGCACAAAACGGCAAAAAAAACGTTTATTGTAAAATCCTTAAATATTAATTTTATTCTATTTTTAGTATCTGTTGTTGTAGCGGCAAAAAATATTGTCTGCATTAAAATGTACGGCATCATTTTTTCTTTACTTATTTACCTGATAAATAATATTTGAAACAACGATGTTATGTAGAAACTTGCTATATTTCATTAAACCACGATTATTAAAACTTTTACAATAATTTGAATATATAAATTGCAATTTTTGCTTTTCTCTATAATTTTTTTAGGAAGTTAAGTTAATTTTTTGACGGCATTATTTGTGATAGTATGTTTGAGTGCTACATAATGCTTTGGAACCGGTGCCGTACTTTGGACCATGGAAGGGGAGGGAGTTACATCCCTCGATTTTTCCCTCTTGTCGCATGAATTTTGTACGGCATGCAAAATAGTGAATTAGGAGAGGTATTGAAACTGTACGGGACCGATGCCGTATAGAATCAAATGACCAAATTTACCTTGAAAATCATCGGGAAATCAAAAATTTTCACGATTTTGCGGTGCACTATTGACGTGACAACGTCTTAAATTAGGTTGCGGCTGGGAGTCACTTATGAAAAAGTGTAACGCTCGGTAACGTTACGATGAGTCTCTCGTGTTAAGTTTAAGTTTACATGTACAATGTTTTAGTAAACAAAATATATTTCTATAGTTAAAATTTGTGCAATTCTTATTTTCATTCAATTCCTTGTTCCTATTGTGCAATTTAATTATATTCATATCAATAAATATTCTACCGAGAAAAAGACGTTGTCACGTAAAATCTTCGCCCGTAAAACCGACTTTACAGGCAACCATTTTTTTTTGTACGGCACTCCGTCGTGACTCCGTGTTGTCTTATTATTTTTCATGTATCTATCGACGGTAAGAATGCCGTACAAAAATATATGACCAAAATGTACTCCCTCTATCTGTTCTTTTGAATTCTCACCTGCACTCAGTTGGACAGCTTACCAATGACAGCACAGTGCTGAATCTTATTATTTAACTAGCGGCCCGGCCTTTGCTTCGCTTCGGTGTAGAGCTGAAGTGTAGACTACAATTTTTGTTCTCAGGCTTGTATTATACACAATGACATGCATCTATGATTCTTCTTATATCTGCATGCAAAGTCTCAGCCCGATCGGTTTAAAATTGACAAAGTTTCATACAAACTTTTATTCCCTATTTTATCCCCTTGGGGGTAGAATTGATCAAAATCCTTTCTTAGCGGATGCCTACGTCATAACATCTACCTGCATGCCAAATTTCAGCCCGACCCGTCCAGTGGTTTCGGCTGTACGTTGATAGATCACTGTCACTCAGTCACCTTTGAGTTTTATATATATAGATGTCCTTCTATGTTTCGAAATAGGTCTTCTGGTAGTTCAAATGACCCATCAATTTTTACCACGGGCCTGCAGTCTGTGTCTATCTTCTCGATCGTCTAGTGAGTTTTTGTGAAACAATTGCGTGAAGTTATCACAATTGTGTTGCACAACTTCGGTCGGTTCCCACGTTCGGTATACTACATATAGCAAAGCACAATTAAGCGCGATTGTTTGCTCAAACTATGTATAAGACAAACTATAATAAAAATCACATAGATTATTTTTCATTATTTGCTTTTCAGTGTGAATTTGAATTTCTTGGCGAGGACATTCGTTGAGATTTGGGGCACCTTAATTAGACTTTCAAGTCCTAATTCAAAGTGTGTCTTAAATTTGCTTTGCAGTTTATATATATTAGAATAAAGCCAGAAACATATTAACGTGTCGTGGCGTGACGTGGCGCATCGGTTTCATACATTTATTATGGGTTAGAGAGAGATAGAGAGGTTAAAGTGTCGACACGACACGATACGTAAATATGTCTCTAACCATAGTAAATGTATGAAACCGATGTGCTTCTGGCGCGCCACGACACGACAGGACACGTTAATATGTTTCTGGCCAGATATGAAACCGATGCCAGCCAGCCAGACCTTAAAGCCAGAAACATATTAACGTGTCGTGTCGCGTCGTGGCGCGCCAGAAGCACATCGGTTTCATACATTTACTATGGTTAGAGACATGTTTACGTATCGTGTCGTGTCGACGCTTTAACATCTCTATCTCTCTCTAACCCATAATAAATGTATGAAACCGATGCGCCACGTCACGCCACGACACGTTAATATGTTTCTGGCTTTAAGGTTAGTGACCATGTGAGAGTATCCTTGTTTCGCGTTAGTGTTCATTGACTGCTTGACTGTAGCTTTTTGAGTTTTATTCATACTAATATTATAAATGCGAATGTGTGTCTTTCTGTTACCTCTTCAAGCTTAAACCTCAGAACCGACAGGAATGAAATATGTTATAGAGACAGTTTGAGTCTCAGGAAAGGACATAGATAGGATTGTTTTGAACAAACTTCAAAAAAGAATATTCTCAGTTTGACCTGTATGTTTGTATAGTCTGTCCGTCCGTATGTCACAGCCACTTTCTTCCGAAACTATAAAAACTATGCTGTTGAAACTTGAAAAGTAGATGTATTATGTGAATCGCATTAAGATTTTCAAACAAAAATGGAAAATGAATTTTTTTCGGAGTTCCCCATACTTAGAACTGAAACTCAACATTTTTTTTTTCATCAAACCCATACGTGTGGGGTATCTATGGATAGGTCTTAAAAAATGTTATTGAGGTTTTTATTATAATTTTTTTCTAAACTGAATAGTTTGCGCGAGAGGAGACACTTCCAAAATGGTAAAATGTGTGCCCTATTGCCCCCTAAAGGGGAGGCCTTTAACAACACAAAACTAAAAAAAAATATGATATACATTACATTACATTAAAAAAAATATGATATTATTTAATTTGTATAATTGCCGAAAATTAGTTTGAACGAGATCTAGTAAGTAGTTTTTTTTAATAAATTCAACTTCATGATGAATCGTAAACCGCAATTTACCTTTCAGTCAGTAAACTCAAAAAAAAAACTATTTAATATCATAAACATAAACCGTGAACCATTATTTTCTAATAATAAATCTTTAATAGATGCCTAAGTAAATAATACTAATTATTTACCTACAGGTTTGTACGGAACCCTCTTTGCGCAAATCCGACTCACAATTGACCGTTTTTTTTTTCATTATGTCACTAGAGCCATTGCGTAAGCTGCTTTAGCTTCCACAATAGTGGCAATGACAATCTGACATCGCTAATCGCTGCTTCATCGGGCTAAGCTCTATTCACGTGTAAGAATAATTTAAATACTCGTTTTAATACCACAATCGTAAATTTTCCGCGTGACCTTTGGCTTGGAGTTATTATTTCATAATAACCTCATCGCATGCAACACAATGGGAAGCGAGAATCCTTTGCAGCCCGATAGTGGTGTGTTACGTCACTAGTAATGGATGTCGATAAGTAGAGTGTCGATATTACTATAGTCTATTCACTTTGGCCTAAGACAAAATGTAAACAAAGAGTCTGAGGTTCTTAAACTTTTTTAGAAAATGCACGCTCGCGTTTGCAACAGTTTGATCGGTAGAGCAAAGATGGCTGATGTAAAAAACCAACCGATTATAAAATACAACATTTCAACGTAAAATACTTATATCATGTCTACTCTTTTATTTTGTCGTATTATAATACGTCTTAGTTTGGGAATGATTGTGTTTTTAGGTTTTTTTCCATGTCAACAATGTTGTTAAAATATTTTATCAGCAATATAAAAATATACTAATTTATGATGTGTATGTATAATAAATATATGTATGTAAAATATTTTATTTTCTCATTCAAATGTATGTACCAGCTTTTAAAAAAATTAACCAAATGTTTCACTGCATTTCCTATGTAAATAGTATTTAATCTTTACTTTTGTCAAAAGTGACCTTAAAAAGTATCCATTTTATGGTTTGTTTACATTTTGTCTCACGCCAATGTGAATAGACTATATAAAAAAAGACAGTAAAAACGTTGTCAAGCGCGTGTCTTAAGTGGATGGGACTCGTGATCGCAGTGATGTCGACTGTTCCGAGATGTCGTGTCCGTAAGTGGTGTATATGTGTGCGTTGCTCGAACGCACTTTGTGTGTAGATTATCTTCTGTATCTCTATTTTTGTCTATTTTGCGATATAACGCACTACGTGATTCTCATATTCTCTCAAAGGTTGACTGTCAGAGAATGACTGCATGCATGCATTGGTAGACAAAGTTTGTTAAACCTCTCGAGTCGGCAACACCATGAAACCCGGCGTACAAACCACTCGCCAACGGAGGTCGTCAAACTAGCACCATCTTTCTAGACCTACTAAATACATATGAAAAACAAACGAAACAATCTTTAAGGCTGAACAATAAGTTCTATTAATTATGTCGTTTTAGATTCAATAACTCGTGTTAATATTTTATTTGAGAAATGGAGTTTATAGAACAACTAGTGACCCGCCCTCGCTTCGTTTCGGGGTAGAATTGATCAAAATCCTTTCTTAGGGGATGCTTACGTCATAACATCTACCTGCATGCCAAATTTCAGCCCGATTCGTCCAATGGTTTGCGCTGTGCGTCGATAGATCACTGTGGCAGTCACTCACCTTTGAGTTTTATATATATAGATAAACAGACGGCTGCAGTCAAATAAACAATAAATCTAATTTGGAGATTATCGACAATTTCATCGCCCCGTCTCCATCGACAGTTCTACATCCCTACGCATAATTAATATTACTCGCGCCATTAGCCAATGAGTATCGTTTCGACATCGGTTCCTTTCTGAAAGCAGTGTTCATGTGCATCTGCGAAAGCAGGCCTTTCCGCCGGCTGCGATAAAGGTTCAGGGATTATTGGCTGTATACTTCCGACAACGATATTAAATAATAATAATAAGTATTTCAAGGAGCTCGATGACGCAAGTGGTTAGCGCGTTCGGCTGCGATCGTTGAAGTTAAGCAACTTTCGCAGTGGTCGGTCATTGGATGGGTGACCAAAAATTACTACCTCGAGCTCCTCCGTGCTTCGGAAGGCACGTTAAGCCGTTGGTCGCGGCTGCATCTGCAGTCGTTAGCACCCACCAATCCGCACTGGGCCCGCGTGGTGGGTCATGGCCCAATCTCCCTATGGCCTGTGCCCCAGCAGTGGGGACATTAATAGGCTGATGATGAATAAGTATTTATTTGCTCCAAAAAATACATAATTACAAATACAAAAACTTAAAATCTGACATACCAAATTTTTGGGAACAAAAAGGGAATGTGACTCAGCCTTAGACCGCCGTTTTATCGGAAGTAGCGACTTCTATATATTCTGCCACAACCTTATTTAACTAAAACATGCTCCATTTTGTGATACCAACAAGTAAAACTTTGAAAATCAATTAAAAAAAAAAATACATCCATTATTAAATATCTAAATTAAATACAGTTTTGGCCGCAGTATACTGTTTATCTAATAACCACAATTTATTTTTTATTTTTAAAACTATATGTGGACCTTGAAATGTTAGTCCGCAAAGGTGGTGGGAGATCATTCCATATCTTTGATGCAGCATAGGTATACAAAGCAACCCCTAGTTACAATATTTTTGCATTTTGGTATTGATAGGAAAAGAAAAAAAATATTTTTATATAAAAATACCCTAGATACACCACGTGTGCTCAAAATGTGTCCCAATCAAGAAGTGCTTAAACACCAATCAAGTACTTCTTGGTGCACGGACCTTTTACATTACTAGCAAACCAGTGAACCAAATGTTCACCAAAACCTGATTTCTCGAAAACCGGAAGTGCTACGTTACTCAAATCCGGTTTGTAGTCTTATCAGACTATTCTTAACTTATAACTTAAATATTCTCTTTATCTATCTCTTACGGTTTGGCCGCTGAAACAGCACCACAGACGGACGGACGGACTTGTCTAATAGATAAGAGATGCTATAAGGTGACTTTCAATGTTTAAATAATGCCTTATATTGTTTTGACAACGAGATCATCTTACAGATCTCCGTCAATCGTCTTATGTACCTTTTGGTCAGGTTTGGGGCACGATTTTGTTGGTGTATTTAGGGTATTTAATATCATTGACTTCCAATTCAATTCAATTTATTTAATAATAATAAATATTTTCAACACTCACACCAATTAGCCTAGCCCCAAAGTAAGCACTGTAAGGCTTGTGTTATGGGATACTAGGGTAACGGATAGAATACATATTACAGTACACATTTAAGTATATTTATATAGAACTACATATTTAACATCCATGACTGGAGTACAAATGCTCGTATTCATCACACAAACAGCTGCCCCCACCGGGATTCGAACCCGGGACCTCTCGAGTTGGCGACACCATGAAACCCGGCGTACAAACCACTCGGCCACGGAGGTCGTCAAACTTGTTTTATTTAATGAGTGGTGTGCGTGAAAACCTAAGAAACAAATAAGATTAAGCTTTAATCTAAAGAAAAGTTTACTAGAAAAAAAATTCCACGCGGACGGGATTCGAACCCACACCCTTCGCAATCCCAGCGAAAGCACTGACCATTATGCTACCACGGCCTTATTTGCCGCGTCGAAATTTTCCTAGCCTTAAGCTGCAAGGCAGCTCCATCACTTCGCATTGTAGATTTTTTTTTCAAAAAAAAAAATTTGTATTTTCTAGTAAACTTTTCTTTAGATTTAAACATCTAGCAGTTAAATGCTTAAAAATAATTAAAAACATAACTATAATTGCTATTTCTTCTTTCAAATGTTTAATACTTGAAAAAGTATTCATTGACATTGTGGGTTACCTACAATGCGAAGAGATGGCGCTGCTTTGCAGCTTAAGACTAGGAAAATTTCGACGCTGCCATCAGGGCCGTGGTAGCATAATTGGTCAGTGCATTCGCCCGGATTGCGAAGGGTGCGGGTTCGAGTCCCGTCCGCTGCCTGGTCCGCGTGGATTTTTTTCTAGTAAACTTTTCTTTAGATTTAAACATCTAGCAGTTAAATGCTTAAAAATAAATAAAAACATAAGATTAAGCTTAATTTACTAATCTGTAGAATCAACCTCGGATTTCACCAAACAGAGAGACGCCATAAGAACCAGTGAAACGAAACTACCGTGACGATAAGATTACAAAGTTTTGTTTGTGAGTGAAAGTGGTCGAGGGCCCGTTACTGGTCAGTCATTGGCCAATTTGTGAGCCTTGACCTTGGGGAACTTCAGAGGGCTTGACGGCTTGACTCGTCTTCTCACTCGCTCGAACTTCAATCGTCATTGAAAGTATGTATATATATTAATAATAATGTAATGTTATTAAATATAATTGTAAGCTATTTTATATTAAAAAATGCGGTCTGATATAAATAAGAAATTTCGTGTACCTATGACATTTTAATATTCATTTTGTGTATGACATTAAAATACTATTAAGTGACTTTTGAATTTTAATTATTTTATTTGATGGTAATAATTGAATTTAAATTATGTAACTTATTAAATAAAATAAATGATAAGTTGTAATTTTAGTGACATGTGCCTATTTCTATAGTAAGTGATTATGTATTATTATTATGATTGTGAGTTATGTTGCTCGAAATAAATGAATTTTATTTATTTTATTTATTAATAAGTGAACTGTTCATTGGCCAATCCGTGACCCTTGACCTTGGAGAACTTCAGAGGGGTTGATTCGTCTGTTTACTCGTTTGAACTTCAATAAATAAATATCGATAGCGGACAAGTAAAATCCCTTAAAAGCCACTTTAGTAATTTTACAGAAACGAGGATCAAATTTTTTATTTTCACTAAAAATCATAACTCATTGTAAATAAGAAGTAACGCCATAAAAAACATCATAAAATAATATTTTCTAAATATCCTCCTATTGAAAAGTTACATATAGGTATAATGCCTTTATGAATTAGGCCCGCCTAAAATGCTATGTTAATTAAGAAAAAACAATCCTCATGACTTCCCTTCCCTTTCGACGGTTATCATAAAATACATGTGTTTTTTTGTTTCACATTTCACGAGTTCGATTCCCGGTTTTGGCAGACAATTTTTGAAATCTGTGAATGCACTTCTACATTTTATTAAAAATAAAAGATGTCTTCTTTCAGTAAAATCAGTTTTACCAACCCTTACCAAAATTTTCCCCTAAGTATTGTTTTTTATTTTCTCCTAAAATCCCCTAAATATACATTTTTTTAAGTACCTTCTTATTACCCAAATTCTTTAGTTGCTCATAAATTTAAACGTTACTATTTAGTTACAGTAAATAATTTTATTGAATAAAGACAGTTTCCGAAAGGACAATCAAACGAAAATGAGCTGACAGGCTGTTAAATCTTATTTAGCTATTTTTTAACTTTAGTCCATACAGTCTTAGGAAACGACCCGCCACACAGTCAGTTCAGTCACGGTAATAATATCTACAGTGGTTCAGTCGTTTCATATCTACGCACAAAACTGAAAGAAAACACATGCTTTGTTTTTCGATTTAATTTTGCAAGTTTTAATAAAAGCCCCTAAAAAAACCTCCAAAAAAATCCAGCCCCTAAAGAAATCCGTTTTAACACTTCTAGCCCCTAAATCTGGGGGCAAAACCCCTAAGTTGGGAACCTTGAGTAAAATATCGTATCTTCAATATTTAATATACTTTCCCTCCGTACGACAAATCCGTGGGACGCCCTGTATAGTCTTTCGCGATACATGCACTATCCGACACAAAAGGCTTTTATGAAATCGGACCAGTAGTTCCTGAGATTAGCGCGCTCAACCACATAAATAAACAAAGTCTTCAGCTTAATAATATTAAGTATAGATACAAAACTATTCACTGAAGCTCTAAAGGAGTGTGCGACAAATCAATTAAAATACTTGAGTCACTCATCCGTAAATCATTTGGCCTTGAACTACTTTTAAAGATGGCCGTCGGGGCCTATTTTTAATTTGCTTCGGTTGCTCAAAGGCACTGCTTTGTACGGCCTAAAAAAGGTGACACTTATTCTGTAAGCACCTGTTAAGCTATTGTAGACAGCTAATATTGTAATTTAATCATGAGGAATGAGGATAATACGAAATAAGGTAAGTTTTCGAGCGCCAGCCTCCTTAAATTAAAGGGCTTATGTTATTAGTCTTAGGAGTAGGATTCACGTAGGTAACGTTTTTTTTTATTTATATTCAGGTAGACCAATGTCTCTACCCCACTTGATGTAAAGCGGTGATAAAGTCCAAACGCGAAAATAGCTGGTACAGCAGTTATAAATTGCCACGCCAACCATCCTCACCTTGCCGGCCTGCAAAAATGCTTCTTCGCGTCTCTCTTAAAGGACCCCAAATTGTAGGAAGGAGGGAACACGTGCGCGGGCAAAGAATTCCACTTACGAATAGTACGACAAAGGAAATAATTCGTGTAGGAATAGTGGCCACAGTAAGTCGGTGGCAACGTATGCCAGCGCGCGTGGTCTTCCCAAGAAAAGGTGATGGAAGGATAAGGGAGAATAACTCCTCAGAACACTCGCCGTTGTATAGTTGGTAGAATCTGATGACTGAAAAATATTAATCTGCTTCTTTGTACAGAGTAGAGGTGGCTATACGAAGGGGTAACAAAATAGCGAAATAAACATTCGAGCGATTTAGACATTGAGAAGTGATAATACGTGAACCCTCCAGTAGCTCCTATTCAAAAGACTGACGATTTGGACGCGACCAAAATTCATGGCAAGTTTAAGTGCGGCGATTTTTTCACATCCGATCAACTGTGCTTGTTGTACAAAACGCAGGTGCGGTCCTGCGTGGAATATCGCTCGCACCTCTGGGATGGCTCCGTTGAGTACTTACTCGATGCCTTAGATAGGTTTCGGCGGCGCGCTATCTGCATCATTGGCGATGAAGAGGTAACTAAGAAACTCGAGTCTCTACAATTACGCCGCGATGTGGCATTATTAAGCGCATTCTACCGACTTTACCACGGCGAGTGTTCTGAGGAGTTATTCTCGCTTATCCCTCCATCACCTTTTCTTCAGAGGACTACGCGCGCTGGCCTACGTTGCCACCGACTTACTGTGGCCACTATTCCTACACGAACAAAAGAAATTTGATGACTCATTTCTTTGTCATACTTATTCGTAAGTGGAATTCTTTGCCCGCGCACGTGTTCCCTCCTTCCTACAATCTGGAGTTCTTTAAGAGAGGTGTGAAGAATCATTTTTACAGGCCGGTAAGGTGAAAGTTTATAACTGCTGTACCAGTTATCTTCGCGTTTGGACTTTGTCACCACTTAACATCAGGTGGGGTAGAGTCAATTGCCTACCTTGCTATATCAAGAAAAAAAAATGGCTGATAGTTGAATTTTTTTTTTTTTGCGTGTGTATTCGACCCTAATGGCTCAGGTATGGAAGGAGTACTTCACAAGGTGCAAAGTTGGTCCCCTTAAGTTAAACTGCCGCGTTCAAGTAACTTATGTTAGCTAGATGAATCAAAATGAAACTAACTCGTCACCGAATCGCATAAGTACAACTTAACGTTTAACATGACACTCACAAAGATAACTCATAAAAAAATTATGCAATACCTTTTGTGAAAGCGATGCCGAGTTACACAATTGTTCAAGTACAGTAAAGTGTGCCTTGTTCTCATTGACATAAGGACGATCGCCTAATCTAGGTGTCATTGATTATGCGAATGGGAACATTATGGCGTGGCCATCTTGCTATGACTAGGTACATATATATAAATGTTTAAGTGTCTTTAATGTGTGACTTCATACGTCATAATCATAAGCGTAGCAATAGTAATGTTTTCATAATAAATATGAGTGAATTTAGGACCAATTCGAAAACGTATATACGATTTGTGGAAAACGTAATTTGACTAAATTTCTAGAGAAAAGGGCATCTGTAAGTGTGAGCCACCTCGTATCCCGTGGTTCCACAAAAGTGAATTTAATCATAATTTGCTTGTTCTTTGCTTGAGAGTTCGTTCTGGGCATTGTCCACTGAATGAATGCATTAAAATTTTAATGGGCAAAAGAAATAATCCCTGTTATGACAGTTGTCAAAATACTATAGAAGATTTGATGCACATACTGATGGACACTATAAGTATCATCCAGTCTCTTAATTTTGACTTACATACCTCTCGATGCAAATTTCGATTCAAAAAAATGAAATTCGATGGGTAAACGGTAAACGCAGATTAGCCATAGAATAACTCGCTTAGCTTTTAAGATCGCAGATTAGACTTGATTCCTTACCACTGCGCCATTAAAACTAGCTAAACTTGATGTCACAGAATTATCTTGATCAAAGGACCTTGGAAATCGCAAGGGAGATTATAAATATAATGCAGGTTTAGGCTTGTTGAAAATATATCGATATTTTTTGTTCGATATATCGATATTTTTAGCCGATATATTTTGATTCGATATATCGATACAAAATAACCAATATCAAAATTCGTATCAAAAACGATATTTTTTTTAATTATTAGCGGCATATCACGACCTAACTAAATTCGTATCTGGAAAAATCGTAACTGGATCTCAGATTAATGATATTCAACATATCTATGATCTGTGCTGTATTTAGTATTGTCTATGATTTGTAAATCTGTTTCGCTGGTGAATTGGCTGTGCTGAATTCCATTATATTCTGTGGAAGTGTGTGACTGTCTAGTCTTGTTTACGAAAGATGGCACCTGAGAGGCCCTGCAATCATTTTCATTATTCGAAAATAGGATCTATTTTTAGGGAGATTATTTTCGTTCCATTATTATTCCGCGTGTCATCTTTCGTGAGATACTATACTGTCATGTAGCGTAGCGGCAATTTGGTACTTTGATAATTGTTTCTTTAATTAGAATTTGTATTGTTATTATTACTGTGCTAGGCTGACCTAAATATATTTTTGGGAAAATTGGTCCGATATATCGATGTTTTTTTCGCGATATATCGAAGCGGATATTGATATTTTTTTAAATATCGATGTATCGATATATCGATATTTTTTTCAACTTTCGACATCCCTATGCAGGTTTCGCTAAGGCTAAGCCTTTTACGAAGAACGTCTAGTTTTGAACATACATATGTACATACACAAACATATAATATGCACACATAAATATAGCGTGCTGTGACGCAGTCGACTTCTCGGTAAAATTACAAGCCCAATGAATGTATTAAACAGTATGAGAACTTACGGAAGTGATGACTTACAAATGCGATTCAATTAAGAATAGGATCGACTGGGCTCCATATTGTGACGTCATAGCTGTCAATTCAAACCAGTTAGGTAGAGTGAGCAAAAAAGTTTATCTTTAATAACAACTTACACTTCATCATCATCATCATCAGCCTATTAATGTCCCCACTGCTGAGGCACAGGCCTTCCCTATGGATGGAATAGGGAGATTGGGCCATGACCCACCACGCGGGCCCAGTGCGGATTGGTGGGTGCTAACGACTACAGATGCAGTCGGGACCAACGGCTTAACGTGCCTTCCGAAGCACGGAGGAACTTGAGATAGAAGATTTTTGGTCACCCATCCAATGACCGACCGTTGCGAAAGTTGCTTAACTTCAACGATCGCAGCCGAACGCGCTAGCCACCTGCACCATCGAGCTCCTCACTAACTACACTTACTTATTTACAAAGATTAAGTGAGAAAAAATATCAGATTTTAATAATATTTATTTATTAAGAATGAATGAGAAAAAACATTAATCAGAATCTAACTATTTAATTCCGCTCATCTCTGCAGTACCGTCGGATTAATCATGATGATCGATATTTTATTTTAAAGCTTTTGGCTATAAAATAAAATATCGATTATTGTAGGTTTTAAAACGACAACTTTATTTAAAACTAGCTGACCCGGCGAACTTAGTACCGCCTTAGCGTCGTAGCTTTGATGCACTACTTTGACATTGACATTCGTTACGTTATATTTTTCAATCTTTCTGACAGACTATATATTTTTTTCCGTAAGAACCTTGTACAGAGTATTAGAAAACTACAAAAAAAAAATCAGCCAAATCGGTCAAGCCCCTTTCATGTTATGTCGTGACAACGGAAAACGGGTTTCATTTTTATATATAAGCACTTCACCGTCACTTAACATCAGGTGGGATGGGGTTATTTGTCGAACTTATCTATAAAAAAATGCATTATTGTTGTGCTAATAAAAAGTTTGATACTCTTACCATTGATAGTCAATTCAAATTCAATTCAATATCGTTTATTCAGTCTAGGCTGTTACAAGCACTTGTGAATGTCGAAAAGCTACGCCATCGGTTCGCAAAACTACGGCGGGAGACCTTGTACTGAGAAGAACCGGCAAGAAACTCAGCAAGGGCTGCTTTTTTCTCCCTGTTTTATTTCATACAGTGTCGTCCAATTGAAAGTTGACATCAAACTTGCAAACATGTGTTGAGGTCAACTTCCATCACATAATGTCAAATATGTAACAATCAATGAATTTTTATTATTTTTTTTAAAGCATGTAACTGCTTGATGTTTAAATCTAAAGAAAATATAACTAGAAAAAATTCCACGCGGACCAGGCAGCAGACGGGACTCGAACCCGCACCCTTCGCAATCCGGGCGAATGCACTGACCAATTATGCTACCGCGGCCCTCACGGACCGCGTCGAAATTCCTTCTAGCTATTCTTAAGCTGCAAGGCAGCGCCATCTCTTCGCATTATAGGTAAACCCACAATGTCAAATGAATACTTTTACAAGTATTAAACATTTGAAAGAAGAAATAGCAATTATAGTTATAATTTTTATTATTTTTTTTAAAGCATGTAACTGCTTGATGTTTAAATCTAAAGAAAATATAACTAGAAAAAATTCCACGCGGACCAGGCAGCAGACGGGACTCGAACCCGCACCCTTCGCAATCCGGGCGAATGCACTGACCAATTATGCTACCGCGGCCCTCACGGACCGCGTCGAAATTCCTTCTAGCTATTCTTAAGCTGCAAGGCAGCGCCATCTCTTCGCATTATAGGTAAACCCACAATGTCAAATGAATACTTTTACAAGTATTAAACATTTGAAAGAAGAAAAAAATCAGAAAAATCAATGAAAGAAGAAAGAAATCAATGAATTTACTAACAATAAGTGCAAAGATAAGTCCCAAAATAGCAAGAAACAATTTTCAAAACAAAATGAACAAGTATATGAAAGGGAGTAAGTGCAAGGTTCTCTTCAAAACTCTTTCTAAGGCTGGGAGCCTTAGTTTTAATATAACTTTTGAAAAATTATCTACAGGTTAAATTACAACCAGGCCGTTTTATCATTCAAATATTGATTGACAGCATAATATCCTTTCTTAAGTAAACAATTCTTAATGTGTATTTTAAATTACGTCCTTGCCCATATTATTGAACGTGATTGGTGACATAGTATTTTGTACACATCCATCACAATTACTCTCAATTATTACACTCATGATAACTTTAGGATCAAAGACATTCCTAAATAATAAAAGTTTTTATACTGTCTGTGTATATAAATTGTGGCTTCGTTTCATTGCACACATGACCGGTTCTCGTTCAAGTATTTGTCGGTAGCCTAAGTAAGATATGTATAAGCACTAAGTTATAACATCTAAGTTACAAGAGAACATCGTATACACTTACTTAAGGAAACATCTTCATACTTGAGGCACAATGTTAAAACTTATTTGACGTATGGAAGTTGCCGTGACTGATAATGTAATTTTATTTGACTTACAAAACTGGGTTAATTACAAATATAAATAGACATTTCTATTAGTGGAGCTCGATGGCGCAGGTGGCTAGCGCGTTCGGCTGCGATCGTTGATGAGAGGGGCGGGATTTTTACATCTTCTTATAACCCTTTAAATTCCGCGTCTTTTGAGCCCTCATACGACCTCATGGCTCTTAACCTCGCGGTATCACGGGCGAGTCACACTTTCAGTGAAAATGGTGGCCTACTGGAACGTACGAAAATACATTTTCAAAACTGCCCTTGCTGAGTTTCTTGCTGGTTCTTCTCAGTACAAGGTCTCCCGCCGTAGATTTGCAAAGCGATGGATGCGTAGCTTTTCGACATTCACAAGTGCTTGTAACAGCCTAGACTGAATAAACGATATTGAATTTTCAAATTAAATTTATCATAATTTAATCGCAGCACACCATCTTAAATCATTTAGGTAATTTGCAATTACCTTTTTAATAATAATGATAAATTTATTTTCAGACAATGATTTACAGTCCATTGAATGTTGGTAACAATGAACCGTGAATGAAAAAGGTAGATGACCCACTTGTTGCAAATTCCTCCCCAGAAGATTTTTCCATACAAACATTCTCGGCTGATTCCTCTATGATTTTTATTACTGGAGAAATAATTTTCATACATAAAATATAATTTTACTCATTCTATGCTCTTATGTCTTCCTTCTTTCGGTAACTTGTGTTTCCAAGAATCTAGAAGCCCTGAGAACTGTCAAAAATAACCAAAGTATCACCAATAAAGACGGCTAGTGTGTGAGATTCAATAAGCATTTACAGAAAAGGAAAACATAGTGGCCTACTAGGAACTACTTATTATTCTGTGGGTAGAATTTATTTTACATATATCTAACTAGCGGCCCCCCCTCGCTTCGCTTCGGTGTAGAACTGAAGTGTAGACTACAAAATTCAAAATTCAAACTCATTTATTCAGTCTAGGATGTTACAAGCTCTTGTGAAAGTCAAACGCTACGCCATCGATTCGTAATTCTACGGTGGGAGACCTTGTTCTGAGAAGAACCGGCAAGAAACTCAGCAAGGGCTATTTTTTTCTCCCTGTTTTGTTTCATACAGTGTCGTCAATTGAAAGATGACATCAAAAATTGAATACATGTGTTGATGTCAACTTCCATCACATTAATATTATTTACAGTTTTTGTTCTCAGGCTTGTATTATACACAATGACATTCATCTACGATTCTTTTTATACCTGCATGCAAAGTCTCAGCCCGATCGGTTTAAAATTGACAAAGTTTCATACAAACTTTCATTCCCTATTTTATCCCCTTGGGGGTAGAATTGATCAAAATCCTTTCTTAGCGGATGCCTACGTCATAACATCTACCTGCATGCCAAATTTCAGCCCGATCCGTCCAGTGGTTTGGGCTGTGCGTTGATAGATCACTATGTCAGTCACTTTTGTGTTTTATATAGATTTTATCCGTGCGGTGACGGAGAAAGAATACCACTCACCGCCCCTTTTCTTCCCGTGGGTGTCGTAAGAAGCGACTAAGGGATGTCGGAGCTTCCATCCGCTCTTCTGGTGGTTGCCTAACACCCGCCTGGTTTGTTACCACCGTGCGCATGGTGAAAAACCCGTGAAGTGCTTCTCGCGCGTTTCGGGGTCAGCCAGCGTACAACCAGAGCTCGATTGGAAGTTGTCGCGAAGGATTCGGTCCAGGGGAGGCATCCGTGGAACCGATGCCGGGAGGACTGCATCGACCCGTCGGCCAGGGAGACCCGTAGAAACGGCTGTCCCGCTGGCCGCCCGTGGCACAGTACAGGGGCCCAAGCGTTCCTAACCAGTTCGCGAGGCTGCCCCATCATGTCACGCATAATCTCGGGGTGGACCGTCGTGCCGGTTGGTGACCGGGGCGTGGGGTCCCGGCGGCCACTCCCGGGGGGGGGGGGGGGGGGGGGGGGGGTGCGGGGGCCCTTCCGTCCGGCGGGTCGGCGCATCTCCACTGCAGGCAGTCAATCGGGAAGACAAACCCCCCTTATTTGCCCGGACTCTTCGCGACGGCGTCCGCTCGTTTTCGCGTCTCTTTTTTTTTTCACTTCCACCATGGCAGCCTCAATAACAAAGTTTGGACGTACAGCGGTGCACACCCCCACGCCTTCAACGCTGTTTGAGGTCGAGTTCTGCAACATACGCGGACTCCACTCTAACCTCAACGCTGTCCACCACCATCTCGAGACAGCACGGCCAGCATTGTTGTTCCTGACGGAGACACAAATACTTCCGCCTGCTGACACAGGCTACCTTAATTATCCCGGCTACGTGCTTGAAGAGTCCTTCAAAGCGAAAGCCGGTGTATGCCTGTATGTTCGGGCGGATGTTTGTTGTCGCCGTCTCCGCTGCTTGGAAGATCCCTCCTTCTCCATGCTGGGGGTACACGTTGACTCTGGCCCCCGGGCCAGAGTCTACGTATGCCTCTACAGATCCCACACCGGCGATGTTGAGACAACTCGACTTTTTGAACACCTTAGTCGGGCAGCAGATGACGCGCAGGAGCGATTTCCCAATGCAGAATTGGTGTTTTTGGGGAACTTTAATGCTCACCACAATTTGTGGTTAAGTTCTTCCAAAACTGACCATGCAGGGATCTCTGCTCACACATTCGCTCTCACGCATGACTTGAAGCAACTGGTTGATCAGCCCACCAGGATCCCAGATATTCCAAGTCAAGCGCCTTCTTTACTGGACCTTCTGCTCACGACCCATCCACAGGGCTATCAGGTTGTGGTAAGAGCCCCCCTGGGTTCGTCCGACCACTGCCTGATATCTGCCAAAGCACCACAGGCCAAGCCTCCGCGTCCAGCAGTGGTCAAGCGCCGTATCTGGCATTATGGGTCGGCAGATTGGGACGGTATGCGTGATTACTTTGCGTCCGTCCCTTGGAAGCAGCGCTGCTTCAGTGACAGGGACCTATCGGGCAGTGCCGTTGCCATTACTGAGGAGATTATAATGGGTATGGAATACTATATTCCTCATTCTGATCTCATCAGTAAGGGCACACGTAACCTCTGGTTCAATCACGACTGTGCTGAAGCTGCTTCGCGTAAGCAAGCGGCATATCGTGCTTGGATCAGAGGCCGCGCTCTCAAGGATCCCGGGGTCGATTCACTCAAAGCAGCCTACAATTCTGCTTCCAAGGCCTGTAAGAAGGCTTACATCAGAGCGGATGCCCAGCGTGTTGCACGTGTTGGCCAGGAACTTATAACGCATCCTGCGGGCTCCCGTAGCTACTGGCGTTTGGCCAAGGCCGTGCAAAAAAACTTCTGCCAGCCCTCGCTGCCACCTCTGAGATGCCCAGACGGAACACTAGCTCATAAGCCGCAGGAGAAAGCCGATTTACTGGCAAAACTCTTTGCGGCTAACTCCCGAATCGATGATTGCAATGCACTGCCACCATCATTACCTCACTGTGGCACAACGATGCCTGATATTAAAATCAGGCAGCGTGAGGTTCGTGCTGAATTGCAATCACTCGACGTCCGGAAAGCTAGTGGACCTGATGGCATCCCAGCAGTAGTACTTAAAAAATGTGCAGCGGAGTTGTCTCCCGTGCTCACGCGCTTGTACCAATGCTCGTATTCTTTGGGGCGTGTGCCGGAGACTTGGAGAGATGCTAACGTGCAACCGGTGCCCAAAAAAGGGGATCGCTCAGACCCGGCAAACTATCGGCCAATAGCAGTCACCTCAGTTTTATGTAAAGTTCTAGAAAAGGTCCTTAATAACCATCTGACCCGCTACCTAGAGGATCACTCCCTGATTAATGATCGTCAATATGGATTTAGACCGAAACGATCGACGGGTGATCTTCTAGCGTACTTAACTCATATCTGGGGTGAGGCTATCGACAAGCGTGGCGAGTCGTTGGCTATCAGCCTTGACATTGCCAAGGCGTTCGACAGGGTCTGGCACAAAAGCCTTCTCTCCAAGCTTCCGGCATACGGTCTGCCAGCCCAGTTCTGTTCTTGGGTAGCTGACTTCCTGCATGAGCGTAGAATTCGTGTCCTTACGGATGGTAGCAGTTCGCGGTTCATGTCAGTGAATGCCGGCGTTCCCCAGGGCTCCGTCCTATCCCCCACTCTCTTTCTGCTGCATATCAATGACTTGATTCCTCTTGGGAATATTCATTGCTATGCAGACGATAGTACAGTGCATGCGGGGTATCTCGGACAAGCAGCGGCTGGGCAGGCAGTAACCAGGGAGAAACGGGTAAATCTTGTCATTGAACTCAATCAGGCTTTGGACCACATTTCCGAATGGGGTACCAGGAACTTGGTTGGGTTCAATGCCAAGAAAACTCAGGCTTGCGCTTTCACGGCAAAAACTTCGCCATTCCTTCCCCTTCCATCTCTTCAGGGCACAACACTACCGCTGCAGAGCAACATTTCCATGCTCGGTATGGAAGTTCGCTCAGACCTGAATCCAAAGGACTACATCGAAACCGTGATCAAAACAGCTTCACGCAAACTCGGAGTCCTGAACAAGGTGCGGCGTTTTTTCACGCCCGATCAACTGTGCTTGTTGTACAAAACGCAAGTGCGGTCCTGCGTGGAATATTGCTCGCACCTCTGGGATGGCTCCGCCAAGTACTTGCTCGATGCTTTGGATAGGTTACAGCGGCGCGCAATCCGCATCATAGGCGATGAGGAGGTGACTAAACACCTTGAGCCTCTTCAATTACGCCGTGACGTGGCGTCACTAAGCGCGTTCTATCGTTTGTACCACGGCGAGTGTTCTGAGGAGTTATTCTCTCTTATCCCACCTTCCCCTTTCCTTCAAAGGACCACGCGCGCTGGCCTACGTTGTCACCGTCTTACTGTGGCCACAATTCCAACGCGTACAAAGAAATTTGGTGACTCATTTCTTTGTCGCACTATCCGTAAATGGAATGCTCTGCCCGGTCACGTGTTCCCTCCCTCTTACAACCTGGGATCCTTTAAAAGAGGCGTGAAGAAGCAACATGCAGGCCGGCAGGGTGAGGATGGCTGGTGTGGCAGGTAGAACTGCTGTATCAGCTATCTTCGCGTCTGGACTTCACCTTCACTTAACATCAGGTGGGGTGGAGTCATTTGTCGGAACTAACTATAAAAAAAAAAATATAGATTTTCGAGGATTAAATCGTCGAGAGCCAAAACCGCATATTATTATTTTTTTTTACGCAATTTTCCATTTGCGCTATCGAGCTCCTTAACCCGACTGCGTTCTTTAGGCTGCGATCGTTGAAGGTAAGAAACTTTCACAGTGCTCGGTCATTGGATGGGTGACCAAAATTTTACTATCTCGAGCTTCTCCATGCTTCGGAAGGCACGTTAAGCCGTTGGTGCCGGCTGCGTCTGAAATCGTTAGCTATCAATTCACACTGGGCCCGCGTGGTGATTTCATGGCCCAATCTCCCTATTCCATCCATAGGGAAGGCCTGTGCCCCAGCAGTGGGGACATTAATAAGCTGATGATGATGATGCACAATTTTCAGCGTTAGCTACTGTTGTCCCTATCGCACGGTATTTGCTAAAGCGTGACAGCAATAGTTTATTCAAATACCTATTTCACAAATGTCTCTTAGCTCGCATCCGCTCTTAGTGTCAAAACGCCGCCACCGGCATATTTCTTGTAGTTTTCATACATTTTATATGGACTAGCCAAACACGGTACGTCGGTGGCCGCCACACGCTACAAATCGTTGTTGCTCGCTTCTTGTGGCCCGCACCGGCCACTTAATGCGCCGATACAAAACGCCGCCACACGTCACTCGCGCGATTCCCCACCCCTCTCTCCCTTACCTTAGTCGGCCGCTGTCGCGCGCTTCAGCCACTTTAGTAGCCGCTCCTAGCTTCTCGTAGCGGCGTTTGTGGCTGTGGCGTGTGTCCCATGTGCGGCACTTAAGCTATTGAACCTTGCGCTTCAAGAACAGATTTTTTTTTACAAAAATATCTTATTCATTAGGTAAGTACTTACTTAATAATAAAATCCGCATGACTATAAGTGACCTCATTTGATAATGATCTCCAAGAAACACAATATAATAAGCGTGGAACATTAAAGATTGCGTAAGCGCATTTAAAACTGAATTAATTGTCTTAGAAATAAATAAATTGTTGAAGAAAGTGAGCATGGTAGATGCTAATGAATGGTTACAGTATGCGATGAGGAAAGCATAAATGAAAAGTCCATTATATGTAATGCGGGTTCGAGTCCCGTCCGCTGCCTGGTCCGCGTGGATTTTTTCTAGTAAAACTTTTCTTTAGATTCAAACATCTAGTAGTTAAATGCTTAAAAAAAATCATAACTATAATTGCTATTTCTTCTTTCAAATGTTTAATACTTGAAAAAGTATTCATTTGACATTGTGGGTTACCTACAATGCGAAGAGATGGCGCTGCCTTGCAGCTTAAGGCTAGGAAAATTTTGACGCGGCCATCAGGGCCGCGGTAGCATAATTGGTCAGTGCATTCGCCCGGATTGCGAAGGGTGCGGGTTCGAGTCCCGTACGCTGCCTAAAACTTTTCTTTAGATTTAAACATCTAGCAGTTAAATGCTTAAAAAATAAAATAAAAACATAAATCCATTATAGTTTGGAAAAATGGAAGTTTTATAAGACCTCGCAAAAAGCTGGATCTAAAGATTTTATTTATGGTTTTTAGGGAGAGCGAATCTCTTATCTATTAGACCAGCTATACTCTAAGTGTGTTCCGCGGAACCCTAGGGTTCCGTGATACCTCTGTCGGGGTTCCGCAAGAATTTAGAAATAAAAAAATCAAAACACCTCTCTCTGGTCGCTCCGCGGCTGTGCGGACTCCGCGGCCGCGCGGAGACAAAACGCTATGAATGTTATTTATTTATTTATTTGTATTTGTATAAGCTTGTGTTACATTAGCTGGTACAATATCTCATAAGTTTGGTCTCAACAATTTTATACTTGTACAACGCGTTCGCTCTAAGTTTGCCGGTCTGTGGAATGCGCGTACCCTCCCCCACGTGACAACAAAACTTATAATGTGTCATAGTTTTACCCAAATATCTAACGTACACAATTTTTATTGTTACAATTAAATAAAAAATTTCGAACGTCATACACTCATACCTATCGCCAGCGGCAAACTTAAAACGAGCGGGTAGTATACTTGTAAGCGCTCAGTCTCTTTGATAAAAGCCGCCTCTGAATTAGACGCTATAGTTGTCAACTAGCGACTTTCGTCTCTAACTTCAAAGGATAAAGTCGATATTGTTTACAACGCTATTTTTAAATTTCTGTTTTTATTTTTGCTTTTTGTTTATCAAAGGTGCCGACTCGAGTATTTTCGAGAATATTTGAGATCGAGTCTAGGACTAAGTATAAAAGCGGCGATCGCGCGTTGGCGTCGTCAGTTGATGATTAGCGTTCGGAGCGATAAGTTACTACCTACTTACAAGCTCGCTAGCGAGAAACTGGTGTTCATTGTTTTACTGCCTGCTGTATTCTGTTGTCTCAGTTTTATACATTTCTTCCCTGTAGGTTCTAAATTTAGTCTCTTATACGCAGTAACGATTGTGCATTATTTAAACCCCACTATCCTGACTTGTAACATTATAAATAAAGAAGAATGGAACGTTGGCTTAAAGGTGTTAAACGTGTTCCAACAACATCTTCTAATGACGCTGAATGTTCAAAAGCAATGCGCGCGGAGAATTTAGCAATCACCGATCCAGAAGATGATGCCACGAGTGCCACGACGTCAAGCTCGACGGTTTCAAAGACGAAAAAAAGGAAGTATGATGAATCTTATATCAGTTTCGGATTTGTTGATTCCAACGGCTCACCTCTCTGCATGCTCTGTAGTAAACTGCTTCCTAATAGTTCCATGGCACCTGCCAAATTGCGTCGACATTTAGAAACCGTACACCCCGAGACTAAAGACAAGAATAAAGAATTTTTTGTTCGCAAAAAAGATCAGTTATTAGAAAGTCAAAAAAATATGATGCATGTAACACAAACTACCAACGAAAAGGCCACGGAGGCATCATACTTAGTTAGCTATCGCATTGCACAAGCAGGTGAAGCGCACACTATCGCTGAGAAATTAATAAAACCATGTGTATTAGACATAACAAAATGTATGCTTGATGAAAAATCTGCAAAGCATCTTTCTACTGTTCCGCTATCAAACGATACTGTTTCACGACGAATCCATGATCTGGCAAGCTACGTCAAACAAGAACTAGTTACACGTCTACAAAATACACGATTCGCTTTGCAAATGGACGAGTCGACTGATGTCGCTGGTTTGGCTATCCTGCTGGTTATTGTGAGATATCCATATAAAAGTTCTTTTGAAGAAGACATGCTTATGTGTTCATCGCTGCTTACAAACACTACCGGGGAAGAAATTTTTAATAAAATAAATATATTTTTTGAAGAACATAATCTCAGTTGGAACAATTGCATTGACATTTGTACAGATGGGGCCAAGGCGATGACAGGTAAAACAGCAGGAGCAGTGTCACGAATGAAAAATAAAGCGCCTAATTGTAGTTCCAGTCATTGTATTCTGCATAGACAAGCACTTGCGATGAAGCAAATGCCGTCTAATCTAAAATTAGTTATGGATGAAGCGGTAAAAATAATTAATTTTATCAAATCACGACCACTACAATCCCGATTGTTCTCATTATTGTGTGAAGATTATGGCAGCAAACATAAAACACTGCTGCTCCATACAGAAGTGCGATGGCTGTCTCGGGGAAAAACTTTAACAAGGCTATTTGAACTTAGAGCCGAGTTACAAATGTTTCTTTCAGCAGATACTTCTTTTAATTTGAAGGACCGTTTGTATGATAAAACTTGGTTGTTCCGATTGTCTTTTATGGCGGATATCTTTCAAAAACTTAACGAATTAAATTTATCATTGCAAGGTAAACAGACAACAGTGTTTCAGGCCTATAATAAAATAACTACTTTTAAAAGAAAATTAGATTTTTGGATCATTTGCATTGGTAAGAAAGAAATAGAAAGTTTTACGTTACTCACTGAGTTTGTTAGCGAAAACGACTCAGAAATGTTTGAAGATAATGTGTTTGAAGAATTGGTCCAATATCTCAGTTCGATGCGCGCATCTTTTGAAAAGTATTTTCCCGAAGAACACAATACAAAAATTAAAGTGAACTCCTGGATTCATAATCCTTTTTTACCCAACTTGGAAAAGCCTGAAAACATGTCAAATGAGATATATGAATCTCTTTTAGAAATGTCATCAGACACAAGTATGGAGTCATTGTTCAAAACGACGCCTCTTAATGATTTTTGGTGCAGAATCCAAGATGAATATGCAATGCTTGGCCAAATGGCTCTGGATATTCTTCTCCCGTTCCCAACTACATATTTGTGCGAAACAGGATTCTCTACCTACGCAGCCACGAAAACAAAATATCGCAATAGACTGGACGCCGAAGCTGATATGAGACTCCAACTTTCTTCCATCAAACCTGATATCAAGCAATTGATGAAAAATAAAAAACAGTTTCATACCTCCCACTAGTTAGATTTTTTCTTTTTTAATGTTTTCTATTATTGTCCTTACCAAGTGGTGAAGTAAATAATAATTAGTAACGGATACATTGTACTTTTATTATGCTGATTAATATAGAATACACTTATAAAAATAATTGTTTTATTGTAGGGTTCCATCAAGTATTTTGCTTCCCAAAAGGGTTCCGTCATTTAAAAAGTTTGAGAACCACTGTATTAGACAAGTCCGTCCGTCTGTCTGTGGTGCTGTTTCAGCGGCCAAACCGTAAGAGATAGATAAAGAGAATATTTAAGTTATAAGTTAAGAATAGTCTGATAAGACTACAAACCGGATTTGAGTAACGTAGCACTTCCGGTTTTCGAGAAATCACGAATTTCAAACGAAACCACACAAAATCTCCGAAGTTCTCAATTAATTAAACACATTTTTTTTTAAATCAGGTTTTTGTGAACTTTTGGTTCACTGGTTTGCTAGTTAAAACTAATTTATTTTCAGCATTTTTTTTCCTTTTCCGTCTTAAGTACTAGTCATATTATTTATTTAATTATTTTTGGTACGGTAACAAAATAGGAATCAATATCATTACAACAAAAAATCTTAGGAGTTATACATATTGCACCCATAGAAAGATATATTTATTATTATTATTATTATTATTATAGAAAGAAACTGTCTCAACTCAAAATTTCATTTTTTTTATTTTACTACAAACTAAGTCACTGTAAATAGACCTTGAATTGAGCGTGCACTTTACAACCCTGTGAGGTACAAGCGACCCGGATATTTTTTAACGCAGTACAATTTTCCGGAATTTTCTGGACCAATGATCAAAATGGCGGACTTATAATAATAATAATAATATAGCCTCTTTATTTCCATAATGAACAAGTAATAAATATCATAGATTTTTTCATAAGTAAATGCATGAAATAATAAAATATTACAACAATTAATACTATAAATTAGATTACAAGAAGCATTTTAAAATTTTCATTTCATATAATTGTCAAGTAATAATAATAATAAAATTCAAATTCTAAATGATAATTAAATGTCAAAGTAATTAATAATGTATGTCATTCATCATCATCATCATTATCATCATCAGCCTATTAATGTCCCCACTGCTGGGGCACAGGCCTTGCCTATGGATGGAATAGGGAGATTGGGCCATGACCCACCACGCGGGGCCAGTGCGGATTGGTGGGTGCTAACGACTGCAAATGCAGCCGGGACCAACGGCTTAACGTACCTTCCGAAGCACGGAGGAGTGAGAGATAGTAAATTTTTGGTCACCCATCCAATGACCGACCACTGCGAAAGTTGCTTAACTTCAACGATCGCAGCCGAATGCGCTAACCACTTGAGCCATCGAGCTCCTCATATTATACATATTGCACCCATAGAAAGAAACTCAAAATTTCCTTTTTTTTTTATTTTACTACAAACTAAGTCACTGTAAACAGACCTTGAATTGAGCGTGCACTTTACAACCCTGTGAGGTACAAGCGACCCGGATATTTTTTGAACGCTGTACAATTTTCCGATTTTTTCTGGACCAATGATCAAAATGGCGGACTTATAATAATAATAATATAGCCTCTTTATTTCCATAGTGAACAAGTAATAAATAACATAGAATTATTCATAAGTACATGAATGAAATAATAAAATATTACAACAATTAATACTATAAATTAGATTACAAGAAGCATTTTAAAATTTTCATTTCATATAATTGTCAAGTAATAATAATAATAAAATTCAAATTCTAAATGATAATTAAATGTCAAAGTAATTAATAATGTATGTCATTCATCATCATCATCATTATCATCATCAGCCAATTAATGTCCCCACTGCTGGGGCACAGGCCTTGCCTATGGATGGAATAGGGAGATTGGGCCATGACCCACCACGCGGGCCCAGTGCGGATTGGCGGGTGCTACGACTGCAGATGCAGCCGGGACCAACGGCTTAACGTGCCTTCCGAAGCACGGAGGAGTGAGAGATAGTAAATTTTTGGTCACCCATCCAATGACCGACCACTGCGAAAGTTGCTTAACTTCAACGATCGCAGCCGAACGCGCTAGCCACCTGCGCCATCGAGCTCCTCCATGTATGTCATTATGGACGAGGACTTTACCTCCTCCATTTTGCTCCACGTCTGTCTGTCCTTTGCTTTTGTAGTCCAATTTTCACCAGCCTTTCTTATTACTTCATTAACCCACTTTTCTCTCGGTCTACCTCTTTGCCTTTTATTTGTAGGTCTCTGCCAAGCAGTCACTCTGTGTGTCCATTTTTCCCCATCCATTCGTGCAATGTGACCCGCCCATTTCCAAAATGGCGGACATATCCGACCAAATTCGAGCGCATGGTAACCCTACATGCAAATAATTTAGAAACATGAATTAATTATTGCATGCAAGCTAATGTTCATAATTATTACGATTCATAATTGCCAGTTCCAAGAACACTTACACTTAGTAAGCACAGAAGTAAATAATTTCGTAGAAAATACGAGCTTTCTTCCTTTTTCCGTTTGGTCAGTCCATAGACAAGCCTCCTAGCATGAGCATCGAGATTAGATATATAATGCGTATTTATATTTATGCGCCCAATTGTCAAATTACTATGGAGCTTGACAGTTAGACGCGATAAAAAACGTGGTATAATATTTGTTTCTTAGATTTTTTATTTCACGCACATCACTCATTAAATAAAAAAAGTTTCATAAAGCTAGTCAATTTTAGGGGCCTCATCAATAGGGCCCTTAAAATTGGCTAGTGTAAATGCCGTTTCAATTATTCGTTATAATAGTATATAGAAAGAAAGAAAGAAAACCTTTTTGTTTGTTACTTCTTAACTGCTAAACGGCTGGAGCGATTTTAATAAAATTTGGCATGTGGTTAGCTGACACCCTGGATTAGTACATGGCTACGTTTTACTGCGGGAAAATATCTCTAATAAACCGCGGGGCACAGCTAGTATAATATGAGGAGTTGGCGAACAAAACGGCATATAATTACATAAAATTAAATTTTACAGGTGATGTATAAAGCTGAATGACATGCCTACAGCGAGCTTTTGGCTTGGTTTTTAATTTATAAAGGAGACCCGGCACTTTTCATGGAACAAATGCTAAACTTGTATACAATTGAATTTGGTCTCAAAATAAAGCCAAAATTATTAGCTAAATAAAACTACTTTTGCCTTATTTTTAGTGAATCGTGGAAAGAAGTTATATAATGATTAATATGTTTTGATATGGAAACCCTAAATCTTCAAGGGACTGAATTTTACTTCAAAATATTACTCAAGTGACTGTCAGAACCATTATTCCTTTGCTTTTTCTAAATAAAAATACTAAATGTCAATTTGACAATCCCTAAAATACAAACAAAAAAATCATTCGCATTTCGCATCCGCTCCCGCGAACTGTGATTGTGAATATTCTCTGCTGTGATTGCCTTTTTATCCGTTATTTCTCTTGACGACCCGGCTACATATAGAGGTTATATTGACAAACCTACGTATTTGACATTGACAGCTAGCTGTTGATGACAAATATTGCCAGACTACGTTACCCAATTATGAAACACAGATAAAAAAATTAAAAAAGTATACTACTTTGGCACAAAATGCCAGGTGTCCTTTAGTAATTTTAACACTGTTTTAAGCGGTTTTGATTGAAAATCATTTGAGATTCATATTCAACTGGTCCGAAACCTCCGGACTGTAAAAAAAAGTAGTTTGAGATGTGGAGTTTTTAGCAAAGACTTTTTTATTGACGATTTTAACCGAGTTGTTTACGAATTACACAAGTTAAAGATAAACTTGTTATTCGAGATTTACATAACCACTTGTGCAGTTCATTTTCTGTAGAAGTTTGCTATAATTTCTATAATAAAATGTATATTCTAAGAACTTGCCTATATTGGGTGAAATTGAACCTTTCTAATTATTCTGTCTATTTGTTTCTTAGGTTTTCATGCACAGCACTCATTAAATAAAACTAGTTTTTAATGGGTTAATGCACGAAATTTGGTTTATTTATTATTCTGTCTAGTATATATTGTCTATAATCATTAGGTTCTTTTTTCAAGAGTCATATAGTGGTGTCGATTCTGGCATGATTCTCTAAGTTAAAAACAAAAATTAACATCTGTCTCTCCTTTTTATTCTTTACAGAGAATGACAAGGATACACCGTTGTCGTTCATTCAAAATCATCAATTCAAAAAGTTACATAGTGCATTTACTTTACGAATTTGATGTCGCTTAAGCGAAAATCACTCGCCCATACGTTTTTTGTCAAGCAATCATCAAATCATACGCCAAATTGTAGCGCCATTGGTTCAAAAATCACCAAAATTTATGTCGCTTCAGCGTAGTGAACAATAAGAATCTCAAAAAATTGAGTTGCCTCAGCGCCATAAAAGTACTCCAATCTTATTCGTTAAGATTGGAGTACTTTTATGGCGCTTAAGCAACTCAATTTTTTGAGATTTGACAAACAGGTCGACGCAGAAAAAAAAGCTGATTAAAATGATAAAATAAATAACTCATTTTCGACCAAAGTGGCGTTTAAACGGTTCTGCCTTCCCACTTTCGATATGTTTTATTAAACTTACACTATGGTAAAGAGTTTGATGTGCAGTGGTAAACGCATTCAATGCTAATTCTTTTATCAACCAAAAGTTGTCCTAGGAAGACAAAAATAATGGACGATTCCTACGAATAGCTTTTAATAACTCAATCAGAGAATAAATATTTCATTACATTTAATATGCGACCGTTGAAGTTGAGCAAGTGGCCTGCCTTATGAGTACGACTTGAGAATACATTAAATACTCCACAGCTCATACGCGAAACGGTTCACCAAGCTCACTGCCCTTGATGTATTACTGTATTACCCAATAACTATAAAACTAGTACCTACCAGTTACACTACTCTATGGATGGATGGTTAATCTATACATTCCTCTCTTTCTGTTGCAGTTGCGTACGCGCATGCATACGTGGACACGGACAGCCAGTCGCACGCCGACCGCCGTCGCGACCGCACGTCCGTACCGACTGCCGAATGGATGCCGATATATAGACGAGTGATGTGTTGTGCTGTGTGACAGTGCCGTTAAATTTTTTGTGTCTCAAAAACTCGAAGCGAGAAGAAGCAACGAAATGCAGGGCCGCGATAAGCTTTGCGCCAAATTGACGAGCGCCTTCCTGAGGAAATGGTGTAAGTTGCTTTTTTTTACGTTTTTCTCCTATGACGCTGTAGAAGATGAAATTAAATCGTACTGCCTGCGGTTTGCTGTTTAAGTACACACAATGGGTGTTATAATAATTGCTATGATCATTAAAGTTGCGGTCGGCTATGTTACTAGGTACTTGGGTAGTATTGAAAAGGATGTTGTGCTATTTTAATAGTTTACGAAAGGAATGATCATAGGTATTATGTTTTAACATTGCCTATGAAAACTAAATTAGTAAATAATATTATTTAATGATCTTTTGAACTGACGAATAATATTCATTAATTTATTTTATATGTTTATCAAAATGTAGCAATACAAAAGTATTAACAATTGACAACTTTTACTTCGATACGAATACGGTATATTATTTATTTAGATGTCTATATTTTTATCAAATTTTGCTAGTTGTTACCATCCTGAAAATAATTCAAAACGTATATGGAAAGAGTTTTAAAAACTGTTTTTTGAATATGGTTACCATACGTCCAGATTTTCTCGGAATTTTTGTCTTTTTGCTTGCGTCCTGAACATGTCATTAATTATTTGATATTGACCTCTTTGCTTGCGTATTCCGGAACATTAGCTATTCATTGTAATTTGTATTTTATCAGTACCTAACATTTACGTTAAATACAGCCAAATACAAACAAATGCAATATCTACGAATAATTTGAGTTCACCCACTTTGCATATCAATGTCCAATTATTGATCTTCCATGTGGCCACAAATGAGAAAAACTTGTCTTACCCATCAAGTCGCTTCAAGCGCAAACGTATTAAGCGCCGTCAATCAAAATTTATTGTCAACTAGCGGCCCGCCCTCGCTTCGCTTCGGTGTAGAGCTGAAGTGTAGACTACAGTTTTTGTTCTTAGGCTTGTATTATACACAATGACTATCTATCTATGATTCTTCTTACACCTGCATGCAAAGTCTCAGCCCGATCGGTTTAAAATTGACAAAGTTTCATACAAACTTTCATTCCCTATTTTATCCCCTTGGGGGTAGAATTGATCAAAATCCTTTCTTGGCGGATGCCTACGTCATAACATCTACCTGCATGCCAAATTTCAGCCCGATCCGTCCAGTGGTTTGGGCTGTGCGTTGATAGATCACTATGTCAGTCAGTCAGTCACCTTTGAGTTTTATTTAAATAGATTTGTAAACGCATAAGTGCGCTTTCAAGGCCTAAAACACAGAATCGGTAATGCTGAATTTTGGTTAACAGATTGATGGAGTCCTGGATATGTTTAAAGGCTTTCTTTTACCGTGAAAATAAATCTAGAAGGCGTACCGCCGCCGTGTATTGAGATCGAGACAAGCCGTAAATATGCTTAAATCGTTTCCGCTCGAGTCGCGAATGTGACTTCGCCGCTTGCGCCTGCGCCTGTGCCCTGATATACTTTTTTACCATTAACATAAATCGGAAAGTGTACACGCACACGTCTTGTAAATGTTCTACTAACGCTTGTGTATTGAATACATTATTTAAGGCGTTTTGTTTACAAATGTTGGCGTTTTGGTCGTAAAAACGTTTCGCTTGTTTTCTCTAATCATCAGGCCATTAATGTCCCCATTGCTGGGGCACAGGCCATCCCTCTGGATGGAATAGGGAAGTTGGGCCATGACCCACCACGCGGGCCCAGTGCCGATTGGGGGTGCTAACGACTGCAGCAGCCGGGTCCCACGGCTTAACGTGCCTTCCGAAGCACGAAGGAACTTGAGATAGAAGATTTTTGGGTGACCAAAAGTTTACTATCTCGAGTTCCTGTGCAGTCGTTGGTAAGCACCCATCAATCCGCACTGGGCCCGCGTGGTGGGCACGGCTCAATTTCCCTATTCCATCCATAGGGAAGGCCTGTGCAGCAGTGCGGACATTAGTAGGACGATAATAAAGAGATATCATTTGTGCATACCTAGCGCGTACCGTGACTTCGTCTGCGAGGAAACATTGGAATCTCTCTTAAGAAAATCTTACTAAACAAATCCTCGCGGACCAGGCAGCAGACGGTATTCGAACCGGCACCGCAGGCTACCTACAATGTGAAGAGATGGCGTTGCCTTGCATCTTAGGAAAGGCTAGAAAGAATTCGACACGGCCATCAGGGCCGCCGGAGCATAATTTGTCAGTGCATTCGCCCGGATAGCGAAGGGTGCGAGTTCGAGTCCCGTCTGCTGCCTGGCCGCGTGGGTTTTTTCTAGTAATATTTTCTTTAGTGTTATAGTTAATGTAATATTTTATGTATCACTAAATTTTTATACCTTTTCTAATGTATACAAATAATAATGAGTCGATATTCCTACATGCATAAACCCTTAAAACTACACACTAATTTTTTGGGCAGTCGTGTAAAAATACAATATTCATATGCCGTAGGTTTGCCATATTTAAATAGCTGCTGGATTTCAAACTATAGTTGATAGCAGCTGTCAAAACAGCATTTTGTATAATTTGTTTTTCGCTTAAAATGTTGCGAATTGAATATCTGGAAAAAAACTTTTCGATTATACGGTGGGTCATGGGGTGAAATCTTTGTGAATTCAACGGCTAAAATCAGTCTCGGTAAATATAGCTTCACTGAAGGCGCGAGATCTTATATTCAATTAGTTCGCTTAATACACAGCCAATGGGCTGGTCAGTAAAAGGTCGTATGTACGAAATAACATTTCGTTATTTGTAACTTTATTTAGGAATATCACAAAAGCCACGGAAACACGACTCGTTAGGGCATTAGTTTTTCCCATTTTCCTCTATGGAGCTGAGACGTGGACCTTGCGAGAGAGTGAGAAAAAGAAAATAGACGCTCTAGAAATGTGGTGCTGGAGGAAAATGCTTGGCATACAGTGGACACAATTCCGAACCAATCTAACCAATGCATCCATCCTCCAGGAGCTGTCCATCAAACAACGTCTGTCTTCCATCGTACAAGGTCGTATTCTAACTTTCTTTGGCCACATCTCACGCCGAGATGATGCGTCAGTGGAACGACTGGTAGTGCAGGGCAAAGTCGAGGGCGTAAGGGCGCGCGGCAGATCACCAATGCGCTGGACTGACCAAATCCCACCAACCACCCATGGCCTGACGAACCTTCTTGGTTATGCAGGCCGAAGCAACGGGAGAAACGCACGGAATGGCCTCCACCGCGCGTACTTTCTTGACTCCCTACAAATTATTCTTTATCTATCTCCTTGTCCCTATGGTCCCTCTCCCCTTTCTGGGGCGGACGAACACGAAACGCCTTCGTCGCCATCCCAGCCGTCCCGTGCCCACTCTGAAGTGGTACCGCTGGCTCCAAATTGAATGGTCCTCTTCTTTCGCTGGACTGACCAGATATATAGACCACGAGTGCACGAGAAAGGCCGCAGTGCGGGACGAATGGCGGCGTATTGTGAAGCGCGCCACCAACCCTGATGTGACGACCACGACCACTCTGTCAAGAGTGTAGCGCCGAAGAAGAGAACTTTATTCCTTTGTGACATGGTTGATATTAGGTTCAACTTAAACTGTTTTAAAACATTTATCTTAGTGCATTGGGAATCGAATGTAGCTGCATAAGTATATACTCTCGCAGTCACTTTTTAGCTTTGATGTTGTATACAACCCGTTATCTATAGAATTGTTGCTCGATGCTATATTAGCAAAAAATTTGCATGCGTAAAATGACATATTTATAACTATTTAAATACACACCCATGCATATATATATATACACTCAAACACACACACACACAAAAACACACACATGTACAATGGCGCGCGCGCATTGTACACATCTCGCCCTTTTTTTTGAAAACTAAAAAATGAAAATCCGTAATTGGCGTTAAGATAAAGTTTATTGTAAAACCTGTATTAAATTAAGAAAATGCGGTGGATTTTGTTCTTGAATTAAATAAAAAAAATGAGTAACTATGAAGCAATCTGGAAAAAAGTTAAAACTAATTTTATGGTATACGGGTTTACCATCAGGTGGGACATCTGCTTCCTGGTCACGATTTTTATATAAAAAAGGCGGGGCATGTGTCGAACGCTTAAAAAAACGATTAAGGATGTGACTCGGTTACATTCACACACATGTAAGGTTTCGTACCATCGTTACACGATTCGTTACTGCCTTTGGGTTGGATTTAGAAACAAGTCGCCTGAATTTGAGGCTACTGGATGTGTAAGGGGTTAAAGTAATATCGTTTTTGTCTCCCTAAAGTAACTTTGGTTGCCAGAAATGCGTATAAATATTTGAAAACTATTTTGAAAAATTCGTAAAATAAAATTGAAAATTAGTGGAACGGAACGTAATTTTTATATTAGTTTAGTATAATTGTTGGCTTTAAAGCAAAAAATTTAAACAAACGCGTGAAACGAAACGCAAACCGCCATTTTGAATGTAGATTTTGACAGATACGTTGTGCGTCATTCATTCCGTTGCTTTCGAGTTTTCGTGAATGTGCTCCCGTGTTATAATTTGTGATAGTTTAACGATTTGGCTACGTTTTTCAGTGTGTGACATTAAATGAAGAAAACGGATTGGTGTTAACTCAAAAAATATGCAGAACACATCGCGGCTAAACTGTACTTCCAGGGCCCAAGTGGTGATACATCACACTAGGTTAGGTTAGGTTAGTGTCGTGACCATATCAACAGATTTTTTTAAAAGAACTTTTTTTTATGAAAGTTAATAAGTTTTCCCGGCGACTGGAAATAGTGGGGGGGGGGGGGGGTTCAATTCCCTCCGCCCCCCACTCCCCCCTCCCTCGCAAACCCCAAAACGGGCGACTTATTTCTAAATTTTTACCCTGCCTTTTTGGAATAATAACAATGGCGCTACAGAGCAACATCACCATGCTCGGTATGGAATTTCGCTCAGTCCTGCGTGAAATATTGCTCGCACCTCTGGGATGGCTAAATACTTACTCGATGCCTTGGATAGGTTGCAGCGGCGCGCTGCTCGCATCGTTGGCGCTGAAGAGGTAACTAAGAAACTCAAGTCTCTGCAATTAAGCCACGACGTGGCATCATTAAGCGCATATTCATATTCATTTATTGTATCTTGTTGTATACATAGGTGTTACAAGTATGGTTAGGTTGCAAACAAGAGCCCTGTAAGGGCACGGCAAATTAATAGATTATTATTACAATTAAATATTTTAAACAAAATTAAATCACATATCTTAATAATATTATTTATAAATTAATAGTAACATTTAAATACAAAAATAGCTTAACAGATTACATTAATTAATATTATGGGTTTATGTCATGTTTATTAATTTTCCTAACCAATTTTTTCGTCAATGTATTCGTTTACAGAATAGTAAGCCTTATTGATTAGATTTTTTTTAAGATTACTATCAAATTTACTTCCCTGGAGGGCTTTTAAGGAGTTGGGTAAGTGGTTATACAACTTGATTGCCATAAAGAAAGGCCCTTTTTTAATCAGATCAAGGTGTGGAGTTAACTGACATAAGTTGTTTTCTCGGCGAGAAGCGTAGCGTCGAGGAAGGTCAGTTATTCTATTTAAATAATGTGGGCTGGTACGAACTAATCTACAAAGCTCGTAAATGTACACACAACTGACCGTAAGAATCTTTAGGCTTACAAACAGCGGTCTACATGATTACAGAGATGACAGGTTGGCGATCACCCTAATGCAGCGCTTTTGCAAAATAAATACTTCCTGGACATCGGCTGACTATACTACGGCGAGAGTTCTGAGGAGTTATTCTTCCTTATCCCTCCATCACCTTTTCTTCAGAGGACCACGCGCGCTGGCCGACGTTGCCACCGACTTCCTGTGGCCACTATTCCTACACGAACAAAGAAATTTGGTGACTCATTTCTTTTTCGTACTATTCGCAAGTGGAGTTCTTTACCCGCGCACATATTCCCTCCTTCCTACAATTTGGGGTCCTTTAAGGGAGGCGTGAAGAATCATTTTTGCAGGCCGGCAAGACGTGAGGATGGTTGGTGTGGCAGTTTATAACTGCTGAACGAGCTATCTTCGCGTTTGGACTTTATCACCACTTAACAACGGGTGGGTAAAGTCATTTGCCTACCTGGAACTCGAATGTATTAAGCCGCGTATCCACTAGAGGCAGCCTCGGGTCGAGCGGCTGCCTCACTCCGAGGCTGCGCAAGTGGAGACGCTGCCTCAACCTGAGGCACGCCGCGACGCGAGGCAAATTTGTCGCCGCGAGCCGAGCCATATTTTGTCGGTTTCTGTGCCGTGCTCAAAGGCGCCTCAGTCCGAGCTGTGTGTTAAATGGAGACGGTCGCTAAAATTTCGAAAGCTATCGCCACCTTCCAACGTCATGTCCAATAGCAAGTGTTCACATCCATGTATAGTTCTATTGCAGTATAATTCTTTTATCCACCAGCGATGCTCCTCTTTTGTATAGCTTTTTGTTGCCTCCTCTTTATCTTAATAATGGTTATTGCTATTAAAGCAGCAGCTACTCGACGCGCGTCTGGTGCCATCGCGTTTTGGCTTTTAACTGCGCAGTGCGCCGCTGGCGGATCAAGCTGAGGCGACACGCCTCGAGCTGATCCGTAGCCGTTGCCTCAGAGCGAGCAGCCTCAAACTGAGGCTATTTGCTTCAAGTCGAGGCCGCTCGACGCGAGGCTGCCTCTAGTGGATGTGTCGGTTTAATCAAAGACCAGTTGCGAACAAAACTCGATTTACTTACACACATTGTTCTGAACACCTGATCAAACATAGTATTATTTTAATATTATTTGAAACGGGTCAGACGTATTTGGATTAAACAAACACAGATCGTTGCGACGCAATGATATGATAACATATATACAGTTGAACTGTTCACAGAATTTGTATGTTCTTTTGTCTCTTAACAAACTTAAATTGTAAATTAAAAGTCATAAGAAAGGGTATTATTTATGTTCTACTTAGAAAACAAACATTTAACAGAGGTAGGGGATAGCAGATTTGCCGCTCGAATTAATAATAATAAATATTTGTAACACTCACACCAATTAGCCTAGCCCCAAAGTAAGCACTGTAAGGCTTGTGTTATGGGATACTGTCATTGCGCCACAACTGGCCGTTATATTTAACAAATGTATTGATGAGGGAGTGTTTCCAGATCTAATGAAATGTGCTAAAGTTATCCCTCTCTTTAAGGCTGGTGACAAATCAGATCCCAGCAATTTTAGGCCTATATCTGTATTACCAGCGCTAAGTAAAGTATTTGAGAAAATAATTTATAACCAATTACTAGCACACTTTTCTATAAATAAGCTACTTCATTTAAAACAGTTTGGTTTCACTAGAGGCAAAAGTACTACTGATGCTGGAACTGCACTTCTCAAACACATCTTTGATATATGGGAGAGTAAGCACGATGCTATTGGCATTTTTTGCGATTTATCTAAGGCGTTTGACTGCGTTAGCCATGAAACATTGTTAAATAAAATGAAGCATTATGGTGTATCAAATATTTCACTAAGTCTGATACAGTCTTATCTTTCTGCTAGGATTCAGAAAGTGGTTATAAATCAAGCTGAGTCTACAGGAGCACCCATTTCTATGGGCGTGCCCCAGGGTTCAATATTGGGCCCATTGCTTTTCTTTATTTATATTAATGACCTTCCTCACTTTACAAGAGATTTGTGTGAGACAGTACTATTTGCTGATGACACCTCTTTAGTGTTTAAAGCTAGGAGAGGAAATGATTGTTATGACGAAGTAAATTGTGCTCTCTCTGAAGTCCTTCACTGGTTTACGGTAAATAATTTAAAACTAAACTCTAGTAAAACAAAATGTGTTAAGTTTACTTTACCTAATGTGAGGCAGGTTAATACTAGTTTAAAAATAAATGACCAGCCTGTAGAGTTAGTGGATTCTACAAAGTTTCTGGGTATTACTTTAGACTCGCATTTGCAATGGGATCCTCATATTGATGCCTTATCAAGTAGACTGAGCTCTGCGGCTTTTGCTGTTAAAAAAATAAGACTTCTAACTGATGTGGAAACGGCAAGATTGGTTTACTTTGGTTACTTTCATAGCGTTATGTCATATGGCCTTTTGTTGTGGGGCTCAGCTGCTAATATAGAATGTTTTTTTGTACTGCAAAAAAGAGCTGTTCGCGCCATATATAATTTAAAGGCAAGAGAATCTCTTAGAGAAAAATTTAAAGAAATTAATATTTTAACACTGGCATCGCAATACATTTATGAAAATTTAGTATATGTAAGAAAAAACTATGACGCATTTACAAAAAAAAGTCAAACCCATAACTTTAACACGAGATATAATAACAAACTTGCCGTTCCATGTTTCAGACTCCAAAAATCAAGAGGTTCATTTCTGGGATGTAGTATTGCATTGTTTAACAAAGTTCCCCAAGATCTGATTGAGCTTCCACTAACCAAATTTAAATCTCAGATTAAGAATACTCTTATGAATAAGGGCTATTATAAAGTTAATGATTATCTAAATGATCGAAATGCATGGACATAGTGTTTCTTGTAATTTGTTATTTGATGGGTATGAGTCAGTTTTTGAAACAGTAATATGGTTCCTATCTAATGCCGCTTCCTATATACTAAATATAAAATTTATTGTAACTATATATCTATATCCTTAATAATGTAATGGAAGGTGACTTCAGATGTATCTCTGAAATCATTTTTCAACTTGACGACTCTGTATATATCAATACAGGGAGAAAAAAGCAGCCCTTGCTGAGTTTCTTGCCGGTTCTTCTCAGTACAAGGTCTCCCGCCGTAGTTTTGCGAACCGATGGCGTAGCTTCTTGACCTTCACAAGTGCTTGTAACAGCCTAGACTGAATAAATGACTTTTCATTTTCATTTTCATTCACTAGGGTAACGGATAGAATACATATACAGTACATATATAAGTATATTTATATATACATATTAAACATCCATGACTGGAGTTCAAATGCTCGTATTCATCACACAAACATCTGCCCCCACCGGGATTCAAACCCGGGACCTCTCGATACGGCGACACCATGAAACCCGGCGTACAAACCACTCGGCCACGGGGTCGTCAATAAGGGCTATCGCGTATGAATCCGCCGCTAGAGGCGCTAGTGTAGCGTGAGGTCTCCGAAATGTCAATAGTTATTGCTTGTTGGTTGACTACGCGGGTTTATTTCTAATTAAAATAATGTTGTGAATAATTGGTAACAATTCGGCTTAATTATGGCAAATATGAGTTATGTGGCAATGAATGTCAGTTATTAAAAATTTGAGCTTAGAAAAATGATTATGTTCCCATTTTTTCCGAATAAAACGGAACTGCGCGTCACTGTGGCATGGCCTATTATGTTTAGGATATGGTTCTTTTGTGTTAAAATACGATCTAAATGTAACCTTTGATTTCATGTGCGTATTAATAAACTTTAAAAGTTACAATTTAGGACCTCACTCAACAGTGGCGCCATCTGGTGAGGCAGAAAACGGTAGCCCTCATTGGAGCGCCCCCGTCTGAGAAAGTAACCTTCACCTTACAGAGAATGGTGTTGTGTTTCTGTCGGTGAGTAAGATTCCAGGGCTCCACGGCGTAGGGGCTTGGATCAGATGGATGGATTTTTGTTACGAAACTAGAATATTATCGGAGTCCGGGACAATAAGGTCTAATTACTGGACACGGGACAACACGCATAATTTCGGGACAGTCCCGAAAATCCCGGCCATCTGGCAACCCTAAGTGCAGGTGGAGTAATAAAAAAAGCGAGTGTGCTAATGACCACACGACCGAAGTGAACCTTGTTAAGCTCTAATGATCTGAAAAACATAAACTTAACCTGAATATTTGTTGTTAGAAAAAAAACTACCAATCCGCATTGGGTCCGTTATCATCCACCACACACATGCGCGCATACACACACATCCACACTCGCACACACACAGACTCACACTCACATACACACATATTGTGTAATTATGTTTCGAGGATTTTTTTATTAAATATATGGTTATCTGTGGTAAAATATTTAAAGTAACTTTTATAATTATACTATTGTATATTTATTGTATATATATATTTTGTTTTACTATGTTACTGTTCACATCCCGAGTTTTGTCAACATATTGTAATGCGAACCATTTAGAAAAACTGAAATATTAGGTCTTTACGTTACGAGCTCAGCTCAGTGCATAAACCACTGTTTAATTGTAAGCTAAGTTAAAATTTTATATTGGTGAATAAAAAAAAACAGTTTTTTTTTATTTGAATCCGCGCTGGGTCCGTTATCACCCACCTATCCGCGCTGGGTCCGTTATCACCCACCGATCCGCGCTGGGTCCGTTATCATCCACCAATCCGCAATGGGTCTTGATTCATGTATTTTGTGACGGGTTTTGTACATTGTTATGCGTGTAACGCCAAAATCGTAACATTTGCAAGTTTACTCCCCCCCCCCCCCCCCCCAATTCAAGCGTGCCTAAAGAAATTTCACTACAGAAAGCAAATAAAAAGTGTAGAGATATACACTTTTTATGTAGAGATATGCACTATCCCGGTGCATTCGCCCGGATATCGAAGGGTGCGGGTTCGAGTCCCGTCTGCTGCCTGGACCGCGTGGTTTTATTTTCTATTAAAACTTTTCTTTAGATTTAAACATCTAGCAGTTAAATGATTAAAAAATAAAAACATAACTATAAATGCTATTTCTTCTTTCAAATGTTTAATACTTGAAAAAGTATTCATTTGACATTGTGGGTTACCTACAATGCGAAGAGATGGCGCTGCCTTGCAGCTTAAGGATAGGAAAATTTCGACGCAGCCGTCAGGGCTGCGGTAGCATAATTGGTTAGTGCCTTCGCCCGGATTGCGAAGGGTGCGGGTTCGAGTCCCGTCTGCTGCCGGTCTGGATTTTTTTCTATTAAAACTTTTCTTTAGATTTAAACATCTAGCAGTTAAATGCTTAAAAAATAAAAACATATATAGTGTATACTTAAAATAGCTCATTTTGACACTCGTTCGTTATATATATGTATTAACCTTTTCCTGGTTTATTCATGATTTAACAAGTGCACGGCGAGGTCGCGTACTCACCTCGCGTCTCGAGGTCCCAAGTTCAAATCTGTCGTGGTCATTGTTCACAGTTTTCAATGTCCGCTCCGATAGGCCGTTAGCAGGTCGAATGTGGAGGAAACAGAGACGTTGTGTCAGAGTTGTATTTTAAATAGGGCAGTTCTTTTTTAGTGTGTATGCTGTTGGTCGCAGATGACCTTTACAGCGTCACCGGGTTTGGGGACGGCGAGATCCTACGGGGACCTCAGATGTTTTTTCTCACTTAATCTAAGTAAATAAATTTTAAAAACTTTTTTTTGCTCACTCTACCTATTTGGTTTGAATTGACAGCTATGACGTCACAATATGGCGCCCAGTCGGTCCTATTCTTAGTTGAGTCGCATTATACCATCCACATCGAGGAGGTCATCAATTCATGAGAAATCTTCGACAACGCATCCTTTTCAATTTAGCAATGGCAAGCAAACGTAATGGTCAGTATTTTTAACAACACGACAATCATGTATTTGCACTTTGCTGTTGACACAGCAAATGTACGTAAAGCACACGGCATCTTGTTGCTGCAAAGTGTGGAATTTTACCCTCCTATTGTGAATCTTATAATAGGGATGATGATTAATTTTATTTTCTTCGTTCATCAGGTAGATTACCAAAAAGTATTGGACACGTATTTTTTCTTTTTCACATAATATAAACATTGCAGAAATATATTGATTTGAAAAGTCGCATGACGTCACGTTTGAGTATACTTGTAAGTGAAAATTCACTCAAAAGTGACGTCACGAGCCCCTACTCCCAAACTTTGACGCGCTATAACTTTGACATTTTTTGGTTGATTGCCCAAAGAAAAAATACGTGTCCATTATTTTTTGATCATCTAACTGACGGACTAAATAGAATTTCGTTTACTGTACCCCGTCATCACCCCTATTAGCGAGATAAATATCAAAAACAGTTGGAGATATTTCGACAATCTCGCACGCTTTGGCATGGTGTTGGTTGTACCAAGCTGTGTGTTTGCATTTGATACTAATATGGCCATGGACTTAGCTCTTCCGCGGTTCCAAAACTGGTTGCCACAAGATGATTTTGGCTAGAAAAAACCTGGCCAAGTGTTAGCTCGCCTCGTATACGAATGGTTAATTTAATCATTACTAGCTCGCGTATTAAAATTAGTTTTTTTTAATAACCCATGGGATTTAAATCTAAAGAAAAGTTTACTAGAAAAAAATCCACGAATGCACTGACCATTATGCTACCACCATTATGTTAGGGCCGTGGTAGCATAATGGTCAGTGCATTCGCCCGGATTGCGAAGGGTGCGGGTTCGAGTCCCGTCCGCTGCCTGGTCCGCGTGGATTTTTTTCTAGTAAACTTTTCTTTACATTTAAACCTCTAGCAGTTAAATGTTTAAAAGTAAATAAAATCATAACCTATGGTATTCCCAATAAAAAATATCCTATATGTCAATCTAAGTGATAAAAACGCTATTAGACTATCCTAAATCGCGTTCTGATTAGGAAACTAATTGATTTAGTCAGTCACAAGCCACACTTCTTATTTTAACAAAGTTCCCCAAGATCTGATTGAGCTTCCACGGACTAAATTTAAATCTCAGATCAAAAATACTCTTATGAATAAGGGCTATTATAAAGTTGATGATTATCTAAATGATCGTAATGGATGGACATAGTGTTTCTTATAATTTGATATTAAATGGGCATGGGTATTAGTCATTTTTCATAACAGTAATATTGTACCTATCTAATGCCGCTTCCTGTATACTACATATAATGTTAACTATAAAATTAATTGTAACTATATATTTATATTCTAGATGATGTAATGGAAAGTGACTTCAGACGTATTTCTGAAGTAATTTTTCAACTTGACGACACTGTATATAACAATGCAGGGAGAAAAAAACAGCCCTTGCTGAGTTTCTTGCCGGTTCTTCTCAGTACAAGGTCTCCCGCCGTAGTTTTGCGAACAGATGGCGTAGCTTCTTGACCTTCACAAGTGCTTGTAACAGCCTAGACTGAATAAATGACATTTCATTTCATTAGGATGCTAATTAGGATTTGAATTCGAATAGTTTGCAAATCGAAATGTCAATGTGTAATTAATTAAGAAATAAATGTTTATGATTAGGGATATTTTCCCGCAGTAAAACGTAGCCTGTGTTTATCTACGGTGTCAGCTAACTCCATACCAAAGTTTATTAAAATCGCTCCATCCGTTTAGCCGTGAAGAAGTAACAAACATACACACGCACGCAACTTTCGCTTATAATATTAGAGTGATAACATTTCGCAAAAAAATAATCGAATGAAATTCCCAACTATACATTTCGTGGTCCCCTTGTGGAAGAACATGTTTTTACATATAAAAGACATCAACGAGCGTCTGTAACGTAACAATTGTTTGGTTGATGCAAAAATAGTAGACACGAGAATTTTATATACAATCTAATATATAAAATTCTCGTGTCGCGGTGTTTTTGGTTAGGAGTCCATTGAGGACAAACATTGTGACACGAGATTTATATATATTAAGATATAATATATTTAATAATGACAAACACGTTATGCAGTGATTTTATAAAATAAAAAATATTTCCTAAAGACATCTACCAAAACGTTTCCAGCCTATGCCCAGTAGAATCCATATCGGAAAGTAGTGTGCGTCGTAATCAAATAATATTCCATACGCGTCATGGCTTTTCTTCATTGCCACAACGCGTTGATATCGAATAGCATGCCAGCCACGACACGAATTTCGCTATTTGGTCTTTCTGTGATTGCCACAACGCGTCATGCGCGTTTTCATTAGAGCCATAACACGAATTTCACCATGTGGATGTTTTACTGTGACCACAACGCGTTGTGAGCTATTTTTCCGCTCACTGAGCGTTTTCGATGTTTGAGCGTAACATATATATATATATTACCCTCCAACATCCCAGTTACCCTCCAACTTTCATGCTCGTCAGGAAGAGCGGCGCACGCATCCCACACACATACACACACACATATATATATATATATATATATATATATATATATATATATATATATATATATATATATATATATATATATATATATAGTAGTGTTACGCTAGTGACGCATTTCCGTTTCATATTTTCCATAGAATTTTTCCATTTACACCCAGCCCGTAAAGAAGTTTCACTTGGAAAAGAAACACATTTAATTTACTATTTAGTATAACTTTACAGTTAAGCGAATCACATCGTCATATTACCAGCCTATTAATGTCCCCACTGCTGGGGCACTGGCCTTCCTTATGGATGGAATAGGGAGATTGGGCCATGACCCACCACGCGGGCCCAGTGCGGATTGGCGGGTGGTAACGAATGCAGATGCAAGACCAACGGCTTAACGTACCTTTCGAAGCACGGAGGAGCTCGAAAAAGTAAATTTTTGCTCACCCATCCAATGACCGACCACTGCGAAAGTTGCTTAACTTCAACGATAGCAGCCGAACGCACTGACCACTTGCGCCATCGAGTTCTTCGACATTAATCTATTTTAAAGTTTATTCTCTTTTATGCGCCATAAGTAAGAAACGCGAAGCTTGGACCTCGACTACATTACGAAATATTCGCTGACCATTCGACCTTCTAAAAACTCACTTATTCACTTAAGTATGTTAAGTTACTAAGTACTTACACTTAACCACGACTTTTAAATTGCTTACAAAATACACGTGAAAAAAGCCTTGAGATAAAGATTTGAGATCGGCGAAATTAACATAAGTCTTGCCTAGTATCAAAATATAGCTATGTAGTTACCGTTGAAATTTCTTTCATTTAGAAGATTACTAGCTGACCCAGCGAACTTCGTTCCGCCATAAAAATAGGGGTAGTAGAAGAAAATTAAGGGTTGTAGGTATTTTAATACCACATTATAAAGAAATAAACATTGTTATGTTTTTATTTATTTGTAAGCATTTAACTGCTAGATGTTTAAATCTAAAGAAAAGTTTACTAGAAAAAAAGAAAAAAAAATAGGGCCGTGGTAGCATAATGGTCAGTGCATCGCTCGGATTGCGAAGGATGCGGGTTCGAGTCCCGTCCGCTGCCTGGTCCTGGAAATTGATAGAAAACTACGTTACATACCCCTAATTTTTTTGGACAATGTCTATTTAAAGAAAAGTTTACTAGAAAAAAATCCACGCGGACCAGGCAGCGGACGGGACTCGAACCCGCATCCTTCGCAATCCGAGCGATGCACTGACCATTATGCTACCACGGCCCTATTTTTTTTTCTTTTTTTCTAGTAAACTTTTCTTTAGATTTAAACATCTAGCAGTTAAATGCTTAAAAATAAATAAAAACATAACAATGTTTATTTCTTTATAATGTGGTATTAAAATACCTACAACCCTTAATTTTCTTCTACTACCCCTATTTTTATGGCGGAACGAAGTTCGCTGGGTCAGCTAGTAATCTTCTAAATGAAAGAAATTTCAACGGTAACTACATAGCTATATTTTGATACTAGGCAAGACTTATGTTAATTTCGCCGATCTCAAATCTTTATCTCAAGGATTTTTTCACGTGTATTTTGTAAGCAATTTAGAAGTCGTGGTTATGTGTAAGTACTTAGTAACTTAACATACTTAAGTGAATAAGTGAGTTTTTAGAAGGTCGAATGGTCAGCGAATATTTCGTAATGTAGTCGAGGTCCAAGCTTCGCGTTTCTTACTTATGGCGCATAAAAGAGAATAAACTTTAAAATAGATTAATGTCGAAGAACTCGATGGCGCAAGTGGTCAGTGCGTTCGGCTGCTATCGTTGAAGTTAAGCAACTTTCGCAGTGGTCGGTCATTGGATGGGTGAGCAAAAATTTACTTTCTCGGGCTCCTCCGTGCTTCGAAAGGTACGTTAAGCCGTTGGTCTTGCATCTGCATTCGTTACCACCCGCCAATCCGCACTGGGCCCGCGTGGTGGGTCACGACCCAATCTCCCTATTCCATCCATAAGGAAGGCCTGTGCCCCAGCAGTGGGGACATTAATAGGCTGGTAATATGACGATGTGATTCGTTTAACTGTAAAGTTGAACTAAATAGTGAATTAAATGTGTTTCTTTTCCAAGTGAAACTTCTTTACGGGCTGTGTGTTAATGGAAATATTCTATGGAAAATATGAAACGGAAATGCGTTACTAGCGTAACACTACTATATATATATATATATATATATATATATATGTGTGTGTATGTGTGTGGGATGCGTGCGCCGCTCTTCCTGACGAGCATGGAAGTTGGAGGGTAACTGGGATGTTGGAGGGTAATATATATATATATATATATACTAGCGGACTCGACAGACGTTGTCCTGTCTGGTATGGTAGCGCCGTCTGTCGGATCCAATGTAAAACATTTCAAAATCAACAACTTCTAATAAATTAAAAATTAATTAAAAAAACATTGTCCAGCGGACAAAATTGTGAATCTAAACCATTCTCAGATCCCCTTGAACACACACAAAAAATTTCATCAAAATCGGTCCAGTCGTTTAAGAGAAGTTCAGTGACATACACACTCACAGAAGAATTATATATATAAAGATATATATATATGTTACGCTCAAACATCGAAAACGCTCAGTGAGCGGAAAAATAGCTCACAACGCGTTGTGGTCACAGTAAAACATCCACATGGCGAAATTCGTGTTATGGCTCCAATGAAACCGCGCACGACGCGTTGTGGCAATCACAGAAAGACCAAATAGCGAAATTCATGTCGTGGCTGACATGCTATTCGATCTCAACGCGTTGTGGCAATGAAGAAAAGCCATGACGCGTATGGAATATTATTTGATTACGACGCACACTACTTTCCGATATGGATTCTACTGGGCCTAGGCTGGAAACGTTTTGGTAGATGTCTTTAGGAAATATTTTTTATTTTATAAAATCACTGCATAACGTGCTTGTCATTATTAAATATATTATATCTTAATATATATAAATCTCGTGTCACAATGTTTGTCCTCAATGGACTCCTAAACCACTGAACCGATTATAATAAAATTCGCACACCATGGGCAGTTCGATCCAACTTGAGAGATAGGATAGTTTAAATCTCAAATTATAGTCGCAATTTTAATTTATTGCAAATTATTACTTTTGGGCGGTACGAAGTTCGCCGAGTCAGCTAGTAATTATATAAATTAAAATAAAACGATGTTTGTTATCTATTTAGATTAGTTTATATTTGAATAAATCAACGTATTAAGTAATAAATTACCACTGAGCGTTTTCGATCTTTGATCGTAACATATATATATATATATATATCACGTGTGAATCTCGTGTTCTCGGGCGTCTTTGAGACTCGGAAGCTGGCTCTGTCCTGTCGAACGTGTAAGGCATCAAAAAAAGTCAACAATCAGCCATAACATTTGTTCGCGTGAAAATCGTGTCTTTTGAATAGAAGCTACTGGAGGGGTTTTTTGAAGTTAAACTTCTTTACGCACGCCTGACTGGGGGGTAAGCTGACGAATTCGTTACGCGTTACGAAAAGTGTGTTCGGGTGAGGCGAACGGGAATTGAGCGGGGGATATAAGCAAGAGAAAGCACTGCGCGCGCACATTTTCTTTCTCTCTTTCTCTTATAGCTAGTTCATGAAATATGTATATATTGTACACACAGATATATACAATATACATACAGATGGAGTTAAAGCAGTTTCACTTCAGTCGTGTGGTCATAAGTACACGTTATTTTTTAATATACAACAATTGGCTGATGTACGGTAACCATTTAAACATTTATACAGGGTGTTATAAAAATACAAATAAATTTGAAGGGCGTTGAAGTACATCATATTAGGAGTCTTAAATTTTTATAAAAACAGTTATTTTTAATGATTAATAAAAATATCGATCTTTTTAAGACACGTCACTCATGGAGGATCATTAAAAATAACTGTTTTTGTAAAAAGTTAAGACTTAATGCAAATATTTTAAGAAAATTAGAGAAGACTCCTCATATGTTGTACTTCAACGCCCTTCAAGATTTATTTCTATTTTTGTAACAACCCGTATATATTCAATCCAAACATGGTTATAAATACTTGTGAATTTCGACACCATGAACGTCCAACGTCGGTCACTTCAAGCAACCAAGGTCATATTGCACATCCACATAAATTACCCAATTAACATAAATTGTTTATTATTAGTTTAACAACGTCTCTTGTCTCTAGCTGGCAACATTATTATATAGGAGTAAATAAGTTAATTTTCTTAAACGTTAGGAAAATGACTAATATAAACAACTAGCAGTTAATTGCTTAAAAAATATATATTTATGAGTATGATTGTTTTCCGCGTGTATAGACATAGTTATGAGTACGAAATATGCAACTACCATTAGTGTAGTTGCTTATTTGGATAGTTGTACCATTAGTGTAGTTGCATATTTGGATAGTTGTACCATTAGGGTAGTTGCATATTTCGCCGAAATTAGACTTTTTAATAAATGAAATCACTACATAGTATAAAACAAAGTCGCTTTCTCTGTCCCTATGTCCCTTTGTATGCTTAAATCTTTGAAACTACGCAACGGATTTTGATGCGGTTTTTTTTAATAGATAGAGTGATTCAAGAGGAAGGTTTATATGTATAATAAATGCGTAATATAGTAGAGGAACACTGATAGTTTTAGAGGTTTTTAATGTAAGGTCGTAAATAAACACATTTTTTGCGCTTACATTGCAAACGCTGGCTGAACCCCACGAGATAGATCAAAATAATGTAATACAGTATTGTACACCTTAAAAAGGTCTACAAAAAAGTCCGCGATAGTATATGTCTATCTCTTAAGGATAACCCACAATAACCAATTTTTATCCTATACTTTTTACGAGAAATAATAGATTATTTACGAAGCGATTTTAAGCAATATAACATTCATCCTTATCCAATTAAGTGCCTTAAACACATTGTGCATTTAATATAGAACAATTTGGCCCTTTAACGCATATAATTTAAATGAATATTTTCGAAGATATTACAAATTTAAAATTCAGGGACATAGCGGTTCCGACGCTACCGGGCTTGGCGGCGCGTGCCTATTGTAATTGGGTATTAGAAGAATGTCATTGTGTATAATACAAGCCTGAGAACAAAAACTATAGTCTACACTACAGCTTTACACCGAAGCGAAGCGATGGCGGGCCACTAGTTTTAATATAAAGCATTTACGTTCGATTTAAACATCTATCAGTTAAATTCCTATGAATAAAATTTCATAATATACTTACAGAAATTAGAATATAAATATATCTTTATTCAAATTGTATGTATATATAGTACGAATCATTGAAACGTCCAAATTGTTTTTTCCCTACCACTCTTTATTGGACATATTTTTTAGCTGCGGAGAAAGACGAGCGAAACAAACTCCACAACATTAAAAGTAGAATATATCAACATTTACAAATCATTATGTTGTTACTCGTACAACGTCAATACAGTCATGATTTAATTAATATAGAAAACCTATTGGAATGATTGGAACAGTTCAAACCCAAGCATTTTTGTCTGTTATATAATCAGACACTTTGTAATAAGCTTTATTAATAAGTGCTTTTTTATACTATCTTTGAATTTATATATGGTAACTTACTTCCTTATGTTGAGTGAGTTATTGATGTTTGAGTTATTACATTATTATTTGAGTGAGTTATAAGTTATTGATGTTTTTATGTTAAATAGTGTAAGAACTTCTATTTATTGTGCGTATCAAACGCATTGTATTATCCGTATGTAGTATTTTTATTTGATTTATAGAAATTTAGTTAATTATTATTATTATTAAATATCAGCTTTTTATGCGCTCCTACTCCCTATAAACTTTAATTTTAAGCAAAATTCGTAATCAAATCTTTCTTCACGTATTGATAAAATTCGATATCTTCTCTTTTTTAAAGTGGGTTAAAAATCAAACACTCAGTTGGTATGTACTTCGATAAAAAAAATACAGAAAACAATATGTAATTTATCTTGTAAACAATATTATCTACACGCTACATGTTTAGGAGTTAATCAAACGAAAATACCATTGTATTTGCATACACTTACGCTTGAGAAATTCTCGAACATCTTGTAACTGTCGGATTTTATTTAGATAGGTCCGACGAATGAGGGCTATCGTTTTTTGATAGATAGATAGATAGATAGATAAAGCTTTATTCACACCAACATGCACACATACAAAATTGAATACAAATTTTACAATTATACAAATCCTTTAAAAATATAACAAATTATATTTATACAAAAATACTGATATTTTCGTGTGCAGCAGCGATGCGAATGGGCGAAAACTCAGCGTAACATTTACTCCGAGAGTAAATCGCTGATTTTCAGTCCTAACCCATATAGATATGAGGTCACGCAATTAAATGTCAGATTAAAATTCACAATACAATAAACGAAATTTCAAATTAAATTAAATACAAAAAATAATTAAACATTCATTGGACATATAATTGTATGGTACTTTACATAAACATAAAAACAAAATTGATAAATTGATCAGTGAGTAAATATTTATAATTTTTATTATTTTTAAGCATGTCTAAAGAAAATAGTTTCGGTGAAAATAAAATTAAAATTGAAGCACACAACACCAACGCCGACAACTCCGCACCCAAGCAACTAATTTCTGGATATTCCAATTTTCTGTTGTTCTAATAAAAATGATTTGAGATGTGTTTTAAAAGTCTGTCTGCACGGAATTAGTCTTAAGGGTGGAGGTATGTTATTCCAGCATTTAGTCGCTCGGTAGCGGAAACTGCCAGTGAAGCCAACAGTTCTGTGCTGGTGGGTGCTTAAAGGAGCCCTTACGTGCCTGGGGACACCAGAACCGTAGTGATGGTGAAAAGTAGAATACTTTAGTTTATGATATAAATATTCAGGATTGTTATATTTCACTACATTGAACATGAGCATGGCAAGATGCAAATGCCTACGCGACTCCATGTTTAGCATAGAAGCATTATTTAGGTATGGTGATACATGTGTACGTGGAGGAATATGGAAGCAAAAGCGGGCACAAGCATTTTGCACACGCTGTATAATTTTCTTTGTTCTGTACAACAAGCGCGGACCATAGACCAAGTTACCATAGTTGAGCCTTGATAGGATCAGCGATTCACAGAGCGCAATTCGGGACTTTTCAGACAAAAAACTACGAACTTTATACAAAACTTTTAAACGATAAAAGCAGTTTTTTACTAGATTAAGCACATGACTTTCAAAACGCAATCGACTGTCAAATGTTATTCCCAGGTTCCTTGTCTCTTGAACACGTTCAACATTTGTGCCCAGGACTTGAACAACGGGTGGATCACGTAAAATGTAACTTTTGTCTCACCAGATGGCGCCACTGTTGAGTGAGGTCCTGAAGTGTAACTTTTAAAGTTAGTAAACACGCTCGTGGTATATCAAAGTTTACATTTTAATACAAAAGAATCGTATCTTAAACATAATCGCCCATGCCACAGTGTTGCGCAGTCCCGTTTTGTTCGGAAAAAAGAAGGACAATATTTTTTCTTAGCTCCGCTTTTAAATAACTGACAATCATTGACAGGTAACTCATATTTGCCATAATAAGTCTGATTTATTACCAAATATTCACAACTATTATTTTAATTAGAAAAAAACCGCGTAGTCAACCCGCAAGCTATAACATTTGACATTTCGGAGACCTCACGCAACACAAGCGCCTCTAGCGGCGGTTTCAGACGCGATAGCCCTCATTACTCCGCCTCACTGAACCCTTACGAGTTTGAGCACACGAAAACTATCATAGTTTTCGTAATTGTAAATTATGTTTCTATGTCCATTTCGGTAAAAAGTAACCAATTAAACTTAAAATTTAAGAAGACGCAAATGATTTAATGATAGAATTTAAACACTGTTTATTTTTATTGAAACGAAAACAATAAAATTAGTACCCTTAGTACGAGTGCCAGCTCACGAAAACTATCATAGTTTTCGTAATTTGCGTAATTGTAAAAATCGTACTAAGGGTACAGTACCATTAGTACCACCAAAATGGTCATAGAAACATAATTTACAATTACGAAAACTATGATAGTTATTTTTTTAAGCATTTAAATGCTTAAAAAAAATAACTATATAAAATAGAATAAAATGGATTTTTTTCTAGTAAACTTTTCTTTAGATTCAAACATCTAGCAGTTAAATGCTTAAAAAAAATCATAACTATAATTGCTATTTCTTCTTTCAAATGTTTAATACTTGAAAAAGTATTCATTTGACATTGTGGGTTACCTACAACGCGAAGAGATGGCGCTGCCTTGCAGCTTAAGGATAGGAAAATTTCAACGCGGCTGATAGGGCCGTGGTAGCATAATGGTCAGTGTATTCGCCCGGATAGCGAAGGATGCGGGTTCGAGTCCCGTCCGCTGCCTGGTCCGCGTGTATTTTTTTTCTAGTAAACTTTTCTTTAGTTTTAAACTATGATAGTGTTCGTGAGCTCAAACTCGTAATAAGGGTACTGATGTTAAGTAGGGCTGCCATCTCTAAAATGTGGCAACCAGGATAAGACGCGTGATAACCCCGGATTTTGGAGCCCAGAACCCGGACAGACCAAAAAAAGCAGTTAAAAATGTCACAACTCAACTTTTTTATGTTGATCTAGGCAAAAGAGCTAGCAGTCTACCTCATGATAAGTGGTCACTGCTGCCCATGGACACTTGCAGCACCAAGGGCCACTCATGCGTTGCCGTAATTTTTTAACCCGGACTACAAATAAAACCCCGCCCGGACGCTCCCCGGACGCCCCGTAAACTAGGACAAATCCGGGGAAACCCGGACGGATGGCAGCCCTAATGTTAAGTGACGGTGAAGTCCAATAGTTTCAAACGCAATAGTGCTGATCCACAATATTTAGAATGCTTATTGTACAATATTGAATGAACGAAACGAAACGAGGTCAAGGCCCTGCACGATAAACAGTTTGAAGTTATTCACGTTTGCGCGTAAATATTTCAAACGAATCGATTTTAAGCGTTCTATAATAAAAAAAAAGTTACAGGAACTGGGAAATACTTCTTCTAAGTTGGATTGTGAGTAAAGATGCGAAAAAAAAATTTTTTTTTATTAGGAAAAGGATTGCAAAAAGCTATTATTTTTATTTAATTTTTCTTTATTAATTATTGAATTTGAAATAGAATAAATTAAAAAATCTATTAAGTCACACTTTACTTCATTCAAAAAGCGTTTTACCAAATGATTCTTGATTGGTTTCATCATCATCATCATCAGCCTATTAATGTCCCCACTGCTGGGGCACAGGCCTTCCCTATGGATGGAATCACCACGCGGGCCCAGTGCGGATTGGCGGGTGCTAACGACTGCTGATGCAGCCGGGACCAACGGGTTAACGTGCCTTCCGAAGCACGGAGGAACTCGAGATAGTAAATTTTTGGTCACCCATCCAATGACCGACCACTGCGAAAATTGCTTAACTTCAACGATCGCAGCCGAACGCGCTAACCACTTGCGCCATCGAGCTCCTCTCTGATTGGTTTGCGTAGTATTAAAAATTAAGAAATAAAGCTATGCCTAATCTAACGGAGGAAGATATAATCATAATATAAATAAACCAGCTGTCCCAGAGAACTTCGTACCGCCATAAAAAATAGGGGTTGGTGGTAGAATGGTGAAAATTTAGGATTGTATGTATTTTTTTATGATGTCTCATAAAAAAATAAGAAGAAAAAATATTGTCAAATAAAATACTAAGGGTAGATGGACCACCCTTAACACTTAGGGGGATGAAAAATAGATGTTGTCCGATTCTCAGACCTATGCATAAATATGCACTAATTATATTATGCATATAAAAAATCACGAAAATCGGTCGAGCAGTTTCGGAGCAGTTCAATTACGCACACCGTGACACGAGAATTTTATATATTACTAGCTAACCCAGCGAACTTCGTACCGCCATAAAAAAATAGGGGTTGGTGCTAGAAGAGTGAAAATTTTGGGTTGTATGTATTTTTGTATGATTTATCATAAAAAAAAATCTAAAATTGCAAAAAAAAATTAATGAGAATCGGGAAAGCCGTTTCGGAGGAGTTTAACCACAAACACCGCGACACGAGAACTTTATATATTATTAAAATATATAATATTGGTTTCCGATTCATCATCATATATATATAAACTCAAAAACATCCTGTTTGTATGACAGGAAAATAAATATTGGACGACTGAAAACAAGTTTTAGTGCTTTTTTAAGTCGAGTTGAATAGAGCATATGTTTAGAGTTCCGTACCTCAAAAGGAAAAAACTGAACCCTTACAGGATCACTTTGTTGTTCGTCCGTCAGTTTGTCAAGACCGTTTTTCTCAGGAACGCGTGGACGTATCAAATTGAAATTCATATCTAATACTCAGGTCTACTGTCCCTTGGAGCTCTGAAAAAATCAAACTTCTAAGCCAAAGCAATCAAAAGATACAGCCGTTTATGCCGCAAATTTCCGCAAATTTTCGAAACTCGCACGGGAATTAAAACCTACAGGGTACTTCCCGTGAACTTAGAATCTTGAAGTTTGGTACGAAGTAACATCTTATATAAAACTAGTTTTTAACGGGTTAATGCACGAAACTTTATTTATTTATTGACGTTTCGTAGCCTTTACAGGCTAAGTCGTCAGAATTAAACTTTTATAAACTTTTTTTAAATAACGTCTTATAGTACAGATAAAGGAAAAATTGCGGAAACCGTAAATTTTTAATTCATCATCATCATCAGCCTATTAATGTCCCCACTGTTGGGGCCACAGGCCTTCCCTATGGATGGAATAGGGAGATTGGGCCATGACCCACCACGCGGGCCCAATGCGGATTGGTGGGTGCTAACGACTGCAGATGCAGCCGGGACCAACGGCTTAACGTGCCTTCCGAAGCACGGAGGAAATCGAGATAGAAGATTTTTGGTCACCCATCCAATGACCGACCACTGCGAAAGTTGCTTAAGTTCAACGATCGCAGCCGAACGCGCTAACCACTTGCGCCATCGAGCTCCTCTAATTTTTAATTAAATCATATAAAAAAAATGAAATATCAGGTTTGTACGGAACCCTCGGTGCGCGAGTCCGATTCGCACTTGGCCGGTTTTCTTATTTACTCACTTATCTATTTAAAAAACAAGTACTCAACTACAAGGTCGTTTTTTGTCAGTAAAAGGAAAAGGAACCATATTCAAGTTACATCTGTTTGAGGCAGGTACTTACTTAAACAACAAAATAGATAATAATATGTACTTAAGTTCAAAGTACTTAAACATAGATCATTAGACAAACTAATAATGTGGGCACAAACATATATATGCCTGTATGTTACCGGAAACGGAACATATATATTAAGGCCTTGTACCTTAAGGTCGTAGGTTCGTCAACATACTAATCGTAATTTAATGAATCGCGGAAAAATTATGTATGTTATGTATATCTAATATATAAAATTCTCATGTCGCGGTGTTTGTGGTTAAACTCCTCCGAAACGGCTCGACCGATTTTCGTGAAATTTTATATGCATATTCAGTAGGTCTGAGAATCGGACAACATCTATTTTTCATTCCCTTAAATGTTAAGGGTAATCCACCCCTAAATTTTTTTTTTCGATTTTAGTTTTTTTTTATTTTTTTATGATACATCATATAAAAATAAATATAACCCTAAAATTTTCGCCCTTCTACCACCAACCCCTATTTTTTTATGGCGGTACGAAGTTCGCTGGGACAGCTAGTAATATATAAATAAATATAAATATTTCCGACACTCACACCAATTAGCCCAGCCCCAAAGTAAGCACTGTAAGGCTTGTGTTATGCGATACTAGGGTAACGGATAGAATACATATACTGTACATATATAAGTATATTTTTATAGAAACACATATTAAACTGGAGTACAAATGCTCGTATTGAACACACAAACATCTACCCCCACTAGGGATTCGAACCCGGAACCTTTCGAGTCGGCGGCACCATGAAACCCGGCGTATAGACCACTCGGCTTCGGAGGTTGTCCAATATCGTCGTATATACGTCTACGTATAATCTTTCATATAAACATTTTTTTTCTTTTTATATATATTAAGGTAGGCAAATGACTCTACCCCACCTGATGTTAAGTAGTAATAAAGTCCAAACGCGAAGATAGCTGGTACAGCAGTTATAAACTGCTTCGCCAATCATCCTCACCTTGCCGGCCTGCAAAAATGCTTCTTCACGCCTCTCTTAAAGGGCCCCAGGTTATAGGAAGGAGGGAACACTTGCGCGGATAAAGAATTCCACTTACGAATAGTACGACAAAGAAATGAGTCACCAAATTTCTTTGTTCGTGTAGGAACAGTGGCCACAGTAAGTCGGTGGCAACGTAGGCCAGCGCGCGTGGTCCCCTGAAGAAAAGGTGATGGAGGGATAAGGGAGAATAACTCAAATATAATATAACTCAATATGATGAGAGTCAGCGTTTTCCCATTTACAAACAAAAAATTGTTAGCTCATATTTCTCAAATTTGATTGATTAGTGTTTTCCTTATTTTTTTAATGTATTTATTCTACGTTCCCAAGTAAAACCAACGCTGTCATTAATAGTTTATTTATTTATTTATATCACATTGCTCATGTACATTTTTTATTATAAGGTCTTACATACTTAATAGAGAGTGGTACATGACCCCGTTGGTTGGGGTGTTGCAACAAACTTAAGCTTAACATTAAATACATTAATTTCAATTAATTGTTGATCATATTAAATCACACCATGATTCCATATCCCATACCCCGTAGCATCCCATGTCATAGTTATATCTATGACATGGGATAAGGATTTATGATTCCGATTCCCACGCCATTGATACGGATATTCTTTTTTTAAAAAAGGTTAAGGTTTATTACTGGGAATGCGGGTATTTTGCTTACAAGAGTTATATAAAATCTTCGTGTTAAGACGTGTTTTAATGAGTATTGTTAAAGTAAAGACGACAGTTTAAATGTGATTATCTTTATATATATAATTCTTCTGTGAGTGTGTATGTCACTGAACTTCTCTTAAACGACTGGACCGATTTTGATGAATTTTTTTGTGTGTGTTCAAGGGGATCTGAGAATGGTTTAGATTCACAAAGACGTGTAGACAGGACAACGTCTGGCGGGTCCGCTAGTAATTTATAATAAACTTATTAAAAGAATTTCAGTGTTTTAAATCAAGACTCTCCTGGACGATAATAAAATGAACATCATTCTCGCTTTATAGACGCTCATACTATATAAGTTGGGATTCTTTAAGGTTGGCAATTACCAACAACAAAGCTGATTTTGCCAATCTAGCGGAAAATGCTTAAGAGCCCTTTTACAAAATTGCGCCGCTGCCATGCCGTACTAATAGGCGCATAGGTAGATTTGCACTAGTATATATTGCATTTTACGGGTAATGTTTCGAGTCTTATAAAATATTCATGAACTAATTAAAAAAATATATACATATTTTAGTAGTTCAATGAGGGTAGATAAGTTTTATGAAAGTTTTTGATAGTAATTCTATTTAATTCAATATCAAAATCCAGGTAAACCTGCATTGTTTTTTGGGAAAACTCACGGAGGTTAGATGTTTTTTTTTTGATAATTAACGTGATGGAAAATCAAAATTCTAATACATTATGTTACAACAAAAAACGTTGCGCACGTTAGCAAAGAGAATTTTATAATCAAGACAAGAACAATTAATTGCTACTTTACGGAATTGCTTGTGATCTACATCAAGGCGTTATCGCTTTAAAAGAAATAATATAATTAACAATAATACTAAGAATGCATAATAAATAACTATGCATAATCTGTAAATGTTTTAAAAAGCACGTCGCTCGAATTAACAGTGTTGCTCTCGAGATGAAGACTAGTTGTTATAAACCCTCCGATTCTATCGGCCTAAGCACCGCCATAAACACCCGTGCCTATGCGCCTCCGACTGCTCCCACACAGGCCACAAACACCAACACTACACAGCTAGCAAACTTGCACACTAGCTTAGCATTACGCAGACACCGCACCCGTAGGATAAGAGAGCGAAGACCCGGTCTACACACGACACGCTATACCAGGTACAGGTACGTGCCTGGGCGTTTTTCTCTCAGAGACGCCCTCTAGTTGAGCCGACCCCCTCAGGTTCGAGTGGTCTAGAGGCTCCAGATGGAGAGGAGACTCCCCCCGTGGGGAGACGCCATCCGCCTGGAATACCTCTAGAGGCAGTCGCCAATTCTCGGCTTGAGGTCCCCTTAGGATCTCGCCGTCCCCAAACCCGGTGACGCTGTAAAGGTCATCTGCGACCAACAGCATACAAACTCAAAAAACATCTTTTTTTCATCAATAAAATATAAATACAATCTTAAGGCCAATTACAGAGACTCATTATGTACACATTAGATTCTAACGGCGTTCTTATATGTCAGCAATTATTACATTGTATAAAAATCATATACCTAATTTACTAACATAATTATAATAAAATTAAATTAAGATTGGACAAAACATAATAAAATGACAAAAAATAAAGAAAAACAAACACTGAACACCCTTAAAAAAGGATTTTCAAAAAGTCACATGATAACCTTATGAAGTGTGGGTGTGTGTGGGTGTATGTGGTGTGTGTGGGTGTGTGTGTGTGTGTGTGTGTCAGTGTTGCCATTGATACGGCAATTACCGTAATATACGGCTCATAATTTCATATTATACGGCATACGGAATGTTTGTCATTGCGGTATAATAATACTAACTACCTATAAATTTTAATAAATAAAATTAGGTAATACGGAAAAATCATGATTTCTATTTAAAAATACGGCAATCTGATGTATCGAATACGGCAACTCTTTCAAACTTGATAGCAACACTGGTGTGTGTGTCCATGCAGAACCAATTTATAAATATATTGTAAATACTGTAGATAATATATAGATTAAGACAAAACGAATATGTTAATTGTTTTTCTTTAGGTTATTTTTATTTCATTGTTTACTTTCTATCGCTGTCAATGTCAGTGTCAAATTTAAGTCGTCAGTAATCTATTTCACGCATCTCACGTTTGTATTTTATTGAAGTTTGTATTTGTACTATGTGTTCGGCTTTATGGACTTGTATCCTGGCTATGTCATTTTCTAATTTAAAAAAAATGTCCATGCAGCTGCAATGCTATGCCTGGTAACGGAATGGCGGACGCCGCAATCCGGGCACTAGGGTAAAAACAACTAACATTTTAAGCGTCTAATACAATGTTAATGCGTTAATATAAATACTGTCATTCTCACTCCTTGAGTAAGACATACTCGTTTTTTTATAAAACTAAATAAAATCCGAATTTAAGTATACAATACATTCAAAAAAACCGGGCAAACTACATGTTTATAACATAATAATAGGGGTGATGACGGGGTACAGTAAACGAAATTCTATTAAGTCCGTCAGTTAGATGATCAAAAAATAATGGACACGTATTTTTTCTTTGGGCAATCAACCAAAAAATGACAAAGTTATAGCGCGTCAAAGTTTGGGAGTAGGGGCTCGTGACGTCACTTTTGAGTGAATAAAGTGTACTCAAACGTGACGTCATGCGACTTTTCGAATCAATATATCTCTGCAATGTTTATATTGTGTGAAAAAAGAAAAATTACGTGTCCAATACTTTTTGATAATCTACCTGATAAACGAAGAAAAAAAATTTGTCATCATCCCTATTATACTGTCGCCATACTTAGGTACTACTCCATTAGGTCGTTGCGTTAAGAGATTAACTCATAATTACCTAGGTATGATTATGCGTAAGTACTCACGTCGAGAATTGAACCTGCGACCTCCGGAACTGAGTCGAGGCCGCCACCAATCCGCCACGCGTTTATTTTTCAAACAAAAAACACATCTTGAAACAATGTCAGTTCAGGTTGTCTTTTTTTTTTGTTTATTTTTTAGTTCAGATTAAATTAATGCAATTTCGATTTGTAGTTGCACAATAGTGCCATTTGACAGTATGAAAAATGGACTGGGTACAAAATGTTTAATCTGTACAAAGCAACGAAGATCTTGGGGCGCGTGGCCGAAACCGGAACTAAAGTCATCACAAAATAATAAATTTTATTAGAGGTCCCTACTTATTCTATAAATTATATCGTATATGTGCATCTACTTCATTTTAAAAATTAAGGTACAAAAACCTTTTTAAAAACAAGCTTTTATTGAAATGCGCTAAAAAGAAAAAAAAGAAAATTTAGTTAGTTTGTTTCTAAATAGATTTTCAAATTTTAGAAGTCCGCCATATTGGATTGAGAGTGACGTCACATTTTTTTCGAGTTACTCTCAGGAAGCCCTTTAATTTGATACCCATATTGTAGGAATGCATTAAAAATGATTGGTCCGCCATCTTGGGTATGCCGCCATATTGGATTTAGAATGACGTCACACTGTTAAGCATGCATTGTCATCCGAACTGAACGAGCATACCAAATTTCAGCTTAATCGGTTGAGGGCAAGTGCTTTAAAATTGAGTTGTAAGATTTGACCGTAACAAACATACATAGCAAGTTAAATAAAAGCTTGTAATAATAAGCCCGTTTTGACAATTGTGCGATCATGAAGTTTCATATTCAAAATTCGAGATTAGTTCTAAACTTGAAGAAAAGTATTATTGTTCTTCATTGTCATTAGAGACGTGCAGTTTGTCATAAAATTTATCGAAATTTGAGGTCATAGAATTAAAATTTTACAAAATCCTATTAAATTATGGTCGTAATAAACAATATAGTACCGGAAACTTTTTATTGCATGTTTAAACCCATTTAATACATAATTTTTAATATAAAAAACCGCAATTTGACAGATACTTTAAAAGATTTAGTAAAATTCATTGACTTTGTAATTATAATTATCATTAGGAACTATATGTCCTATTCTTTGTAATTATAGTGTACTTATTCACTACATAATTCGTCGCGGCATATGTGTTTTTCGAAATAAGTACTACTAATTATAAATTTAATACGATCACTGCATATAGGATCGCTGAGCGTAAGTTAACATTTACATTTTCGTTTTAATCAATCTCTTTAAACAACTAATACTTGCAATATTAGTTAAAATTAGTAAAAAGTCAAAGGTTATTAAAAATATCACAAATTGGGATTATTTCATATTTATAACGTTTATGGCTCATCGTCAAAAGAAAATTATTGATTTAAGAATCATTGCACTTTTCTTGATATTTTTGTGATTGAGCGAATGTTATTATAACTAAAAATTTTAAATTAAAGACAAATTGAGCTTTCGTACCTATGTATCATTTTAAATTACCTACAATATTAAAGTTTTAGTTAAATATTCTAATCAGAACCTAAATCAAATGCAATTTACAATAAATTATAATCAAACTAGCTGACCCAGCGAACTTCGTACCGCCCTAAAAAATAGGGGTTGTCCAGCGGACAAAATTGTGAATCTAAACCATTCTCAGATCCCCTTGAACACACACAAAAAATTTCATCAAAATCGGTCCAGTCGTTTAAGAGAAGTTCGGTGACATACACACTCACAGAAGAATTATATATATAAAGATAAAGATACTCATACAAGCTTAAATCGATTTATCGTGAGTATCGTGTACCGAGTCGTATGGTTACATCACTAGTTACAAATGTCAAAACGGGCCTTTTATTTTGTGATGACTGTAATTTTAGGAAAGTTTTTTTTTATTTCCTCCCAAGCCCAGGCGAAGAAACAATTCGACACGGCCATCAGGCCCGAGGTAGCATAATGGTCAGTGCATTAATTAACTCCTGTCACTGTCATCTATGTGTCACAAGATCTTGGTCACACTGTAAACGACGGTCGTAAGGGCGTACTTCGCATTTCCGATCCATCATTCCAATACCTACTGATTCGAAGTTTCCACTTCCTTCGACGGCAAATTAGCCACGACAATTGGCGCCAACTTCCGCAAGATGGCCGCCCGCCGCCGGTCAGGTGAAATTACAGGTCATAGACAATTTCCTTAACCCACGATTGTTGAATAGTCAAATTACAGAATTGTATCATTTCTTGTCATGTATTTATTGTAAGTATGATTTACTGTGTGTGGAAGAAAAAAGTACTTTGAAGAAAGAACTTTTTTTTTATATTATGTAGCCAAGTAGGCAAATGATAGTACACCCCACCTGATGTTAAGTGGTGATAGAGTCCAAACGCGAAGATAGCTGGTACAGCAGTTATAAACTGCCACACCAACCACCTCACCTTGCCGGCCTGCAAAAATGCTTCTTCACGCCTCTGTTAAACTTTATTAACCAACAAACACAATACTATTTAATAACAAAAGTATTTAAATCTCAAGAAAAGTTTTACTAGAAAAAAAACCTACCTACCTGTAGGCTACCTACAATGCGAAGAGATGGCGCTGCCTTGCAGCTAAAGCTAGGAAAATTTCGCCGCGGCCATCAGGGCCGTGGTAGGGCATAATTGGTCAGTGCATTCGCCCGGATTGCGAAGGGTGCGGGTTCGAGTCCCGTCCGCTGCCTGGTCCGCGTGGATTTTTTTCTAGTAAAACTTTTCTTGAGATTCAACATCTAGCAGTTAAATGCTTAAAAATAAATAAAACAATAACCAAAGTATTGTTATTTTACGTTATTTTAAGAATTTTTGAGTTTTATCCGCTCTTTCCTACTAAGATAGCAAAACTACAACTTTAAGTTAATTTAGGAACTATCAATTTATTTCCAGCTAATTCATTGGATCTATGTAATGCTGCGTTTCCACTCAAGCTAAGAACAGTTCTGTACCCTTAATACGAGTTTGAGCTCACGAAAACTATCATAGTTTTCGTAATTGTAAATTGTTTGTTATGTTTGATGAAAAGTAACCAAATATACTTAAAATTTAAGAAGACGCAAATGATTTAATGATAGAAATTAAACACTGTATTGAAACGTAAATAAACTGAAAGAGCAACTATTTGCTCGCTCGATAAATCGAAACATCACAGTGAGCGAACGAGTTCATACAACGATATTTAAAGACCTCCGTGGCTGAGTGGTATGTACGCCGGGTTTAAAGGTGTCGCCTACTCGAGCGGGGTTCGAATCCCGGTGGGGGTATTTGTTTATGTGATGAAAACGAGCATTTGAACTCCAGTCCAGATATTTAATATGTATTTCAATATAAATATACTTATATAAGTAAGTATTCTATCCGTTACTCTAGTATCCCATAACACAAGCCTACAGTGCTTACTTTGGAGCTAGACTAATTGGTGTGAGTGTTGGAAATATTTATTTATGTTTGATTGGTCTAAGAGAACGAATGCTCTTGTACCAAATCTGTAGGGAGGCCAAAGGGGAAGATCTTCCTCCGAGCTGGGTGATGGTAGCTCGGGGGCCGCGGCCCGACTGATGTTGGTCGGGCATCGTATATATGAAGAGTTAGCTTCCGAATTTCATTTGCGCGATGTAGGCTTCCATACTATTATGATCGCAGTGCAGGTAACGCCATCTCTTGAGGATGGTGAGTAATGATTTCCTCCATCCGTTGTATATATGTGAGGCATATAGATGTCGCCGCCACAAATCAATGGAAACAATCCTTCCTGATTCTGAGCATTCTTACGGAGCGAACAAATGTTTGCTCGCTCAGAACTGTTCTGAGCATTAGGCGGAAAACAGATAATTACAACACAATGGTTAGTTTTAAATCAGCGTTGCCATTGATACGGCAATTACCGTAATATACGGCAATTTGATAGGCATGCGTCCGATATATCAAAACGAATCCAAAATCCGATTTCAAACACAAATCGATACCAAACGATTTCTCAACGAGAAAATCCGATTTCAGAAATCTAACCGAACCAAAACGCTAGCGATCTAATACCACCACAAGTATCCAAATGTAAATGGGATTCGAAATTCGTGCTTTCGTTTTCGGAAGTCCGATTTCGTGCTCGGAAGTCCGATTTCGGTTTGCTGTTTACGGAAATCTATTGCTCTTCTCTAAGGCGGGATTATTTATCACTGAAAAGAGATGTCGTCTAAAAACATCAAAAGTCGAGCAACTGACATTTTTTTGAACGCTAACCTGAAGTAATTAGGTTTGATTTTGTAAATGGTTTGAAAAATAATAAAAACAAACAGAAAAACAAAAAAATACTAAAAAAATATGTAAAAAGAAATCATTGTATATAAGCCGATTTTTAAATGCGCCGCAAAAGTTTTACTCTTAACCGTAAAGATAACTTTTCTGCTAGTCCTAAGCCACAGAATATATACTCTTGCCTAAGTCTAGATTTAAAGCATAAAGGAAAATCGCGCAGATCTACGAGTATGCTTCGTACAATTAATTGTTTGTGATTGTCGTTAGCTAACAAAACCAAATCATAACACAAACTAGTGAATTGGCTAAGTTCGGCACATCTGAAATCGGATATCTAAAAACGGATTTTAAAATCGATTTCGAAATCTGAAATCCGATAAATATCCGTTTGCGTTCAAAACCAAAAACGCCCATGTCTACAATTTGAGTTCATAATTTCTGATTATACGGCATACGGAAGGTTTGTCATTGCCGTATAATAATACTAACTATTTGTTTCTTAGGTTTTCACGCACATCACTTATTAAATAAAACTAGTTTTTACGGGTTAATGCACGAAACTTTATTTATTTATTGACGTTTCGCAGCCTTTTCGGGTCTGCATCGTCAGAATAATGATTTTTTATTTAAAATTGTCGAGCTACCTTCGAAAGACTTATATTGAGCGTTCGGTTATTTCATTGGAAGATTTTTAAAATTTTATTGTCTATGTATGAATTTATTATTTAATTTACTTAATAATTTATTGTATTTTATTTAAAATTCTTGTTATTTATTGTCAATAAATAAATAAAGTTTCGTGCATTAACCCGTAAAAACTAGTTTTATTTAATACTAACTAACTATAAATTTTAATAAATAAAATTAGGTAATACGGCAAAATAATGATTTATATTCAAAAATACGGCAAACTGATGTATCGAATGCGGCAACTCTTTCTAATTTGATGGCAACACTGTTTTAAATTGTTTTGTAAGACTTCTGCCATCTGCTAACAAGTTTTCCTTAAAATACTTCCGGCGTAAAGAATTTTTAATTTCGAAATTGCAAGTAACTTATAACCTTTTCAATTGACATTTTTGCAAACCCAAAAATGGTATTGCGGAAGAAATTTCATACGAATCGAATTCACCAAAAGTCGCTTACTATTAAGTTGTCAGTGTTCGTTAAATGAAGGTGAATGTTAGTAGTTGTAGCATCTAGCTATCGTTTAAAAAGAAAAGAAAGGGTAAACGAGTAGAGTGACCCAAGTTATTGCTCCAACAAGAAACCAATGGGAGTACGGTATTTAACTGCTGTAGCTGGATGGTAGGGCTGAAATCCAGTTATGGGGCACTTCACGAACAGTAAAAATATTCCACACACGGTGTTAGACACAGTAACTGTTGTTTCTTCAAATGTTTTAACGCACGGCGTTATTATGCCGCTTCGCGACCCGGGTCACAGGCAAAACAGGACGTTTCTTGTTAGTTTTTCATAGAGGGCGCTACTTCTGTATGGCGGTAGCGGATGTGAGGTAGCAACTGTCCATCCGGAAGCCGCATCACATGATTAAATGTAGGAACGTATAACTATGAGTCTATAGGTGCTCAACAGTAGTCATTATCAGCCTATTAATGTCCCCACTGCTGGGGCACAGGCCTTCCCTATGGATGGAATAGGGAGATTGGGCCATGACCCATCACGCGGGCCCAGTGCGGATTGGTGGGTGCTAACGACTGCAGTTGCAGCCGGGACCAACGGCTGAACGTGCCTTCCGAAGCACGGAGGAGCTCGAGATAATAAATTTTTGGTCACCCATCCAATGACCGACCACTGCGAAAGTTGCTTAACTTCAACGACCGCAGCCGAACGCGCTAACCACTTGCGCCATCGAGCTCCAACAGTAGTATTAATATCAAAACATATTAAGTATTTATATTTAGTTGAGGCATAATTTTTCCCGCCAGATATAACATGTAGAGAGGACCATTTTGTTTTAAAATCTTCCCTTGGCTAAATGTACGTCAAGTCCAGGCGGGAAAATGGCCGATTTAATGACAGTACCATTAGGTTGTTGCCTTGTTGCACAAGTCTATTAGGTAATAGATGCATCCAGACCTTGGCCTGGCTGATGCAAATGTGGATTTATTAAAATTAATAAATCCATATTTGCATCAGAGGAGCTCGATAGCGCAGGTGGCTAGCGCGTTCGGCTGCGATCGTTGAAGTTAAGCAACTTTCGCAGTGGTCGGTCATTGGATGGGTGACCAAAAATTTACTATCTCGAGCTCCTCCGTGCTTCGGAAGGCACGTTAAGCCGTTGGTCCCGGCTGCATTTGCAGTCGTGAGCACCCACCAATCCGCACTGGGCCCGCGTGGTGGGTCATGGTCCAATCTCCCTATTCCATCCATAGGGAAGGCCTGTGCCCCAGCAGTGGGGACATTAATAGGCTGATGATGATGATATTTGCATCAGCCGGGACCAACAGCTTAACTTAACGTGCCTTACGAAGTACGGAGGAACTCGAGATAGAAGATTTCTGGTCACCCATCCAATGACCGACCACTGCGAAAGTTGCTTAACTTCAACGATCGCAGCCGAACGCGCTATATGATATTGAACGAATTAATTTAGAGAGAAAGGGCATAGCGGATTCCCGCTTGAATTGGAGCGCCCGTTTGTCGTACCTTTTGGTGTTGTTGTATTTCAGCCAGTGAGTAAGGGTAAGGCCAAACGAGCGTAATTTTGTGAGAGGTGAGTCGCAGAATTTCGGTCGCAGAAATTCTGCTGCATTCGGTTTCATACAAAAAGGCAGTTGGTGCCACACGACAACGCAAAATGAGTTGTCTGCCGACTCAATGCGCATAAGCTCGTCCGAATTTCGGTCGGGGTGAGGGTAGGGCAAGGAAGGGGAGTGGGGAAGCAACAGTTTCTTACAAGTTGCGTGGTGTAATAATTCTTGAAAAACACGTAATGGCATATGATAGTACTTTTCAAACATATCTGGATTTGCACATAAACGTTCATATAAAGTATGGAACTGTCCACATATCAGCCTCTGACTGTTCAGTGGGTTTACCCAGTTTCTTTTTCTGGCCTCATCTTCTGAATATGCTTCGTAAATACACAATATTTTTAATGGATCCATTGCACTCGACGACACGAACACCCCGTACTAACGCTCAATAGTAACTGAATAAATTACGTTCGTATGGCAGCTCAACAGAAATTCAGTTGAACGTAAAATAAGTGACCGAAAATAAGCGACTCACAACTCACAAAATTACGCTCGTTTGGCTTCACCCTAATACTCCAGGGCTCCACGGGCTACGGGATTTGGTCAGGGTAAGTGTTTGGCATTTCTGTGCGAGACGGAAAGCACCAAGTTAAGGTTCGGCTCGGTCACCAATCCGTATGTTGTTACATGACGCGATATTAAAAGCGACGCTGCCATTGGTCGCAAAATATTGTCTCCAACCCCTCTTCCTCGAATTATGTAACAGCAATTTTTTGAATATAATATACGATATTAGACTTTCGATATCACATCTATTATTCAAATATCCAAAATCTCAGTCTCAAAAACTCTGTAGGCTATACGAAAACCAAGTACCGGTGGTCGCTATGCGGCACAGTAAGCAATTATGTTAGTGATATATTTGGTATAGCAAACGTCCATAGACTATAGTAGCCGCTTACCATCAAGCGGGAAATAAGCTAGTTTTCCACCCCTTTAACATGAAACAAACCCCTAAACCCATGATCAGTACCCCTAGCACGAACCAATATCGAATTCGAATAGTTTGCAAACCGAAATGTCAATGTCAAATTTTGTATGGAAACTTGAACAGCAGCGGCACAAAGTACGTTCGACGACCTCCGTGGCCGAGTGGTTTGTACGCCGGGTTTCATGGTGTCGCCGACTCGAGAGGTCCCGGATTCGAATCCCGGTGGGGGCAGATGTTAGTGTGATGAATACGAGCATTTCTACTCCAGTCATGCATATTTTATATAAATATACTTATATATGTACTGTATATGTATTCTATCCGTTACCCTAGTATCCCATAACACAAGCCTACAGTGCTTACTTTGGGGCTAGGCTAATTGGAGTGAGTGTTGGAAATATTTATTTATATAAAAAAAGGAGGAGCTCGATGGCGCAAGTGGTTAGCGCGTTCGGCTACGCTGGTTGAAGTTAAGCAACTTTCGCAGTGGTCGGTCATTGGATGGGTGACCAAAAATTTACTATCTCGAGCTCCTCCGTGCTTCGGAAAGCACGTTAAGCCGTTGGTCCCGGCTGCATCTGCAGTCCTTAGCACCCACCAATCCGCACTGGGCCTGCGCACGGTGGAATATGGTAGAACAAACGCATATCAAAATTGATTTTTATTACTGATTGAAATTGGGTTATACATGAATATAATTTAATAGTTCAAAAGTCGAAGTTTAATATTCTGCAGCGTAATTCATATTTTATTTCGTAAAAGTATTTTTTTTCATGTAGCAAAGTTAAACGTTTAGGCAGCTGGGAAATATTAAGTTCTTCATTTACGTTTTTCAACGTGAAATAGTTTTAAAACTTGAAATGAAAGGTATAAGGTATTATATATTTTTGAAAAGCACATTTATCAGAGGTTAGAAATAAATACAATTGATTGTTTTTAATACGAATATAAATTTAAAAACCAATTTAAAGAAAAAATGGAGAAATATTTTTTTTTCCTCAACTTCGTCGAATCGTTTAACATTTAGAGTTGTTTACCGATGCTTTGAATTTAATGTTAAATTATAGGTTAGTTACTCATCTAAAACATATAAAAAAATTAGCTGCGGTTTTTTGCGGTTTTCGGAGATATGTGAAAAAATCGAATACTAGTCTGGGAGCGGAAATCGCTATCAAATGCGGTTTCGTAGTTTACTTTTATTATCAATAGTTTGTGGTACATTTTATGAATTAATTATTTTATATTGTTATGTAGGTTTTATCATTTCGATGTCATTTTCCGTGAGAAAATAGATATCTGAAATAATTCCCACATTCTGAAACAATATAAAAAGGGCAGTGAAAAAATATGTCTCCATTACCGTTTCAGTGGTCTTTACGTCTACGTACTCTAGTATGTACGGTTATTTCATTATTCAACATGTCTACTTTTAACTGTACTAAATGTGAGTTAATAGTGTCTTATATAGAAGGCGGAAAAACGACTGCGGCACTTTCAACATATTTGGAGGGAAAACCGGATGTCAATATATGTTTTATTATTGTCCATATTCAAAGGGATGTCATCCCTTCGTTTAATAAACGCTGGAGTGAAGCAGGACGCAATAAAAATACCTTTTTAAGAAAGAACACCAATTGGTTGGATTCTGAATATTCGTTAATTATACCAACATCAGAAAACGTGTCAACAAACTCTAAACCGTCTACTTCTTCCGGTAAACGAGGAAGACCGTGTGTGTCATATGGATACTCTTCAGAATCAAGCAAAAAAAGAATAAACACCGTTTTGCTAAATGAATATGGTTTGGAGCACATTCTAAGCGCATATCTTCAAGAATTGCGTTCTATAGGAGAAGGAATATATGTGAGTAAATATAGTTGGTATTACATGCCATCATCTGTCCACAAAATTTTAATTCACGGAGAGAGTATCATAAACCATTTCGCGGTATTACCAATTGGGCAACTTTCAGAAGATGCTCAAGAATCTCGCAAGAGGGACTATAAAAAATTTCGCTTACACCATGCTCGGAAATGCTCTCGAATAGCTACAAACGAATATGTGTTTAATACACTACTTTACACTTCAGATCCATATATAACGAGCATAAGAAAACCATATGCAAAAAGTGTAAAAGAGCTCGATGAAGATACTTTACACCTTCTCAAGGTTAATGAACTTATTTCAGATCCTGAAGCTCACCGGGTGTAAGATGTCAATCTTGCTGAGCAAAAAAAAAGAAATATATATTGCGATAATTTTGATTTGTTTCTGTATGTTAGCGTAGTGTTAAAAATATTTTACCATTTTAAATTTTATATTTTCAATATAATATGATAGTTATCTTAATAGAGTAATTAGCATTAAGAAATAGACGTACAATATGTTTCTAAAAAATATTTCAATAAATAAATAATACTAATAATACTATTTTAAATCATTTTGTGACTTTTCTTTTTTAATTAAAAAAAATACGCATAAGACCAATTCATCAAACATTACTTATATGAATCCTTATGTATCACTTTATATTATAGCAAAATTTTATAAGTCTATCTTTCAAATTGACGGAGTTACAGATTTTTAATCCGAAACACACCGAAATATTCCACAGTGCTGCGTGGTGGGTCATGGCCCAATCTCCCTATTCCATCCATAGGGAAGGCCTGTGTCCCAGCAGTGGGGACATTAATAGCCTGATGATGATGATAAAAAAGAAGTACGTACTGAGAACTAAAAATTAGTACACATTTGACAATGACATCTCGGACTCGCAAACGATACGAATTCGATATTGGTTCGTGCTAGGGGTACTGGACGCGTTCAAGTTTACAAGAACAATAACAAGAACGCATAAAACAAGGAAGCGGCCACACCAAACATCCGCGGGACACATTCCCTCGTATTATGAAACGGTAAACGCCATTTGTTTACTAACATTCGTAACTTTTTCCACAATGACCGAGTTGGCACCTAATTGCAGTGTTGCGAAAACGGCAACGAACACAGATCATAATAGCAAAAACGTTTAAAAAAAAACTAGCAGGAGGGCAGCGGCGAATAGCGTTCTTTACAGCCAGTCACCGTTCCGCGGCCGCGCCAAAATGCCGCTCGCCTGAAATAAAACCTTTATCGTTGTTAAAACTCTTTCGCGCTTTCCCCCGCGCCCGGTTTACATATCATCTGTGGTTCAAATTGTTTTTTTTAAAATGATCTCGCGTTCCATTGCACGCATGTTTGAATATGCGAGGTCGAACCGAAAAATAAGTGAGTTTTGTGGTTTTTTTTCTCTGTCTCGTTGCGGTGTATGTGTGTTTTGTGCTCGTTTTATTTCAATAATGTCTTTAGGTGTTTTTGTTGTAATGTTATTGTGGCAGAGGACGGTTAAACGTGATCGCAGCTGGTATTTGTATGAAAAGTATACATTTATACGTGATCTTAGAATCGTGTTCATGACTTTTTCACCTTTCGTCTAGTTTAGAAAGTAAGACATTACATTCCTTAAGTCACCTTAGTGAGAGAATTATCGTATCATTCTATAAAAACGAAATAAATTGTTGGGTCAACATTTTTTTGGATAGAAAATGGATTATGATTTTGTTGGCATCGGTGGAAAAAAGTGCATTTATAAACTGTCGCGCCGTTAGGGACATGTAATCATAAAAGACAGTTGAATCGTATTTTTGTTCTGTTTTCGTTATTTCTCTTTTATTATAAAAAGTATTTCTATTCGAAATGTCTCCTGTTTTCATTTTAACTTCAAATTGTTATAACTTAGTAAGTGGGTACTCAACAGATTGCTTTTACAATGAAAAACTACATTATTACGCTCTAGCAAATCTAAAATCCATTTACGAGAGAACTAAAGTACAAAAAGAGAGCCGAAAATTAAAGTTTGTGTAACCGGTTAGCTGGTTGCAACATTTGGCATTACATTTTATATTCCGTTGCATGCAACCGCAGCATTAGCTACATAAAAAAATAAATGCTTTGAAAATTGTCTATGATAAATGTCACGCGTAACTTTGTTTCTAATGCAGGTTTAAACTTTACTCCTACTGATTGTAATGAGTGAAGTTTAAGTTGCGAACGTCGTTGATGCGGCAGCAAAAAATTCTGCCACTTCAACGATCCTACCTTCAAATCAAACCATGATAAAATAATTTTAATCAATCAACTTTAAATATTTGTTTTTTAACCTGTCCAACAATGTTCGGCCAAGCTAGCTAGAGGTTTATAATGTAACTAGCGGCCCGCCCTCGCTTCGCTTCGGTGTAGAGCTGAAGTGTAGACTACAGTTTTTGTTCTCAGGCTTGTATTATACACAATGTCATTCATCTATGATTCTTCTTATACCTGCATGCAAAGTCAGCCCGATCGGTTTCAAATTGACAAAGTTTCATACAAACTTTCATTTCCTATTTGCTCTTGGTGGTAGAATTGATCAAAATCCTTTCTTAGCGGATGCCTACGTCATAACATCTACCTGCATGCCAAATTTCAGCCCGATCCGTCCAGTGGTTTGGGCTGTGCGTTGATAGATCACTATGTCAGTCAGTCACCTTTGAGTTTTATATATATAGATATCCTTTTCAAACACTTAACAAGTTCAATTATTAAAAGGTATAATCTATCTGTCTACATCTTCACGATTTACCGGATAGGTAAGGCAGAGAGTATAGAGCGGCATAAGGCATGAACAATCTTTAAAAAAAGTGTAATCACATCTTCCAAGTAAAATTCAAAATGGACGTTTTTTAAACGGAGCAACAGTAGAGAAAAGTGCAGAATTGTTTTATAAGTTATTTACGGGATTGTTACCATGTACCTTGTTTTTAGCGAGTTTCCGATATTTCTTATTATATTACTATAATGTTATATTTATTACTTATATTACTATAATGTTAGTGACCATGAAAGTTTAAAACAATATATTGTTTTATAAATCCATAAAGTACTCGTTACCAGATAATTAAGTTTCGTTTTTATTGCAATTGGAAATCGTTAATGACCATCAATATCAGCAGATCGTTAATACATTTTCATTTTAATTAAATATTTGCGTATTATTAACTTTTTTTTGGGGCTACTGTTATAATATTTTAAACTAGAGGTTTCACCCGCTTTAATTCGATTTTGGGAACACGTGGTATATAATGTATTACATACATAATTATACACAAGAAACTGAAGCGAAAATTAATACTGTAATTTGCAATTACGGGAAGTAACGAAGGAAATATGATGAAACAACACAGACAGCAACCAGTTGGTTACACATCGTTTGAATTAACACTACACTCGTAATTATAAGAGAATCTTGGAATTTTCAACTTTATGCTTAAGGTGGAACAAAGCTGAGAATCATATGAAAGAATTTGACGTTTTCTGTTAACCCCGATGCGGTTTTTTCGCTTCGTGGTTCTTAACCTCTCGAAGGGTAAGCTTTCCTACATGCATAGGAGGCCAAAGATACTGATTTCTCAACAATCCGCAACTGGCATACGTTGTCAGCGACTTACTGTGGCCACTATTCCTACAGGAAGATAGAAAGGAAAATGCCCATGTTTGGTACAGCTATGAGGAGCTCGATGGCGCAGGTGGTTAGCGCGTTCGGCTGCGATCGTTGTAGTTAAGCAACTTTCGCTGTGGTCGGTCTTTGGATGGGTGACCAAAAATTTCTATCTCGAGTTCCTCCGTGCTTCGGAAGGCACGTTAAGCCGTTGGTCCCGGTTGCATCTGCAGTCGCTGCCGCTGGGCCCGCGTGGTGGGTCATGGCCCCATCTCCCTATTCCATCCATAGGGAAGGCCTGTGCCACTGGGGCGCTTGGGGACATTAAGGCTGATGATGATGATGATGATGATGTGTCACGCATCAAGATAAAAATAATTATGATAATTATTTTCTTTAATTTAAACGTACGTTGGTTTATCAGAATGGCTGGTCTATCTGTTTTGAACAGGGAATCATTTAAGAAGTAATATTAGTCATAGTACTGTTTTTTACTCATTTATTAAAATTCAAACTCATTTATTCAGTCTAGGCTGTTACAAGCTCTTGTGAAAGTCAAACGCTACGCCATCGGTTCGTAAATCTACGGGGGGAGACCTTGTACTGAGAAGAACCGGCAAGAAACTCAGCAAGGGCTATTTTTTTCTCCCTGTTTTGTTTCACACGGTGTCGTCAATTGAAAGATGACATCAAAAATTGAATACATGTGTTGATGTCAACTTCCATCACATTAATATTATTAATTAACAAAAGTTAAGTATAACTAGGTACTATTTTTAAATTTATAAGTGGCGATTAAACAATTTTCAACCAAATTAGCAAAGTAAAACGACAGTCTATTATGTTAAGCCCAAGGTGACTTATCATTTATGAAATCTTTTACAGTATAGTAACCTTTCTTAAGGAGACATGTTTTTATACACACTTTAAACTTATTAAAAGGTAAATTAATTATTTCTTTTGGTATTTTATTATAGTAACATATACCTTGACCCACAAATGAACCAAGAACCTTTTGGAGTCTCTCTATGTGGCTTCGCACGGTTTGTGCATTTAGCCAGTGTCAAGTGTAAAATGTTTACATATTCTATAGCACTCGTGCTCAAAATATAAGTCGTCAAAGTAAGTGGCAGTCAAGTCAATCCCCCCTTTCCCTATGTTTCAGTAAATGTGTGGGGATTTACCGGAACCTCCCCGTGGACTTCTTGAGGGAACGTCGAAAGACACTTTTCGCTATTTCGTTTCACTTGCCAACACTTGTGCATGTTTCCGAACATTTAGTGGTTAATAATCCACCATTATTAGACACAAACATCCGCCACAACACAATTTTAACAAGAAAAACAAAACTGCTAAAGTGACGCTTCCCGATCCCGCCAAAAAGTCCATAGTACTGTTTATATTTTGGGCCAGATCTAAAGTAGTAGTACCTATCTGCCCCCCTAGCATGAGTAACAAAACGCGATATGATAAAGCGATTTATCGACATAACTGTCTAACTACAATGGAGTTTGACAGTTGAGTGTCGATAAATCGCTTTATCATATCGCGTTTTGTTAGTCATGCTAGGGGGGCTGGCGTTTGTTAATTTATCGTGAAAATAGTGATGCCATAGTACCCTATTATTTAATCATTTAAATCGATTGTTGTTTTGTTAACGATGTATGTACCATCAAAAAGCAAATAACCACGTGTTACTAATTCTTATAGATAGATCCGACAAATGACTCCATCCCACCTGATGTTAAGTGAAGGTGAAGTCCAGACGCGAAGATAGCTGATACAGCAGTTCTAACTGCCACACCAGCCATCCTCACCCTGCCGGCCTGCAAGTTGCTTCTTCACGCCTCTTTTAAAGGATCCCAGGTTGTAAGAGGGAGGGAACACGTGAGCGGTAAATAAATTAATTTAGCGGTAATTATTGGTAAATAGTTGTAAACCTGACTTTAAGGGTTATTAAGGATTTGAGGTTATGTCACATTTTTTACAATAACATTAAAACCCCTGTTTTTATTTTCAAAATACCAATTTGTCATACTCATTTGAAAATTAAACGATCAATTCACATTTGTTTGGTATTTATGCAACCATTGTACTGTGGTCTATACATTCATGAGAATTCTCCTTTGGTGACTCATTTCTTTGTCGTACTATTCACAAGTGGAATTCTTTGCCCGCGCAAGTGTTCCCTCCTTCCTACAATCTGGGGTCGTTTAAGAGAGGCGTGAAGAAGCATTTCCGCAGGCCGGCAAGGTGAGGATGGTTGGTGTGGCAGTTTATAACTGCTGTACCAGCTATCTTCACGTCTGGACTATACCATAACTCAACATCAGGAGTCATTTGTCTGGCCGTGGTAGAATCCATAACGGGAACCCCGCGGCTTCGCATTAAGGGTGAAGCCAAACGAGCGTAATTTTGTGAGTTGTGGGTCGCTTATTTTCGGTCACTTATTTTACGTTCAACTGAATTTCTGTTGAGCTGCCATACGAACGTAATTTATTCAGTTACTATTGAGCGTTAGTACGGGGTGTTAGTGTCGTCGAGTGTAATGGATCCATTAAAAATATTGAAGCATATTCAGAAGATGAGGCCAGAAAAAGAAACTGGGTAAACCCACTGAATAGTCGGAGGCTGATATGTGGACAGTTCCATACTTTATATGAACGTTTATGTGCAAATCCAGATATGTTTAAAAAGTACTATCATATGCCATTACTTGTTTTTCAAGAATTATTACACCACGGAACTTGTAACAAACTGTTGCTTCCCCACTCCCCTTCCTTGCCCTACCCTCACCCCGACCGAAATTCGGACGAGCTTATGCGCATTGAGTCGGCAGACAACTCATTTTGCGTTGTCGTGTGGCACCAACTGCCTTTTTGTATGAAACCGAATGCAGCAGAATTTCTGCGACCGAAATTCTGCGACTCACCACTCACAAAATTACGCTCGTTTGGCCTCACCCTAACGCTCAATAGTAACTGAATAAATTACGTTCGTATGGCAGCTGAACAGAAATTCAGTTGAACGTAAAATAAGTGACCGAAAATAAGCGACTCACAACTCACAAAATTACGCTCGTTTGGCTTCACCTTAAGCAGTGTAAAAGGTATTCGCAGGACTTTTTAGCGGATATTATGCTGTAACCCATAAGAGTTGCAGGGTCCTCGGTGGTCAGCCACTGGGAGGTCCGTAAGACTTGCGGGAGCCAGGTGTGAGGTCCGTTCGGCGGTGTGCCTCTTAAAGGTGCCGCTGTCTGTAAAAAGATTTTTTACCTGCGTTATATAAAAAAAGGAGTCATTTGTCTACCAAGCTGTGTATTTATAGAAACCTAAGTACTTACCTAATTTTTATAAGTTTACTAAGTTTAACGACAGGTCCAAAATGCAAAAGCCATTATGTGCTAATAATCATCATGCAAAAAATCGTGACCAACTTGAGTAGTTAAATAATTTTCCGATCCGACTCTAACCTTTTTTGTTGGTTAAAAAGAATATCTATCGAGTCACTCGACGGCTCAGGTGGTTAGCGCGTTCGGCCGCAATGAGGGCTATCGTTTTTTGTCTCACCAGATGGCGCCACTGTTGAGTGAGGTCCTGAAGTGTAACTTTTAAAGTTAGTAAACACGCTCGTGATATCAAAGTTTACATTTTAATACAAAAGAGTCGTATCTTAAACATAATCGCCCATGCCACAGTGTTGCGCAGTCCCGTTTTGTTCGGAAATATGAAGGCCATTATTTTTTCTTAGCTCCGCTTTTAAATAACTGACAATCATTGACACGTAACTCATATTTGCCATAATAAGTCTGATTTATTACTAAATATTCACAACTATTATTTTAATTAGAAAAAAAACGCGTAGTCAACCCGCAAGCTATAACATTACATACATATAACAAATGTTATAGCTTGTGAGGAACACAAGCGCCTCTAGCGGCGGTTTCAGACGCGATAGCCCTCATTGTCCCGGAATTTTGCGCGGTCCCGTGTCCAGTAATACGACCTTATTGTCCCGGATTCCGATAATATGCTAGTTTCGTAACAAAATAATCCAATTACACCTGCTATAAAGTTTTAATAAACATAAGTTTTAATTCGAGGGGTGATGGGGGGTTTGGTTTGATGCATTAAGGGCCCCATATACGGAACGATTGATCTGTACGATCCGTCGTTTCAGACCAATCGAAACGATGGATCGACAGTGTATGTCAAGATCGTTAACGATTTACTTAATCGAAGACGATATCGCAAATCGCAACCAAATCCCATGCAATCATGAATATCGTAAACGATCGATCGACAGTGTTTCGTGTGTGTAGTGGCATTTCTGAACGATCGATCGTTGACGATTTCCTTCAGATCGATCGCAACGACGAATCGTTCCGTATATGGGGCCCTTAAGTTTTTTTGGTGCAAATGTCTCGAAATCGATAAGCCAGCATCTGGCAATCCTAGCCTCCACACTGTCAAAATCTAGATTTGTTCTCCTCTATCCTTGTTAAGTAAAAATGTTTTAATCTAGCCTTGAACTATATTTAAAAATAACAAAAAAGGAACATGACGGAAATGACAAAGTTATTCACCACATTATTCCAATTAATGACAAATTTGACGCCAAAGCCCGGACCTAATAAAAGCCAATGAGTCGACATTACACGAAAACTAGTTTGCATTGTGAATTTGTGACCGAGACATTTAATTGTTTAACGATTGCAATTATTGAACAATTGCCTTTTAAATGTCATCGTTTAAACGAAATGGTTGTCAAGGAAAAAGTGATCTGTTACTGTTCAAAGAATTAAAACTTTCAAGTTAAAGTTGTTGACGTGCCGAAAGTAAAAACTATCATCAATCATCAAATCATCATTAGGGTTTTAAGAAACCCTTCGAATTCTGCGTCTTTTGAGCTCTCAGACGTCCTCGTGGCCGCACCTTGCGTCGCGCAAAACTCGCGACTAAGGGCACCTCTGCAGCGTCAACCTTCATCAATATCGAAAAAAGTGTAATGACCTAAAATGTTCCTCATCTCAATACCGAGTGGTCTTTTTTCATATTTTTGAAATTCGGTTCCGTTATTGAGATCTCGGAAATTTTCTGTGAAAACACAGGATTTTTCGCTCGAAAAAGTCGTCTTTTTCGATTTCCAAAAAAGTTTTTGACTTTTCCTAAATATTTTTTACATCTTCTTTAAGCCCTTCAAATTCCACGTCTTTTGAGCCCTCATACGTGCTCGTGGCCCTAAACCTCGGGGTATCACGGGCGACTCGCACTTTCAGCGAAAATGGGGGCCCCCATTACTGGAGCGAACAAAAAAACATTTTCAATGTTAAAAGTATGAATGAGTAGCTTGTTGGCAGGTTGCATTTGACATTCGATCGCTTTTCGATTCGGTATCGTAAAGTTATCTAAGCATACAATGGGCCCGCGTGGTGAGTCATGGCCTATTCTCCCTATTCCATCAATAGGGAAGGCCTGTCCCCCAGCAGTGGGGACATTAATAGGCTGATGATGATAATAGTTTGTTTGAATATTACATATAGATTAGCCAAAAGTTTGTTTTAGGTTATAATATATGAAGGGTCCGAATGACTGTCCTAGCTAGGTAGGCGAGTTGCGAAACCATTGCTGCAAGCTGTACTGCGGTTGGCGCTCTAGATTGTAATGTAGGTGAGCAAAACCTGTTTGCGAGCGAAGTTCAACCGCCAACCGCGGAGCAACATGGTGACACAACAAAGAAATGACATACAAAAATGCTGAATTTGTTAAACTTTGTCTTTATGGAACGAGAAACAATTACTTTTAATTCTATATTTTTACCATGTTTTATGAATTTAATCATACATTCTTTGCATTTCTTCATACAAAAACTTTGGTATTTAGGAAAAGAAATCCTTATTAGTAGAGTCTGTGCGGAAAGAGAATGGGCGTGGCGAAAAACGGAACTAACATTAAGATTTTTATTTGGCAATCAAACCCAGCAATCTCTAAAACGTCAAAGTTTTGTATTGATACGGATTTGTTTGTTGTTGTGATTTCTTGTGGTTTTTTGTATTTAATCGTGTCTAAAAGGGGTAAAACCTTACAAATACGGTAGAAAAGCACTACAGCGCCCTCCAATCTAAATCCCATTCTCTTTCCGCACAGACTATAACCCTTTCGATTGTTACCTACCATAAAATACGTAATGTTTGTTTTTTCAAATTTCATGAGTGAAATTCCCAGTTGTGACTTTTAAAGATCCGTGGATGCAGTTCTAGTTATTATTAAAAATAAAATGATGTCGGCTTTCAGTAATATATTCTATCTTCAATATTTAATATACTTTCATTCCGTGTAATAAACCCATGGGACGCCATGTATAGAGTGAGAAATAATTATTTCTAATTCTATATTTTTACGATGAATTTTATCATACACTGAACAACATACCTACTTATTAATACAATAAAGAAATGTTAATACAAAAGGCTGAATGGATATTCTCTACTTTGCCTTTATAGAATGAGAAATATTATGTCCATTTTTTTATTTTTACCATAATGATGCATGTTATCATACACTGAACGACATACGAAATGTTTATACAACAAGGCTGAATGGCTAATTCACTACTTTGCCTCTATTTAACATGATTGTGTTCCCGTTGTCCCCAGGTTTTTTAATAGGCTTACAAAACTGGTTTACATTGAACTTACAAATTAATATAGATACAGAATTCTTCAAGTACCTTGAAACCTAATCGAAGTAAGCACTACTACATGCGTAATGACAAACTTAGAGACCTAAGATTTTATTATTCAGATATCGTTTTGGTTCCGGAAGTACATTCAAGCTGTCCGTGCTATATTCCCAGTGTCCCCAACTTTGTACTATATATATACCGTAGGATGATTTGATAAATCGAATTTTCGCGAAAATCCTAGGGATTTTGTGAAAACGTGGATAAATTGTAAATGGCTGTGCCATTTTCCAATCTTACTGAAAGAAAATAAGATTTTTGCGAAAACAGAGTCGCGTTACTAAGATTTCGAAAAGAATCGTTGGCTTATTATAAATATTATCGGTAATTTGGGTTTTTGGGTTCACACTAAGTTGGGTAAGTGTTGTGACTTGTGACCATGACTCGCGAGCTGAGCAAGCGTAGTAAGAGGCTGGCAGCGGCCGACGTAACGCCAGAAAAAAATTATCAAATCGTTGAATGATTTGATAAATCATAACTGTTTGATGTTCCCGTTGTCCTCACGGTTCATTCAGACCATGAAGGTAAAGGGGACACTGGGAATAATACTACTATATTCCCAGTGTCCCCTTCACAGTATGTTACATAGTATATGTTGTGTCTGATCACGTTCCCTTTGCCCCCAGGGTTTGTACTCGCCATGGCAGTGGTGCTGCTGCTGCTGGGCATCATCTGCGCCGTGTTCTTCGGCACGTGGGTGCGACTGTTCATTGACCATGTAAGTATACCTGAAAACGATGGACTGTAATACTGAATGAAACTACCTAATGGAAATTATCGAAATATTGGGTTATTTTAAAGAAATCAAACTAGCGAACTTTACATAATCACAGAAAAGATATCATGTTTTGACGTGATAACGCCTTATAAAGCGGTGAACACCGGCTGCACGCACGAAAAAGTGTCACGTTCCTCCTGAGTCTGAGCGTGCAAGCGAGAGTGTCAGAGAGAGAGAGAGACAATAAACTTGTCAGTACATATTATGGATCCATTAATAAAAAAAAATGTGTTGGAGAATTTGGCGGTGTATTTCAGTGTTGTAATTACAATTTCGTTTATTGCAAATGTATGTTAGACTGCACTTGTGTGCATATTCCTCCCCCTGCAAAAAATAGCAGAATGATTTCAGTAGTATTATGTCATTTTGGATACTTCCCTCCTGGCCGCGTCGGTCGTGTTGCTATTTGTTACAGATGGATAACAAAGTGATCCTTAAAGAGCCCTTTTACAAAATTGCGCCGCTGCCATTCTGATCGGCGCGTAGGTAGATTTGCACTAGTATAATTTACGGGGAATGTTTAGAGTCTTATGAAATAATTATTAATGAACTAATTACAAAAATATATACATATTTCAGTAGTTCAATGATGGTAGATTGTTTTATGAAAGTTTTTGATAGTAATTCTATTTAATTCAATATCAAAATACGAGGTAAACCGGCATTATTTTTTGGGAAAACTCACGGAGGTTAGATGTTTTTTTGATAATTAATGAGATGGAAAATCAAAATTCTAATACATTATTTTAAAACAAAAACATATTTCTGATGTCGTAGTTATTAATTTGATCTAATTTACTGAACAATTTTGTGAGATTGAGGCGTTTGAATTTGTGCATATTATCGTTTTTAGAAGTAGAACGATAAGTACAAAAAAAAATAGTATTTGCAAATATTCTACATTAACTTACAATACGAAGAATAAATCTACTGTTTACTTCTATTGGAATTAGTCAAAATCTTTTCTAAGGGGGTAAAGAAGGCGCTCATAAATTACGTTTTTTTGCAAAAAAATGTGAAAGGGCTCTTATAGGGTTTTTGATGTTTTAAATATCTTTCCTTTCGCTTTTTTGCAATTTGTGCGAGTGAGTTCGTGAAAAGGAGATGCGAAAGTATGCAAGAACTATTTGATTTGATTTCAGAATATAATGTTAAAATTGCTTATATCTTTTGAAGTAGGTTTTGTTTCTTCTTTCTTTTTTTACTAAGGTGAGATGTGAAATGTCATCTTGTCGTTTTTTTTGTGTTTATGAACCCTATTAAAGCACAAATCATCTGTTATCTTAATGGAATGATATTCCGATTTGTTCTTTACCAATTCAATTATGTATTCTTATGGTTAAGAAAACCAATTAGCCACGTGTTGATTGAATCGCTCAGCTTGTGTCAAAGCTGCATACTGAAACGGGTAAGGGAAAAAACCCTGCCAAGAGTCGGATTCGCATACTACAAGTTTTGTATCTTAGAATGTTAATAACATGTCGTTCCGCGATCTGATACTGTGAGTATTGTGTGTCGGGAACAGAAGGCTTACTCTAATTCAACGAAAAACGAAATTTCTCACTTTTCTTACTATGTTTCTGGTTTGTTTTTAATTATAAATATTTATATTCGTCGTCGAAATATAGATTGTGGTGTAGATTTTCGAAGCGTACTCAAAGAAAGCTTTCATTTCATAGTTTATCGTTGAAATTAAGTATAACCATTAAATTGACGACATTAAGTGTCGCCGCACACGGCCCACACGCCACAGCCACAAACGCCGCCACGAGAAGCTAGAAGCGGCTACTAAAGTCGCTGAAGCGCGCGACAGCGGCCGATTAAGGTAAGGGAGAGAGGGGTGGGGAATCGCGCGATTGACGTGTGGCGGCGTTTTGTATCGGCGCATTAAGTGGCCGGCGCGGACCACAAGAAGCGAGCAACGACGATTTGTAGAGTGTGGCGGCCACCGGCGTACCGTGTGTGGTATAGTCCATATAAAATGTATGAAAACTACATGAAATATGCCGGTGGCGGCGTTTTCTGGTTGTGGTCGGTGGCCCGTGTGCGGCGACACTAAACGTTCGAACTTCGTTACCGAAAGTTCGTTTCGTAGAAAGGGATTAGACCAGGTGCGAGTGAATAGTGAGAGTATCACCAGTGCTATTGAGCGCAGTAAAAGACGACGTCAGAGGGTAGACCGATATGTCTGCAATGCAAAACAGCAATTGTGCTGTTGTACGATATTGATCGTCGTTTGTTCTTTTCCATACTAAATTATGTAGGTATCTATCTTCGACGGCCCTAAGGGGGTCTGGGCGCGGCCTGACCAGCCGCGCGTCCTAGGTGCCGCTCCGGCATAGGTCACCACGTCTGGGGACTGCCTAGTACCCTAGCGCAGTCCCCCTGAGGCGCGTCGCCCGGTCCACTCGTTGGGCCGGGCCTGCCCGGGGGCGTGCTCGGAGATGTGGCGCACGCAGGTGCGTCGGCCCCGAGACGCCCCCATATGGGCGTAGGAGGGTACCGGGGGGTTTTAGTGGAGTAGGATCAGTGTGGCCTTCCGCACTGGTCCTGCTTGAGTCGGGTCGGCAGTTTCCCGTGCCGGCGAGTCCCACACACGCCGTGCGCCTAGTCAGCGTCACGGTATGGTGCGTAACTGCATTTCCCCTCGTCACAAAAAAAAAGGTATCTAGTTAATACAATCAAATGTTTACAATACAAAACGCTCGTTTAAGCACGGCTAACTGCATAAAAAACAATTCACACCGTTAGGTCGTCGTTGCGGCGCGGCGGCGCATTCGCGACTGGGTGCCCGCCGAGAGTGCCTCGAACTCGAGTGGCGTAGGTATGACTCGCTTTCCGACCGTTTGTATGAAGATAGGATACTGTATGATATTATTACCGTGCGGATGCTCTCTGTGCCGAGTGCTACCTAACCATTCGATTCGCCCGTTCCGTCACTGCCGCAAACAAACGAATATTTCTAATCTTAGATTAAAACAAAAAGGGAAGATACTGCACTCGCGGCTCTAAAATGATCCGTTTAAATTGTGGTGCATGAACACAATTCGCTGTAGTCACAATTGGACATTCAAACTCGCTGCATGTGCACTCAATATAACAATATTGCGTATATTCTGTGTTATAAAGATAAAACAATGCCTTCGATGCTTTCATAAAGAACACAAATAGTTTAAAATCAAATAACAAATGTCTCGGCAACACTTTTCATTTGTAAAACTGTAAAAACATTTTTTTTCTCAAAAATCACGGTTTGTCGTGAATTTGTTTACGTAATCACCAGTAGTACGGACTCAGACGGTTACGTACGGTTAGTACGGTTTCTGTCTCGCTCGCTCGATGGAATAATCATAATAATCATAATCAAAATCATTTATTCAGTTTAGGCTGTTACAAGCACTCATGAATGTCTAGAAGCTACGCCATCGGTTCGTAAATCTACGGCGGGAGACCTTGTACTGAGAATAACCGGCAAGAAACTCAGCAAGGGCTGTTTTTTTCTCCCTGTTTTATTATTTACAGAGTCGTCAAATTGAAAAATGACTTCAGAGATGATTCATGAAGTCACCTTTCATTACATAATTATTAAATATACATTAATTGTTTACCTGCATTTTGATTGCTGTGTCATAAAGTATAAATACAAATAGTGTTATATATATATATTAAGTGTGACTAAACATTAACTTCAATATTAAGGAAGTTAAGCCAGACTCATCTCCTATAATGTTGAATGAATGTTTATATACAGACTTGTGCGTGTGTGTAAGTTGCTTATGTAGTTGAGTCGGATCATATTTTATTTGATGCTAATATGAGCGTACCTGCCTAGCTTGCCTTTTTATATTAATCTAAATTTCTAATCCTATGTGATGATTGGACAGGAAAGATTTTTTCTAAATTTAAACATTCAGCAGTTAAATACTAAAAATAAAACACACAGTACGGGAGATAAACGTTTTAACTTCGTGTATTCTGTTCAAGTTCATATAGATCTTTTATTAGAAGCAAGATGGCGCTGTAGCAATGAGGGCTATCGCGTATGAATCCGCCGCTAGAGGCGCTAGTGTAGCGTGAGGTCTCCGAAATGTCAAATGTTATTGCTTGTTGGTTGTCTACGCGGGTTTATTTCTTATTAAAATAATGTTGTGAATAATTGGTAACAATTCGGCTTAATTATGGCAAATATGAGTTATGTGGCAATGAATGTCAGTTATTAAAAATTTGAGATTAGAAAAATGAATATGTTCCCATTTTTTCCGAATAAAACGGAACGGGGGGTCACTGTGGCATGGCCTATTATGTTTAGGATATGGTTCTTTTGTGTTAAAATACGATCTAAATGTAACCTTTGATTTCATGTGCGTATTAATAAACTTTAAAAGTTACAATTTAGGACCTCACTCAACAGTGGCGCAATCTGGTGAGGCAGAAAACGGTAGCCCTCATTGTTACTCGCACTGTGGTTTGAGTTCCTTAGTTTCACATAGTAACAACTTTAGTTCTTTATTTAGTTAATAGATGTCACGTTAAGTCCTTGTAATCGCGGTATAGATTGCTGCAGTGCGTTTCTATAAGTAGTTTCCTATATGAATAGATATAAGATCAAGAATTCAGTACCAGTTCAAGATTCTGTTTGATTTGTTATGTTTATTTTAAGAATACATTAGTTAATTTACGAACAGTGTTGCCAGGTCTCCAGAATTTACAGGAGATCTCCTGTTCTACTGTTTCTCTACATGAATCTCCTGTTATTTTAGAATACGATTTTCTTTTTTAAATTGCATGTTGAGTTTCATTTTTCGTCATTAATAATGTAGATAACCGTAATAATTATAAAATAAATGTAATTGTCTAAAGAAAAAATAGCTTTGAGGGGCGGCAGAAACCACAGAAACACATTCGTTATTTTTTCTTGGTCTTTTCTTGGGGGGGGGGGGGGGGTGCAAACCGGAAAAAGTACACCTCTGCATGTACTGTTTTTCTTGTAGCTGTTTCCATACATCTACTGTTTTTTTCTATAACGCCTCCCGATCTTTAAAAATCGGACCTGGCAACACTGTTTACGAAGTTCTATCATTTCAGTGAATCCCAATTCGCCGAGTACTTTTGCTGACCCTTGGTCCCAAACAATTCATAATAAAGATAAATAACATAATTTTATTATCATAGGACCTTTGCTAGTTTCTTGGTCCAAATGCAATCATTGCTTTATGTTTTACCGCAGACAGAAGTAGAAATTTGAAATAAATATTCAGCTATTCACTGACCAAGTCTAGATTACCTAAAACCCAGCGTCCACCAGACGTCATTGGCACAGCCTGTAGCCGCAGTATGGTTGCGAAACGTTAGACAGTTGCGAAAACATGGCTGATACTAAATCATTCGTAACTTTTAAATGTTCCCTAGGCGAGGTCGTCGGACTGTTGCTTTTAATAAGTTGATCAATCATTATCATTATCATAGAATGGACTCCCCTCTGCTCGGTCAGTTCATCAAACTACATGTTTGATGACCAGGCCGAGGGGAGGGTGCAGTCAAAATTAATTATTTTTTTTAATTCTGGAATTATTTATTTATTTATTTTAATTATTTCTATAGGATGTTATGATTTAATTATGTTTATATGGATATGTTATAATGATGATAGAAATTGTAATAAAATACTAACATAGGTTAAGAAAAATTGTTACTAACATAATTATATGAGACCAATGTCTTGAAATAAATGATTTTATTTATTATCAGCCTAATAATGTCCCCAATGCTGGGGAACAGACCTTCCCTATGGATGGAATAGGGAGATTGGGCCATGACCCACCACGCGGGTTCGGCGCTGATTTCCGGGTGCTAACGACTGCAGATGCAGCCGGGACCAACGGCTTTACGTGCCTTTTGAAGCACGGAGGAACTCGAGGTAGTAGATTTTTGGTCACCCATCCAATGAGCGACCACTGCGAAAGTTGCTTAGCTTCAATGATCGCAGAAGAAAGCGCTAACCACCTGCGCCATCGAGCTCCTCAAGGTGATAAATAAATAGTACCAATTATACTTTAAAAAAAATCTCGACCAACTTATTAAAGATATGGCATAGCGGTTTCCACGCTCGAATTGGAGCGCGCGCCTTAGGAAGTAAGCAGAAGACGACAGTAAAATAACGCTTCCTCTGTGGGTTACCTACAATGCGAAGAGATGGCGCTGCCTTGCAGCTTAAGAAAGGCTAGAGAGAATTCGACACGGCCGTCAGGGCCGCGGTAGCATAATTGGTCAGTGCATTCGCCAGGAAGGGTGCAGGTTCGAGTCCCGTCTGCTGCCTGGTCCGCGTGGATTTTTTTATAGTAATATTCTCTTTAGATTTAAACATTTAGTTACATGCGAATGTCACTCATTTCTTTCTAGCCTTTCTTAAGCTGCAAGGCAGCGCCATTTATTCGCATTGTAGGTAACCACCAATTACGTGCAAATTTTTTTAGTAATATTTTCCTTAGATTTCAACATCGAGGAGTTAAAAGCTTAAAAAATAAATTAAATAATTTAAGAATGTATTCAGGGAACTTCTAAGTTTAGCGGAAACGGCCAGTCATGTCGAAATTCAATGTTCGGGCTGCCCCGATAAATGATAAGAATGGTATTGGTAAAAATGGTATATTTGAGAAAAATACTAAACATAAACTATTTGCTAATTGACAATGGTATGAGTACGCGCGTTATGGTAGCTTGTTGATTGCGAACTAACTTATAATACAATTTTGTGCAATAATGTAAAATGTGGTCAAGTTATTAAATGTGCTGATGCGGGAAAAATGCATTGTACGAAGCTAGCTCGTACACTCAACGTTTTATTCCCTTAACAGACTCAAGAAACTGTTTCCATCTAATCGGTCAAAGATTATGCACGCAACACCAAGCTTCACCATAAGAATACTTAAAGCACACGCGTGGCTAATCAAGATCATTTAAGTACTCAAAAGTTGCTGACGAAACCCCCCTGAGTATTGTACCTGTGCCTTGACACGCATCACTTTACCGTGACTGTTCTGCTATAATGAACCGGTATTTGGAACAGGTTTTTTTTATCATTGATAAATAATAATTAAATCTGGAAGAGGTCGCGGATGATTCTTGAACTGAAGGAAACGCTTGATTGGCCTTGACCCTTACTACTGATTACGGACATCGGTAAAAATCTAAATGTTACAGTAAATTTTATTGATATAATTTAAAAGAAAAGATTTCCACAAACACTGCAGTAATAGAGTTTAGTCCAAAAACAGAACCTTGGGGAACACCAAAATTTATGCAAAAAAACCGCAACGAAAATTTAAACCACGGTAATTATTAAACATTATACGTAAAGTACACGTTACATTTCCCGTTTTGCGTTGTACGTACGCTTATTAATCTCTCAACATGGGCGCAATCACCATTTAATTTTATCGAATCGTTCGCCTTGACCTGGTTTCAGTGCGCGCCGGACGGCAAGTATCGCGCTCGGAATGCGCCATCGATGCAATCGAATGCTTCCGTGAAACCTGTTACTGTAGTACCATGAACATGTGTATTACATTTGAATGCGCAAAATCGGAATTCTATCTACTGATCCGTACTGGGTCTGTATGATGGTTAATGACACATTATCCCCGTTGTAATCACAACGATGTAAAGATGATTTGCTGTCTGATCTTGTAAATAGCTGATTTTATTTTATAGCAGTCTTATTAAATGAAGGACTTGCATAGACTGAGTTGATCTAAGCATAATTACCTACCTACTTTGTATAAATATCACGCCCGTAGCCACATACGTACTGTCTTTTGGTCTTAATCTTGACCATATTCATTTGGTATGGTAGTGAGGTTTTTGACTTTTACCTTATTGCTTTCCCGCTTCATTTCAAACCAAATAAAACAAGTTTCTTTCAATTAAGTTAAAATTACACAATTCTAATGATCTAGTTGAGGGTCTAAAGGACATTTTTAATGACTATCCTTAACTGGTATAATCCATTGCTTATAATACCGTCCGTACCGTTAATTACCGTCATTTGTTTTAAAAATAATGTTTGTTATGATTTTTCGTCGATGTAATAAAACCTAGAGCCAAGACCCACCATGCGGGTAAGGGAAAGACGATGCTGATAAATGAATATAAGAGAGACGATAAGAGATTTGCCGCTGCATTGGGGCTCACGTCTTAGATAGTAAAGTTACGCTAGACTTCAGACAGATAACACTTTAAAAAAGTTTTAACGTTCAGTCAAATTTTTGTTATTGATAATGGCTCATTCCGTGTAAAGTTCTGCCAATATCCGGGACGTTTCAACGTTGTAAACGACAAAGGTTAATGCCACATTCATTATTTTCTTTAGCTTTCAATGGGAAAAGAGCTTAGCTTGAAAAGAGTGTAATATACCATATTTGATATTATAAAGCTGAAAGCTTTGTTTGGCTGAACGAGCAAATCTCAGGAACAACGGATCCGATTTGAATTTTCTTATATTAATGTTGGATGATGCATTTATCGTGAAAAGCTATATATAATCTAACGCTACAACTAATAGGAGCACCAATGAAAAATGTTCCAAACTACGGGAAAAAATATTCCATTTGAGAGCTTCTGTCGCGTGCACTGCGTAAACAGTAAAAGTTACACAAAAATCATGTATGACAGAATTGTTCCCCTTTAAAAGATCTTTAAAAAGTTCGCGATAGCAAAATTTAAGAGTGAACCTCTATAAACCTTTTTGCTCAAGTTAATGCGGGTGAAATTGCAGGGAAACTCTAATGCATTCATATCATTAGTGTTTGCTACTGGATTTCACTCATACTGAACCTATGGTGTTTTTTTTATATATAGCCAGCTAGGCAAATGACTCTACCCCACCTGACGTTAAGTGGTGATAAAGTCCAAACGCGAAGATAGCTGGTACAGCAGTTATAAACTGCCACACCAACCATCCTCACCTTGCCGGCCTGCAAAAATGCTTCTTCACGTCTCTCTTTAAAGTGTGGTGTTATTTGCAGCTCCTTGTATGAAATAAATAAAATATTAGCTGTCTATAAAAGTTATTCCAATTCAATGAGCGCGAACCGATTATTCAAGCGATGCGTCTCTACCGAATCGATTATGTTTCGTAACATCGTGCGTAATTCGATTATAAAATCGGTTCACCTTACACCTCAGTTTGTTATTGAACTATTTTCTGCTCTTTTGTCCGTGTGTCTGATCTGATTTGGGTATTTGTTTTTACAGTAAAATACTTGAGGGATGTTGCAATTTATTTCTTCTGATTTCACGCACCCCACTCATTAAATAAAACATTGTTTCAATGTATTAAGAAGCATTTTTTAAATACTTTTATATATATCTACAATAAGCCTGTGAAGGACACTAAATGTAGATATACGTATAAAACAAGTAAATAACGCATCTAATGCTCTTTTAAATATTGGTTTTTTTTATATTCATCAATAATTTTGAACTGTTGTTAATTTTTAATGGATATTTTTGCTTTTATATTTCTTAATCCAATGTTGGTCCTTCAATTTTCCAAGTTAATGAATTGGGATTCAAAGAAATAATATCAAAGTTTAATTGTAATATTAATAAAGTTGAACATATTATGTAGGGTTTTCGTTCATCTAGATCGAGGCCAGTTGATCAAGATGAGGTCATTGTTACAACTAGTATACTCAGAAGGTGCTATTGTATATTGTAAATGACATTGCTTAGTAAATACCCTCTTTGATAGTATCTCTTTTCATTACAAATTGATTGCTATGTTAAATGTATTATTACAAGTGGTCCGTATTGGCCCAAATCCGATCTATTTAGTTACGTTGAAATGAAATGAAATTTTTTTTTTTTTTTTTTTTTTCATTCGACATATTTATTTATATCACATTGCTCATGTACATTATTTATTATAAGGTCTTATATATACTTAATAGTGAGTGGTACATGACCCCGTTGGGGTGTTGCAACAAACTTGAGCTTAACATTAAATACATTATTTTCACTTAATTGCTGGTCATATCAAATCACATCAGGTCCAACCAAATTTAAACAAAATCAATCCATTTTAAAAATTAATCAAGTCAATTTATATCATATCATGTCATCATAATCATATCATATCATCATAGTCAAATCAAAATCATATCTTATCCAGTTAAATCACATTATATCAAATTAATAGGTCAAACATAATTAAGTTAAACTAAATCAAATCAAACAAACAGGTCAAGCATAATTAAGTTAAATTAAATTACATTTATTTTTCATTCATAAATTCATCAACAGAATAATACGCTTTTTTTATAAGATGCTGTTTCAATTTATTCTTAAATATGTTTATATTAGATTCTGTTTTAATAATAACGGGAATTTTATTATATATCATTATGGATCGGTATAATGGGCCATTTTTATACATCTCCAGTTTAGGTTCGGGAGGAATCAGATTAAACTGGCGGCGAGGATTATTACTTCTTTTATAATATAAATAATAAAATAATAAAATAAATAAATATTTAGAACACTCACACCAATTAGCCTAGAGCCCCAAAGTAAGCACTATAAGGCTTGTGTTATGGGATGCTAGGGTAACGGATAGAATACATATACAGTACATATATAAGTATATTTATATAGAAATAGATATTAAATATCCATGACTGGAGTACAAATGCTCGTATTCATCACACCAACATCTGCCCCCACCGGGATTCGAACCCGGGACCTCTCGAGTCGGCGACACCATGAAACCCGGCGTACAAACCACTCGGCCACGGAGGTCGTCGATATGATTGATATTTGCGTACAAACATTGCTAATTCCATAATATATATTGATGGGAGGGTTAGTAATTTCTCATTTATAAAGTATGGCCTGCAGCTTTCTCTTGGTCGTATATTGTATATAATACGCAGGCATTTCTTTTGTGAGATAAACAGATCATGTGCATTGGTACTTTGCCCCCAGAGAATAATTCCATAACTTAACCATGCGTATGCATACGCATAATAAGCCGATAAAGCACATTTTATATTAGTATTGGTTTTTAGCACGCTTAAGGCGTAGGTAAATTTCGATATTTTTTTCCTAATTTGTTCAACATGGGCCTTCCAGTTCAAGTGTGAATCGATAGTTATGCCTAAGAGTTGCACGCTGGATACTTCTTTTATATTTTGTGAAGTTTTAGCCTCATTTAGATCTATGGATGGTTTTTGGTATGGGTGGAACTGTATAATGTGAGTTTTGGTTTTGTTTATTTCTAAATTGTGATTTTTGAGCCATTGGTTTATAGAGTTTAATGTGGATTCTATTTTCGAGTTAAAGTTTATGTTGCGAGGGACTTCAAAGAGAACCGAGATGTCATCAGCAAAGAGTATGCACTTAAATTCTGTCGTCTTTGGTAAGTCATTGATATATATCAGAAATAATATACAGCCGAGAACACTCCCTTGTGGTATTGAATGATTTATTGTTACAATATCCGATTTGATTTGTTTCATTTCATTGGTTTCTTCATTAAAATGCTGTATCTGTACGAATTGACGTCTATTTTGTAAATAGGAACAAAACCATTTCAGGACTTTTCCTCGAATTCCAACTCCATGTAGCTTTGATATTAATATCTCATGGTCTACCCTGTCATAGGCCTTAGACATATCCAACATTAATCCTACTGCATGATTCTTTTCTCTTATGTAGTTTAATATTTCTTGAATATAGTTAAAAGTAGCTAAGATAGTCAAATGTTTCTCACGAAAGCCGTATTGATTTTTATCTAGTATGTTATATTTTTCAAGAAAGGAGTAGATACGTTTAGACATCGGCTTTTCGAATAATTTGGAAAGTGTCAGAAGTAGTGCTATTGGTCTATATTGATTGAGATTATTCGCCATACCTCCCTTTTTTAAAATTGGTGTTATTTTCGCTAGTTTTAACCGATCCGGGAAAGTGCTTTGGTCGAATGATTGGTTCACTAGAAATGTAAGTACAGGGACCAATTCAACTCGACAAGATTTTATTAATATTGTTGGTATATCGTCGTCGCCGTAGCTATATTTATTTGGTAGTTTTCTAATAAGATCGTTCATCTCTTTTTCCGTTACAGGTTTCAAGAACATTGAATTAATTGTTGGTTCTAGAACAGTAGGAGCTTTATTTTTTTGATTTCTATTTTGTGGTTTGCCAACTGATATAAAAAACTTGTTAAAATGGTTTGCAACCGTCTGAGGACACGTTATTTGAGTATTGTCACATACTAAGTGTATATTTTTGTGTCTACTATCTTGTTTCTTTCGTGTTACCTGATTTATTATTCTCCACATGCATTTTGTTTTATTATTCGACTCGTTCATTTTTCTTATATAGGTGCTTTTTTTGGATAATTTTATGCATTGCTTTAGTACTTTGACATAAGAGTTATAGTGATTCTTTAATATTAAATTATTTGATTGGTTTACTAGTATTTTTAAAATTCTTTTATTTTGGCACGACTTTTTTATACCGTTTGTTAGCCAGGTTATTTTATGTTGTTTAGCATGACATTTTATTTGTTTAATTGGTATGCATTCATTTAGTGTTTCTAATAGTTTATCATGGAATTGATTGAAGTTCTCGTTTACGTTATTAGTAAAATTTAGTTTAATTGTGTTTAGCCAGTCTTTTTTACCTATTTTTTGTTTAAATCTATTTATGTTAACACTATTGAAAATTCGTTTATAATATATACTTGTTACATTACTTTTTATATTAGCGGTTAACTTGAGTCTGCTCATCAATGCACGATGATCTGATATCCCCAAATCTTTTACAGCAACATCAATATTTTTTATATTTGTAAACAAAAGGTCAATGCATGTTGAAGTAGTTTGCGTCACTCTAGTGGGACTATTGACTTGTTGGTGTAGATTGTATTCCAACATTTTATTAACAAGAAGTTGGTAATCGTATGAGGATTTTACGCTGTCTATATTAAAATCGCCATTTATAATTATTTGTTTACGACTTTTGTTTTTTAATTTTAATAACATTTTATCTAAGAAATCAAAGAATGTGTTCATGTCACGTCCCGTCCTGTAAATTGTTATTATGACTATGCCCGATCTTAATTCTACTCCACAACACTCAACCCTGCCATCTAAAGATAAGTTTGTAAATTCTTTGAGCTCTATGTACGGAATATCTTCCTTCAGTAGTATTGCAATTTTATCACACAAAACAGAGTAGATACATGTTTTTATTTATTTTTTAAGCATTTAACTGCTAGATGTTTAAATCTAAAGAAAAGATTACTAGAAAAAAATCCACGCGGACCAGGCAGCGGACGGGACTCGAACCCGCACCTTTCGCAATCCGGACGAATGCACTGACCATTATGCTACCACGGCCCTATTCGCCGCGTCGAAATTTTCCTAGCCTTAAGCTGCAAGGCAGCGCCATCTCTTCGCATTGTAGGTAACACACAATGTCAAATGAATACTTTTTCAAGTATTAAACATTTGAAAGAAGAAATAGCAATTATAGTTATGTTTTTATTTATTTTTAAGCATTTAACTGCTAGATGTTTAAATCTAAAGAAAAGATTACTAGAAAAAAATCCATACAGTAGATACATTAGATAGATAGAGATATATTTAGAGTAGATACATTTTGATGGTGATATTCATTTAGTTCGTCCATTTTGCCAACGACAGGGCATGTGAATGTCAAACTTAATTTAATTGTAAAATTAATAGGTACTTACGAGTATGCCATTTTGTTTATTCTATTCTAAGTCAATTTTCGTTACTATTCTGCCACAGAGTAGTGAGTGCCTGCGCAGATTAGAGACGGTAAATCATTACATGATGCGGGGAGGCGGGCATTGTTTTTTCCATACAAATTTTCTGGAATGATTCCTCCTTGATTTTTATCAATAAAGAATTGATTTTCATACTAAATATTATTTCAAAGAAACTAGAAGCCCTTAAAAAAATATTTAATGTACTTATAATAAAGTGAGGCACCATTTTGTATATGTCCAAGGTATGCTGCATGCCAAACTATAATAAACAATATTTTAAAATACAAATTTATTTTAAAAAACCTAGTTTCTCCAGGCAGTCGCAAATTTTTTTTCATTTGGGGAAGTGACCTTGTATGAAAATTTATGAAGCATTCACGAAAAAAGCACAACATAGAGGCATAGTAGCTGACTTATTATTCTATAGGTGAAATTTCTTTTATATATAACTAATTTTCGAGGAGGAAATCGTCCAAAGCCTTGAATTTTGCAATTTTTATATCTCTATCGTACGGTATTTACCAATGCGTGCTAGCAATAGTTTTTTCAAATGCCTATTTCTCAAATGTCTCTCATCTCGCGTAAGCTGTTAATCTGACACGTAATGATTTACCGTTTGATGAATGATTTACGTTCTTCCCCCGAGAGGTTTTTTTTAATTTTTGGTACTTGTAATCAAAGGATGCTAAGCTATGCCATATACATCCTTTCAAGTAATGAAAAAAATTTACATGTCTTTTTCTTGTGTCACTAAACAGGCCCTGCCAGGATAACAGCGCTGGTGCGACACAATGTCCCATCAACTAATGCTGAGGCACGGTCCTGGTTAGACCTGAGATTTTTGAATTTGTATCTGTTAATGTGTAAATGAGGGTTAATAAAATATATTCTATTCTATTCTATTCTATTCTACAGGAGCTGGTTCTGCGCCCTGGCTCGATGACGTTCGAGTGGTGGGCGCGGCCGCCGGTTCGACCGTTCGTGCACGTCTACGTGTACAACGTTACCAATGCTGACGAGTTCCTCAACAACGGCTCCAAACCTGTGCTCCAAGAGTTGGGACCTTACGTTTACCAGTGAGTACGGAAGGACATTCATAATCTTGAGTTTATTTATTTGACCCTAACTACCGTAAACTACCACCGGTTCCAAAATTGGGAGACCTTTCTGAGAAGAACCGGCGAAACAAACTCAAGACAGGCTTTCTATCTCCTTCTTATGTTAAATTATGCAGACAAAAAGAACTAATAGTATCTGATGGTCTTGATGGAATTACAAAAAGAATTTTAAATAAAATACTTTATTAAGTAAATTAAATAATAAATTCATACATAGACAATAAAACTTAAAAATCGAACAATGAAATAACCAAACGCTCAATAAAAGTCTTTCGAAGGTAGCTCGACAAATTAAATAAAAGTTTTATTCTGACGACGAAGCCTGTAAAGGCTACGAAACGTCAATAAATAAATAAAGTTTCGTGCATTAACCAGTAAAAACTAGTTTTATTTAATGAGTGATGTGCGTGAAAACCTAAAAAACAAATATTCATAATCTACTTAATAATGGGTAACTTACTCACTTTGGTTCTTTGAGAATCCCACAGGAACCGAAAATATTGGAGTATTTTTGCAGGCTGGTAAGGTGAGGATGGTTGGCGTGGCAGTTTTTAACTGATGTACCAGCTATCTTCGCGTTTGGACTTTATCACCTCTTAGCATCAGGTGGGGTAGAGTCATTTGCCTACATGACTTTTAAAAAAAAATAAGAAAAAAACGGGATAAACAGTATCTCCTACGTCTCAATCTATATAAGTATGTTTAAGGTTATTTTTAATTAGAAATACATGAGTTATTAACATCTTCACATCATCTAACAACTACTACCACACGAATAAAGAAAACACAGTGGCAATACTTTTATGCAGTGCGTCCACAAAAAAGGTAATAAAGATGGTAATCTACACACAAAGCGCGCTCGAGCAAAGTATACCCTCTATGTGTAATTTTCTCGAGCGCACTGCTCATGGACACAATATCTCGGACCGCTTGGGAACAGCTTACGAAACTCTGTCCTGGGTCAGACTCGCACTTGACATTTTTTTGAGACATTTGCCTCACGTCGTCCAAAATAACTGATAGCGCACAAACGCATGAGCAGCGCCACAAAGCTCGTCTATATTGGCCACTTGCATTAGTCTTCTTCAAACTTGGCCACTTACATTATTCTTCTTCAAACTTGGTCACTGGCATTATTCTTCTTCAATCGTGGCTACTTGCATTAGCCTTCTTCAAACTTGGCCACTTGCATTAGTCTTCTTCAAACTTGGCCACTTGCATTAGTCTTCTTCAAACTTGGCCACTTACATTATTCTTCTTCAAACTTGGCCACTGGCATTATTCTTCTTCAATCGTGGCCACCTGCATTAGTCTTCTTCAAACTTTACCACTTGCATTAGTCTTCTTCAAACTTGGCCACTTGCATTAGACTTCTTCAATCATGGCCACTTACATTAGTCTTCTTCAAACTTGGCCACTTACATTATTCTTCTTCAAACTTGGTCACTGGCATTATTCTTCTTCAATCATGGCCACTTGCATTAGTCTTCTTCAATCATGGCCACTTACATTAGTCTTCTTCAAACTTGGCCACTTACATTATTCTTCTTCAAACTTGGTCATTGGCATTATTCTTCTTCAATCATGGCCACTTGCATTAGTCTTCTTCAAACTTGGCCACCTGCATTAGTCCTCTTCAAACTTGGCCAATATCTAGACAGTAGCATTTGCCTTGTATGACTAGGCATACGCTCGCAATTGGGCTAAGCTCCGCCAGTATGTATTGGCAACTTTAAAGAAATCGGGGTTGTAGGTTGTAGGTTGTAGGAGGGAGGGAACATGTGAGCGGACAAAACATAATAATAATAATATATTTCCAACAATCACACCAATTAGCCTAGCCCCAAAGTAAGCACTGTAAGGCTTGTGTTATGGGATGCTAGGGTAACAGATAAAATACATATGCAGTACATATATAAGTTATATTTATATAGAAATACATATTAAACATCCATGACTGGAGTACAAATGCTCGTATTCATCACACAAACATCTGCGCCCACCGGGATTCGAACCCGGGACCCCTCGAGTCGGCGATACCATGAAACCCGGCGTACAAACCACTCGGCCACGGAGGTCGTCTAACATTCCTATTTGCAAGGGTTATTGCGACAATTCTCGAACCAGATAAAGTGATACTTTAGCTCATTAAATTGTCCAATCGAAACCGATATTGAAACTGGTTTTGAAGGAAACAGTATTTAAACAAGTCGAATTGTAAGTAAGTTAATTGCCTCTTGGGTTGTCGTCAGGATTATGACTCATGCAAGATGCGTCCAGTTAACAGCCGCCCCCAAAAACTTTAATTTTGTTTGCATAATTTAACACAAGAAGGAAATAGAAAGCCTCTCTTGAGTTTGTTTCGCCGGTTCTTCTCAGGAAGGTCTCCCAATTTTGGAGCCGGTGGTAGTTTACGGTAGTTAGGGTCAAATAAATAAACTCAAAATTACAAACAAGAATTTTAAATAAAATACTTTATTAAGTAAATTAAATAATAAATTCATACATAGACAATAAAATTTTAAACCTCCTCCAATGAAATAACTAAACGCTCAATATAAGTCTTTCGAAGGTAGCTCGACAATTTTAAATAAAAAATCATTATTCTGACGATGCAGACCTGAAAAGGCTGCGAAACGTCAATAAATAAATAAAGTTTCGTGCATTAACCCGTAAAAGCTAGTTTTATTTAATGAGTGATGTGCGTGAAAACCTAAGAAACAAACTTTAATTTAAATAACCTCAAAAATTTTAAGGGAAATGAAAGGCTTGACAAATTACCCAATTCCACCTAATGTTAAGTGCAGTGGAGTCCAATCAGTGATAGCTGAAGGCTCATCAATCCAGTTCGAGCCGTCGTCTTCACATCTGGTCTTCACAACTTACCTGCCTATAAGGTCAGGTGACGTGGACGTCATTTGTCGGACTTATTTAAAAAAACGGATGCCTTTAAAAGTCTAGTAGACTTGCAACGAATAGTATATTCGGCAGTATACCGAATACCGAATATTCGGCGAGGCCCCTGACCGAATAGCCGAATATTAGGCAAAAGTATTCGGCTGGAGTTTAGCGCCAAAAACTTGTACAGACGTGATTGTTTCGCGCTCCTTTTTTTGTCCTAATCTTTAGATTTTATTCATCTAGCATTTAAACTAGAATATTCGTGTTAATTAAATTATAATAGGAATTTAATAACATCTCGCGGTAATGGACACAAACAAGATAACGACCGAATACATTAAAATTCCATTCGACATTAATAAAATTTTCCTATAACTTCTTGGTGTCTTGTGTGACTTTTTTGTTTTTTTTAATAGTCATATATTTTTAACCCCAAGGCTGATCTTCTGTTGTTGTAATTTATAAAAATTATTTGGAATGGAAGTCATCATTATCATCATTAGCCTATTAATGTCCCCACTGCTGGGGCACAGGCCTTCCCTATCGATGGAATAGGGAGATTGGGCCATGAACCACCCACGCGGGCCCAGTGCGGATTGGTGGGTGCTAACGACTGCAGATGCAGCCGGGACCAACGGCTTAACGTGCCTTCCGAAGCACGGAGGAGCTCGAGATAGTAAATTTTTGGTCACCTATCCAATGATCGACCACTACGACAGTTGCTTAACTTCAACGATCGCAGCCGAATGCCCTGACCACCTGCGCCATCAAGCTCCTCCTGGAAGAATGAAAATATTCAAAAGAAAACTCCGCTGATATAACACTACATGTAACTGTAGGAGAAAATATTGGACGACCCAAAATAGCTTTTATTATGTCAACTAGCGGCCCGCCCTCGCTTTGCTTCGGTGTAGAGCCGAAGTGTAGACTACAGTTTTTATTCTCAGGCTTGTATTATTCACAATGACATTCATCTATGATTCTTCTTATACCTGCATGCAAAGTCTCAGCCCGATCGGTTTAAAATTGACAAAGTTTCATACAAACTTTCATTCCCTATTTTATCCCCTTGGGGGTAGAATTAATCAAAATCCTTTCTTAGCGGATGTCTACGTCATAACATGTACCTGCATGCCAAATTTCAGCCCGATCCGTCCATTGGTTTGGGCTGTGCATTGATAGATCACTATGTCAGTCAGTCAGTCAGTCACCTTTGAGTTTTATATATATAGATAATGTCAATTTAATCATAGTATTATTTTATTTCATTTCATTTCAGTATATTGTTCTTGCCGTAGGTTTTTGCGGTAAGTTAGGTTACTAAAAATACACTGGTAGAGACTACAAAAAAATCAGGTTGTTGGCCACGAGTTATTCTCCAATGAAGTTTCATTGTTAATGAAAACTTGGTGAAAATTTAACAATTTAACATAATAAATTTCATTTCATATTTAAAATACGAAGTTTAGCTATTTTCGTATTTTATCATCGTGTCATCGTGTACAAAAAAAAACAGTAAAATTGGAAAATATTGTATCCTAAAGTTCATATCAACTTAGATCTTGGAGTCATTTTCTATTTTAAACATAATTTTAATCTTTTTTTGAACAGAAAATTGTATCACTTAATATTTCGTCATCTGGACACGCCAAGATTTTCATGCGTGTCGAAAATTAAATGAAATTACTTCTAAATGAAAGATAAAACAAAAAAATATTTATTTATTTATTTCTAATTACCACGGCATAATACCATTTACAGCAATTTGTAACAAAGAATTACAAACATGAGGATTCACATTTTTTCGCAATACAATAGACAATCATACATTATTTTATTCCATTAATCTGCATACACATCACAATAGTACCCCTAGCACGAACTAATATCGAATTCGTATCGTTAGCGAGTCCGAAATGTCATTGTCAAATGTGTACTGATTTTCGTTCTCGTTACGTACTTTGTGCCGCTGCTGTTCAAGTTTCCATACAAAATTTGACATTGAAATTTCGGCTTGCAAACTATTCGAATTCGATAATGGTTCGTGCTAACCCCTTGCATTTATTTTGTCTATTATATGTATACCAACCATTGCGTTTTTCCATGACCTTGGCATTTTACAACATAAAATGCAAGTATACATTATAAACAATCATGTAGAAAATTATCACGCAATATTGCGTGTTGAAATCTTGAATACCTACAGATGGGAAAAGAAAATTGACTAAATATATAGTACAAGTCGTTGAAAAGTAAACATACAATAGGAAGAAGATAAATGATAACCAGTTACGTTTCGGAAAATCCTAAGATTTTCGTTACGTCTTAAAGATAATGTTTTTGTGTAAAGTTGCCATAGTTGTGGGATTTTGCCCGATTTCGAGGAATAATTGCAATAATATAACAGCTGAAACGTTACATTAGAATGAGCAAATAGTGTAAAGAGACTCATCTAAGTATCGCCGCACACGGGCCACACGCCACAGCCACAAACGCCGCGCCGCCACGAGAAGCTAGAAGCGGCTACTAAAGTGACTGAAGCGCGCGACAGCGGCCGGCTAAGGTAAGGGAGAGAGGGGTGGGGAATCGCGCGAGTGACGTGTGGCGGCGTTTTGTATCGGCGCATTAAGTGGCGAGCAACGACGATTTGGAGCGTGTGGCGGCCACCGGCATACCGTGTGTGGCGAGTCCATATAAAATGTATGAAAACTACAAGAAATATGCCGGTGGCGGCGTTTTGTGGCTGTGGTCAGTGGCCCATGTGCGGCGACACTAAAGCGTGATTGAATTATAATACTATTTTGGGAACATTTTATGATATTATTTTAACATACACTAACAATCTGCAAATAAATACGCAAACATACACACAATCTATATAAAACTCAAAGGTAACTGATTGACATAGTGATCTATCAACGCACAGCCCAAACCACTGGACGGATCGGGCTGAAATTTGGCATGCAGGTAGATGCTATGACGTAGGCATCCGCTAAGAAAGGATTTTGATCAATTCTACCCCCAAGGGGATAAAATAGGGAATGAAAGTTTGTATGAAACTTTGTCAATTTTAAACCGATCGGGCTGAGACTTTGCATGCAGGTATAAGAAGAATCATAGATGAATGTCATTGCGTATAATACAAGCCTGAGAACAAAAACTGTAGTCTACACTTCAGCTCTACACCGAAGCGAAGCGAGGGCGGGCCGCTAGTCTGCAAATAAATACGCAAACGCTTGCGACCAAACATATCACTCATTCCAAAAGGTAGTGTGGCTTTACTGTGATCCACCTTACAGAAGGTGGAGGACGCTTCCCCAGGCAGGCGCTCCAATTCGAGCGGGAATTCCGCAATGCCCAATTCCTCAAGTCTGTGATTAAAATTAATAGCTTTGAGACTGGCATATTTGCAAGGCATCCTAGGCAACCCCATATCGGAGGAGGCTGGTGTGCTTTGCAATATGGTAGCAAAATTTCTGTGTTATATGTATAATTTAAGTTTATAATAAGAAAATTATATGGTCATGTTGCGATTAGGGTTACCAATTAGGAATTTCAAAAGTCCTATCAAAATCCTGACATTTCGAAAAAGTCCGGACTTTTTACTCACAACATGGTACCATAACTCACATACATAGTTACAATGGTATAGTATTTAAATAAATATGTACATTTATGATTCATATTTAATGTAATTAATAAAAACCGGACAATTTAGAGATCCGGACATCCCCGGACAAATCTGGGTGGATGGTAACCCTAGTTGCGATGTGGCTGGTATGGACAATTTGGCCAAAAGTCCCTTATAACAAACAATAAATTTAAAAAAGAGTGATTATCGAATCGAAAGGGGTATTCGAACTAGCTTACATCTCTCTTCTCTTTCTACCACCAGGGAGGAGTGGGAGAAGGTGAACATCACTGACAACGAGAACGGCACTCTCTCGTTCCACTACAAGCGCACGTACACGTTCCAGCCGGAGCAGAGCGCAGGCGCCGACGACGACGCTGTGGTCGTGCCCAATATACCCATGTTGGTGAGTGTCTATACCGCGTGTTAGATATAATTACAGCGCCATCTATCGAGCGAACGCACCCTCTCGTTCCACTCCAAGAGTACGTACACGTTTCTTGTATTCTTCTCTGGACGTGTGTCTGCTTAAGATTCGTCGGGTTCGCGCTCCGTCTTCAGGACGTGGTGGTCTGTTGGGTCAACCCCTCTTCTCCACGGCTTCAAACGTTGCCCTCAGCTCAGCGCGGTCAAGCTCACCGGGTGAGACCCATTGAGGAGGCCCAGTGAGCGACCAGTGAGTAGGCGACGGTGTGAGGGGGGGAGCACTTTTATATGGGGGTAGATTGACATCTTGTAGTTTGGGACTACCCGAACTTCTTTATGCAGTCGGATAGTTGCTCTTCTATCTGGAGGAGCCGTTGCATGGCGTCTTGCGAGGTCTGTGTCGGATCATAGTCTAGGGTGGCGGCTGCTATGAGCCGACGACGTTTTTTTTTTGAGTATTATGCTGTTGGTCGTCGGTCTTAGCACGAACCGATATCGAATACGTTTGCTAGTGCGAAATGTCAATGTCTAAGGAGAACAAGCATTTTGGTACTGATCTTGTACAAAGTTAACTGTCCTTTTTTTTTCCTCAATGGCTTCGCTCGGCTTGTGCATTTAGCCAATGTCAAGTGTTAAAAATGTTTACAAATTCTATAGCAGTCGCGGCCAAAGTGTTATATCAAGTCAAAGTAAGGGGCAGTCAAGTCAATCCCCCTTTCCCTGTGTTTTAGTAAATGTGTGGGGATTTACTGGAACCTCCCCGTGGACTTCTTGAGGGAACGTCGAATTTCGAAAGACACTTTCTGCTATTTTGTTTTACTTGCCAACACTTGTGCATGTTCCTGAACACTTAGTGGATAAAAATCCACCATTATTAGACACTAACATCCGCCACAACACAATTTTTAACAAGAAAAACAAAACTAAAAGTGACGCTTTCCGATTCCGCCAAAAAGTCCTCAAGTTAACTGTTTGGTATTATGTTCAGCATGAAAAAGTAAGTAATATAAGATAAAAAGTATTTTTTTAGCTAGTGGCGAAACCCAAAATAGTATAAAAGCTTTATCGTGTAAAGGAACGTAGTTTGCTATTATATTCGAAATAATCGATTCAATTAATCATGAGTCGAATGTTCCATTGAAGTACTGTTTCAATTGTTGGAATAAACAATTTTTTTAACGGTTAAAAAATAAATTTTCTTCCATATAACTATGAAATCATCACACATGAATACTTTTATCGTCTCGAGTAGGTACGCTACGTACTCCATGGCACGGAACGCCATTGTACCGTGACTTATGCCGGTTCTCCTTACTGTATACAGGGTGTCCCAAATAGGCTTGCCAGATGAAATCCGGGATTGTCCCGGAATTTTGCGTCTTGTCGCGTGTCCAAAAATTAGAACTTATTACCGTCCCAGAAACGGAATCCTCAAATACCAACTTTGGTCACAGTATTAATATACCCAGGCCTACCTGCGACGGGCGACAGAAGCATGCCATATAAAGGCATTCGTTACTAACCTATGTTTTGATGTGATGTTTTATTCTGAAGGGGTGCGGGGAGGGGGGGGGGGGGGGGTCGAACAACCCGTCCCGGAATAAATAAGCCTTCTTTCATTTTAGACTAGCTTGCGCCCGTGACTTCATCTGCGTGGAAAACTTTGGTTTCCCATACCCCTTTGAACGATGAGTTCTGGGATGAAAACTCCTTTGTCCTTTCCCGAGATTCGAACTATCTCTATGCCAAATTTCATATCGATTTAGCGGTTTAACTGTGTAGAAGTAACAGACAGACCGCCAGACACCTTCGCATTTATAATTTTAGTTCGGGGTTCGAATCCCGTTGGGGGCAGATGTTTGTGTGATGAATACGAGCATATGTACTCCAGTCATGGATGTTTAATATGTATTTATATAAATATACTTATATATGTACAGTATATGTATTCTATCCGTTACCCTAGCATCCCATAACACAAGCCTTACAGTGCTTACTTTGGGGCTAGGCTAATTGGTGTGAGTGTCGGAAATATTTATTTATTATTTATTTATAATTTTAGTATGGAAGCTAAGTTATATAAAAAGAAGAATTAAACCTATACGATTGAGTTCTTCGATTAGTTCTCACAGTAAAATTACATGTATTAATTTCTTGCAGGAGATTGTTTAAAATTCTTTAAATGCAGTTCGTCTTGTATTTAAAATGAAGTCTATCTTTATATATATAATTCTTCTGTGAATGTGTATGTCACTGAACTTCTCTTAAACGACTGGACCGATTTTGATGAAATTTTTTGTGTGTCTTCAAGGGGATCTGAGAATGGTTTAGATTCACAATTTTGTCCGCTGGACAACCCCTATTTTTTTAGGGCGGTACGAAGTTCACTGGGTCAGCTAGTATTCAATAAATCTTTAGTGTACACAAATTGAAGTATGTATTTTCCCTTCGTGTGGCAAAGTCCTTGGACAACCTGTATATGTTGTAGGAAGTGCAGAGGAACGTTACACAATGACCGCTACTTTAATTATACATGAAAGATAAAAAGAAAAGTCTGTCTGTCTGTTGCTTGTTAGATCGTAGCAGACGTCATCATCAGCCTATTAATATCCCCACTGGTGGGGCACAGACCTTCCCTATGGATGGAATAGGGAGATTGGGCCATGATCCACCACGCGGGCCCAGTGCGGATTGACGTGCCTCCCGAAGCACGGAGGAGCTCGAGATAAAAAATTTTTGGTCACCCATCCAATGACCGACCACTGCGAAAGTTGCTTAACTTTAACGATCGCAGCCGAACGCGCTAAACACCCGCGCCACCGAGCTCCTCCTTCCGTCATCCGTAGCAGACGTACCAACTCTGAAAGTTATCAGCACCGTATCAACTCGAGCCGTACAAGTAGTCTTTGTATAAAACCCCCTACTGCAACGTACACTAATCGGAATCGCCACGTAATCGCTTCAAGAAGAAACACAAGCTTGTCCCGTGGTCAGGCGATAACGAGGTCTATTTTTGAATCACTCGCCTTGCGTCGAACGCTCGACTTATACTAATTTTGGTTCGACAATAAATTGCCAGTGGCAGTGGGCTGGTCACATTAGCCGCAGAACTGACGGCCGATGGAACCGTAAAGTTCTTGAGTGGAGACCGCGACTCGGTAAACGTAGTGTGGGACGCCCTGAGACAAGATGGGATGATGACATTCGTAGGCTGGCTGGAGTGGGCTGGATGAGAGGCAGAAAATCGGGAGCAGTGGCGTGCATTAAGGGAGACCTATGTCCAGCAGTGGATAAACATGGGTCGATGATGATGATGATGAATAAATTCCCTATCGTCAACGAGCGGTCTGGACCATTCAAAATAATTGTCAAATTTATGTCAGATATTTTCAAGATTTTTTCTCAATATTTAAAGATGACGATTTGTTGCGACTTTTTGATCTTTCCTAACAGAAAAGGCAAAGGATTAAATAACCAATTATTGAAGATTGCACGCTTATTTTTCACAATGGTAATGACTGCTTTTTATCTTTTCCGTGAAATAAATAAAATATTTTGAATTAAACTGGTAACACTGTAGATGAACGATTCAAAAATACGGAAACTCAGTACCCTTAGTACGAGTTTTACAATTACGAAAACTATGATAGTTTTCGTGAGCTCGCACTCGTACTAAGGGTACTGATTTTATTGTTTTCATTTCAATACAAATAAACAGTGTTTAAATTCTATCATTAAATCATTTGCGTCTTCTTAAATTTTAAGTCAATTTGGTAACTTTAAACCAAAATGGTCATAGAAACATAATTTACAATTACGAAAACTATGATAGTTTTCGTGAGCTCAAACTCGTACTAAGGGTACAGTATCATGCGGCTTGCAAGTCGAAAGTGACTTAAGTCGCATTCTACGATATTACGTCAGGCGAGCGAATCAAAAATAGACCTCCTCGTCTTTGTCCTTAAATGTGTACGAACAACCCAAAGGTGCTTTCATCTCGGAAGTAATTTTTCAACTTGACGACTCTGTAAATAAAAAAGCAGGGAGAAAATTTAATGCCATGCGGCATCAAGTCCTCCATTTGTTGTAAAATAATAAAGAGGTAAATAAATAAATAATAGAATAAATAAAATAACAGCCCTTGCTGAGTGTCTTGCCGGTTCTTCTCAGTACAAGGTCTCCAGCCATAGATTTACGAACCGATGGCGTAGCTTCTAGACATTCATGAGTGCTTGCAACAGTCTAAGCTGATTAAATGATTTAAATTGCATGCATTGCATTTTAATCTACCTGCATGCCAAATTTCAGCCCGATCCGTCCAGTGGTTTGGGCTGTGCGTTGATAGATCACTATTTCAGTCAGTCGGTCACCTTTGAGTTTTATATACGAGGGCGGGATGATAAGTAACTAGCCTCTGCTATTTAAAAAGTTAAAATTTTAAAAATATGTATGTCATTTTTAAATTCGTATCTCTGGCCACCTGTGTTCTAAATTTGAACTTGGTGGCGCGAAAATTTTATTGATTTTTTGTCATTTGAAAATATATTTCGTCAACTGTTTTTAAAATGGATGAAATTGAACAAAGAACGGTGATGAAATTTCTTCATATGAAGGGCATGTAGGGGAAAGATATCTATGACTAGTTAAAGAATGTTTTGGGTGAATGTGCTCCTTCTTATGCCACAGTAAAAAACTGGGTAGCTGAGTTTAAACGCGGACGTACATGTGTCCAAGATGAAGCCCGCCCCGGACGTCCAAAAAGCGTCACGACTCCGGAAATGGTCGGGAAAGTACATGATATGGTTTAAGCAGATCGATGATTCAAGTTATCTGAAATAGCTAACACTACAGGTATCTCAAAAGAACGGGTACATCATATCCTAAGTGAGAAATTAAATATGAAAAAGTTATCGGCCCGTTGGGTGCCGCGATTGCTTACGCACGATCAAAAAAGGATTTCAATGCAAAACTCAAAAGAATGTCTGGACCGTTTTCAGAGTAATAAGGCAGATTTTTTACGTCGATTTGTAACAACAGATTAAACATGGGTTCATCATAACACGCCAGAATCAAAAATTCAATCAAAACAGTGGACTCAATGTTCAATTTCATCCATTTTGAAAACAGTTGACGAAATATATTTTCTAATGACAAAAAATCAATAAAATTTTCGCGCCACCAAATTCAAATTTGGAACACAGGTGGTCAGAGATACGAATTTAAAAATGACATATATTTTTTTTAAATTTTAACTTTTTAAATAGCAGAGGCTAGTTACTTATCATTCCGCCCTCGTATATAGATAGATATATTTTTTTGTCTCAAATAAAATTATTTTTCTGTCTTTCTCCTAAAGACTATGTTGAAAAAAAAATCGTTTTGGTTTGATTTGATTTAAATTTAAGTCTTTGAGCATGCCGATGCCGTTAACGTGGTAACTATAGTTAGATATAGTAGATGCGTGTTAGCAATTGCGCAGCGTACAGTAATGCAAGCATTGTATGTGCTAAGGCTGTGATGTGAGTCACGTTATAAAGCTGTGTACATGTCAGTGGGCAGATTAGACTTTATATTATATAACAAAAAGACATGTTTTTGATAAACAAAAACCCACCATCACATTAATTATCAAAAAAAACATCTAACCTCCGTGAGTTTTCCCAAAAAATAATGCAGGTTTACCTCGTATTTTGATATTGAATTAAATAGAATTACTATCTTAAACTTTCATGAAACTAATCTACCATCATTGTACTACTGAAATATGTATATATTTTTTAAATTAGTTCATTAATAATTATTTTATAAGACTCGAAACATCACCCGTAAAATGCAATACATACTAGTGCAAATCTACCTACGCGCCGATCGGTACGGCAGCGGCGCAATTTTGTAAAAGGGCTCTTAAGCTATCAATCTTAAGTCAGTAAGCATGCAGAATTACTTTGTCGCATTATCCGCAATTGGAATGCTTTGTCCACTCACGTCTTTCTTTTCTCCTACACCCCGGGGTCGTTTAAAAAAAGGGTGTAGAAGCACCATGCAGGTCCCCCCCACGACAACGGCTAACTAGAGCCGAGGTCAGAGTCTCAGAGACGCCCTCTAGTTGAGCCGACCCCCTAAGGTTTGAGTGCTCTAGAGGCTCCAGACGGAGAGGAGATTCCCCCCGTGGGGAGATGCCATCCGCCTGGAATACCTTTAGAGGTAAGCCACCACGTCGCCAATTCTCGGCCTGAGGTCCCCTTAGGATCTTGCCGTCCCCAAACGCGGTGACGCTGTAAAGGTCATCTGCGACCAACAGCATACACACTCAAAAAAAACCCATGCAGGCCGGCACGGTGGTGTGGCAGGTAGAACTGCTGTACCAGCTATCTTCGCGTATGGACTCCACCGTCACTTAACATCAGGTGGTGTGAACTCGTTTGTCGTAACCATTTAAAAAAAAAAGTACACGTTCTAACATTTTCGATAATTAAAAAAATAATAATGTCCAGCACTCACACCAATTAGCCTAGCCCCAAAGTAAGCACTGTAAGGCTTGTGTTATGGGATGCTAGGGTAACAGTTAGAATACATATACTGTACATATATAAGTATATTTTCATAGAAATACACATTAAACATCCATGACTGGAGTACAAATGCTCGTATTCATCACACAAACATCTGCCCCCACCGGGATTCGAACCCGGGACCTCTCGAGTCGGCGACACCATGAAACCCGGCGTACATGTCGACCACGACCACGGAGGTCGTCTGAGGGAATTCTTTTGCTGTTGACTATTTTAATTTATTATTCATTGATATATTTTATACATTGGCATGCTGTTCACGCAATGTGTACTAAGCTTTATTGTCAATCGCACTTTCTCCCCATTGGTCAATCTCTACGGAGGCGCTATGCGCTTGCAATGAAACGACACTTTCTTGTTAGAGCATGACTACGATACTCAACGTAAGAAACTTATACATGCCGCACTTAACGATATCATACGCCGGTCCCTTGCCACCGTCAACGTGCCAAGTCTACTTGAGCCGACTGGTATTGCAAGAGACGATGGCAAGAGACCGGACGGTATGAGTTTGATTCCATGGAAGATGGGTCGGGTGCTTGTATGGGATACAACCTGTTCAGACACGCTGGCCCCTTCCCATCTACATGGAACCAACAACAGAGCTGGTGCGGCTTGCGAAGCGGCTGAAAAAACTAAGGCATGCAAATACAGGGGTCTAGGCTCCGAATATGATTTTGTCCCATTGAGAGATCCTTGGTCCGTGGGGTCCTAGCGCTGTAAGGCATTTTAAGGAAATAGCAAAAAGGCTAGTCGACATCACAGGAGATCTAAGAGCTGGCAGCTACCTCGGACAAAGAATTAGTCTAGCTCTTCAAAGGGGGAACTGAAATGCCAGTATCTTTGGAACCTTGCCTAAAGGGACTCCTTTTAATAATGTATTTTATTAAGTTATATATTTTAAGGGTTTTTAGTTATAAATATCTTACTATTTGTTCTTTAGTTAAATTATTAGAAACTTATTCTTAGTAGAACTAAGTAATCTGACATTGGGGTAGGGTTGGCAGATGCTGGCTTATCAACTCCTGGACATGCCATTGACTACCATCCATTCTTATGAATTCCGAGACATTTGCCCCCCCCCCCCCCCTGAAAAAATAAAGCATCAAATCAAACCCCCCATCACCCCCCAGAATTAAAACATCAAGCAGGCAAGCGGTGTCATTTGTTATGATGAAGTTAATTTTGTTACGAAACTAGCACATTATCGGAATCCAGAACAATGTGGTCTAATTACTGGGCAAGGGGCAAGACGCAAAATTCCGGGACAATTCCGGATTTCCCCGGCCATCTGGCAAGCCTCTATTGGGGCAGCAGTTTCTTCCTCGTGAATTACAGTTATATTATTAGAAAAATACAAGAGATACAAAGATCAAGGTGTTTCTGTCTAGAGTTTTCATAAAACAGGAGCTAACGGCTGCAGATGCAGCCGGTACCAACGGCTCAGCGTGCCTTCCGAAGCACAGAGGAGCTCGAGATAATAAATTTTTGGTCACCCATCCAATGACCGACCACTGCTAAAATGGAATGGATGGAAGACTAGAATAGTGGGTGAAATTATACTTATCTTTACAATGATAGTACAGGACAACGTACATTTTATTAGTAAAAGCCTACATTTAGAAAGAGACGCATTACCTACTATTTATAATTCCATACGTGTTTGCATAAGTAGGAAGGTTGTCATAGCAAAATAACATTTAACTCACAAGAAATACAGTTGATTTTAGTAATTTCAATGAACCCTTTTATCTGTCCATGCTTTTTTGTGTTTGAAATTGGACTGTATCCTTCATATGAATACAGTAGATTTTTCATGAATGTCTGTCCTAAGTGTAAGGTTGAATGTCCGGTCAAATGTTTTAGCATAGCTTAGTAGTTATGTGTTCTTGTGTCAACGTCACGATTTATTAAGTGTTGTGATACATAATTCATCGAATAATGTTGATGAGTTCCTTTTACCTGAGTTTATGTAATCACAGCGTGGGCAAATTTCCCCTTCATTAAATCCCCTTAAAATAAATAAATAATAAGTTTTAAATAAAACAATAATAATAATAAATATTTCCAATTCAATTCAATTTATTTGCATTAAATAGGGTAGAAATAATGGTGTTACATTTCATCTAAGTTGTCTCTTAACCTATTTAGTCATATAGAGATAACATGCAATTTTTTCTATTCAATTACCTATATTAATTACCTATATAAATGTCAATAATTCTTATTATAATATTTTAATTATTCGATGTCGTCAATTTATCATGTCCATAATTATGTGAATGTCATAATTAGAATGGTCTTGTAAAGAATCAAAATTAAATGTTATACTTAAACCACACCACAACACTCACACCAATTAGCCTAGCCCCAAAGTAAGCACTGTAAGGCTTGTGTTATGGGATACTAGGGTATAAGTATATTTGACTACCCACAGCGCCTTAATGAAATAATTATCTGATCTTATCTATACATTTAAATGAAATTGGAGTGTCTGTTGGTAATATTGAAATAACCACTTTTAACTACATGCATATGAATATATTAAGTTTTAGTTCACTTTTATATACGTTAACTTTTAGTTTGTTTAGAAACGAAAACAAAAAGTCACCGCTTATGAAGTGGCGCGCGGGCGGCCGCCACTACGTATTAAAGTTTTATTTATGTTTTATTTAATTACATTTATCTGGCCAATTAAGACATTCTCATACAATTCTGTCTTTGACAAATTGACAAAAATATATTTCCTCTTAGTTTTGTTTTTATTTATTTTTAAGCATTTAACTGCTAGATGTTTAAATCTAAAGAAAAGTTTACTAGAAAAAAATCCACGCGGACCAGGCAGCAGACGGGACTCGAACCCGCACCCTTCGCTAACCGGGCGAATGCACTGACCATTATGCTACCACGGCCACGGCCCTATTAGCCGCGTCGAAATTTTCCTAGCCTTAAGCTGCAAGGCAGCGCCATCTCTTCGCATTGTAGCTAACCCACAATGTCAAATGAATACTTTTTCAAGTATTAAACATTTGAAAGATAGTTTGTATTCTTAGTTTTGTTTGATATTTCATGAAAGAGCTATTCATTTTAGGATTTGGAAAAATGAGTTTAACCCCCGTGAAATCATAATGCATACAAAGTTGCAGTTTCGCTTTTCTGTTGATTTTAATCGGATGTTACTGCCTATATTAGGCGAAGAATCAGCTTAATTCTCATGCCATTTCAACCGAAAATGTATCAATACTGATTTGGTATTGATACCATATTGGTTTCTCACCAGCTGACTGCTTGCGGCCAACGCACGCTCTGCTACGCAAAATTATCATAAATATGCCGTTACATTGTGATCTAAAGAAATAACGAAAAGATGGTTATTTAACTATATAGAGAAAAGTTTGAATGTACAGTTAAACCCGTTTAAGAAGATTTCACAAGGACTCGACCAAAAACGCGGCTTAGGCGGGAAAGCGTATTATGCGGGATAGGGAACAATTTATGCCGTATTTTTAATTAAAAATCATGATTTTGCCGTATTACTTAATTTTATTTATTAAAATGTATAGGTAGTTAGTATTATTATACGGCAATGACATACCTTCCGTATGCCGTATAATCTGAAATTATGAGCTCAAATTGCCGTATATTACGGTAATTGCCGTATCAATGGCATACGCTGTCTCTACCTTACAGAAGAGAACAGTAAAATAACACTACCATTCGATGGTGTTGTGTTTCTGTCGGTGATTAGGGTTTTAAGGCTCGGCGGGACAGGGGATTGGATTCCGGCCGCGCAGTGTTGCCATTGATACGGCAATTACCGTAATATACGGCAATTAAAGCTCATAATTTCAGATTGTACGGCATACGGAAGGTTTGTCACTGCCGTATAATAATACTGACTACCTATAAATTTTAATAAATAAAATTAGGTAATACGGCAAAATCATGATTTTTATTTAAAATACGGCAATCTGATGTATCGAATACGGCAAATCTTTCAAACTTGATGGCAACACTGCGGCCGCGGGAAGAGAGAGATTCTGTGCTACGTTACCCGCGGTTTATTAGGGATATTTTCCCGCAGTAAAACGTAGCCTATGTGATAATCCAGGGTGTCAGCTAAATCAAAGGATATTGCTCAAATTGGCCTAAATGTACAAAAAAAAAAGAAATATACGGTAATTCTTGGCGTAATTAATACTTTATTTTACAATCATTAGAATATAACGGTCACCCTTTTATGATATATTCATTTTAAAAAGGACTTTTAATTTTACCGGTTTGGAAAACAAACGAATCATTTTAATGGCTATGGGTATCGTAACATTCAGCCAAAGACAGATCAAAGTTGTTTATATAACATCAAAATAAATCTATTTTGTAAATAAAATTGATACAATAAAACATGTTATTTATTACACTGTGGTATTAATATTAATATCCACAACTATATTATCATTTTCACTACATCCAAATGTGCTAAGACAATTATTATAGATTGTAGGCGACATTATAAAGTCTATTGCCATACATTTTCCGCCAACACTTCCATAAACACATTATAAGGTGTGATACACTAGAAATCTTAAATATCGTGATAATAATATGTAATATTAAACTCCAAATAAAAGTACTAAAGTTGTTTTATTTCATTAATCTACCTTATCAGAATATTGAAGCTACCTATATCAGGAATATATGTCACATTGATCAGAACTATCATGTACCTACGCATATGTTGTTACATTAGAATTACCTTTTACCATTATAAACCTAATTATTAGTAAGAAAACATCCTATTGGTTTTTATAAAATTATGATAACTTTTTGCAAACATAACCTCAAAATCATTCAGTGTATATGGTTTATAGAAGTTCTCAGGGGTGTCCGACAATAATATTCATTTCTACAGTAATTTATATATAATTTCGAATCTAGGAAACAATTTTACATAATTATTGGTCTTTAGGCCAAACATGTATGGAAGCTGAGCAATCTCCTTTTTTTTTAAATCACTCCAGCCGTTTAGACGTGAAGAAGTAACGAACATACACACTCACAAGCTTTCGCCTTTATAATATCTCTAATCTAATAGACAAGTCCGTCCGTCCGTCCGTGGTGCTGTTTCAGCGGCCAAACCGTAAGAGATAGGTATAGAGAATGTTTAAGTTATAAGTTAAGAATAGTCTGATAAGACTACAAACCGGATGTGAGTAACGTAGCACTTCCGGTTTTCGAGAAATCACGTGATTTCTATTTCAAACGAAACCACACAAAATCTCCGAAGTTCTCAATTAATTAAATACATTTTTTTTTTGTGAACATTTGGTTCACAGGTTTGCTAGTTAGTGTGATATTCTCAAATTGAACACACCGGCAAAGCTTAAAATTAGATTAGATTAGTACTTAGTTTGTAGTAGCTTAAATTACGAAACTAAACTATTAAGTATTCTGTATTGAAAGTGAATGTTCAAAGTGATATAAAATGGTTGTACTTTTGTGAGCCAAGCGTCTACGCCTCTAGACAAATTAGTGCAGTCATTAAAATGTACGTGAACTCGGTCAAGTAAAAGTGAAAAGTTCATTGTTGAACCGATTATGATCTGACTAACACTTCTGAGAAAGCCGACTTGAAATATTTAATGTTGAACAGTTTATTAATTGTTTAAATGTTTACTCGGTAACAAATAAATTATATTTAAAGAAAATATAACTAGAAAAAATTCCACGCGGACCAGGCAACAGACGGGACTCGAACCCGCACCCTTCGCAATCCGGGCGAATGCACTGACCAATTATGCTACCGCGGCCCTCACGGACCGCGTCGAAATTCTTCTAACCATTCTTAAGCTGCAAGTCAGCGCCATCCCTTCGCATTATAGGTAACCCACAATGTCAAATGAATACTTTTACAAAAGTATTAAACATTTGAAAGAAGAAACAGCAATTATAGTTATAATTTTTATTATTTTTTAAGCATGTGACTGCTTGATGTTTCAATCTAAAGAAAATATAACTAGAAAAAATTCCACGCGGACCAGGCAACAGACGGGACTCGAACCCGCACCCTTCGCAATCCGGGCGAATGCACTGACCAATTATGCTACCGCGGCCCTCACGGACCGCGTCTACCTTATTAAAGGTGGAAATGTACCAACAAAAATGTATATGATAATAAATAAATAAATATTTCGGAAAATCACACCAATTAGCCTAGCCCCAAAGTAAGCACTGTAGGCTTGTGTTATGGAATGCTAGGGTAACGGATAGAATACATCAGTCATGGATGTTTAGTATGTATTTCTATATAAATATACTTATATATGTACAGTATATGTATTCTATCCGTTACCCTAGCATCCCATAACACAAGCCTTACAGTGCTTACTTTGGGGCTAGGCTAATTAGTGTGTATTTAAAAAAAAACAAACATCAGCCCCCAATATACGAATATACACTACCATGTAAACACTTACACACTGAAATGAACACTTTACAACAAAATAATATTAATGAGGCGATTTTTTTTTAAATACAAACCTAGTATATAATAATCATGTTAATTGACATATTATTTTATATTTATTGAAATTTTTATTGACATATTTATTAATTTTAATTACTGACAAATTTAATTTATTTTTATAAATGAATTTCCATTTCTATTATATTTCTACTGTTAAAAAGATCATTTGAGTAAGTTATATTGTTATACTAATGGAATCAGATGACATTTATGCATGATTTGAGATATAAAGTGGTTTAATACAAATTGGGTTCCTTATAGACATAACTGTTTATTAATTAAATTCTTTTGTAATTTTTATCTTTAACTGCACTGTATATTGCGATACCCTGACAGGGTTCATGTTAAGTACTATAAGCATTTTGTAACCATCTATGTAATCACATGAGTGCAATAAATTGAATTGAATTGAATTGAACACTTGCCTACGTTTCACTAATCCAATTCAGATGCTGATTATGAAGATAGTCGGTATAGCAGTGTCATGTACTATAACTTAGAATTTATATAACATCAAGTTTACTTTTGTAAATGAAAGCATCCTCACCTTGTTGGTCTACAAGGTATTTCCTTACGCCTCTTTGGGCCCCAAATTGACGAACGGAGGGAACAATGAGCGGGCAAAGCATTCCATTTGCAGATATTGAGGGAAAGAAGCCATTTTTTTGACCATTCGCTAGCGGGGTTGCGTTCCAAACCTACGCTCGGAATGCAACTTTTCACTCTGACGTTTCAGCTTTTGTCAGTTGTAGTTTTGAATGTAACTCTGTGTATTTTGCGTGTAATATTCAGAATATATAATTATAGAATATATAATTATAATAATTCAGAAACAAAGTTTTGTGTATGTGTTTTTGTTGAATGTTTTCAAAAAACTTTTGCTGGAGACATATTCCCGGCTTCACAATACTTACAATATAATATGTACTAAGATTTGTAATATTTTATATACACGCAAGCAAAGTCGCTTGCTAAAGCTTGGTATTTTTTGACGCGCCATAAAAGTATTATTGAACTTCAAAACCGTTGGAATATATTTTCGACTGGCTCTGACCTCTGCCTTGTGTAGCCATTAACATACTATGTGTATTGTATATATTATATATATGTTTGTATTAAACACGAAGATCCTTTATTAATAGCATTCAACCGGTATTCTCGGCGATTGTCGAAATTTCCGTGACGTCAATGAAAGATAAATACCTACGTCGTTTGCGATTGCAGACGCTGAGCAACTTGCTCAATAGCCGAATATCGGATGGGTGGGTGTTTTTTTCATCTTGAGAGTGTAATTATATGCTGTACTAGCGGCTGCCCTCGCTTCGCTTCGGTGTAGAGCTGAAGTGTAGACTAAAGTTTTTGTTCTCAGGCTTGTATTATACACAATGATATTCATCTATGATTCTTCTTATACCTGCATGCAAAGTTCAGCCCGATCGGTTTAAAATTGACAAAGTTTCATACAAATTTTCATTCCCTATTTTATCCCCTTGGGGGTAGAATTGATCAAAATCCTTTCTTAGCGGATGCCTACGTCATAACATCTACCTGCATGCCAAATTTCAGCCCGATACGTCCAGTGGTTTGGGCTGTGCGTTGATAGATCACTATGTCAGTCAGTCACCTTTGAGTTTTATATACATATATAGATTTCGTTAGCAACATCACTGACGCGGCCAGGAAGGTAGTACGCATACACAGCTTTCCCGTCTGGCGAATTGGACATACAATTTTTTCCAAACAATGTATGTGTGCAGCATTTGGCGGTGTATTGCGCAATTGTTTATGTGCAAGTGTCGTAATTACAGTTTTGTTTTTTCACGCACTGAATTTGTGTGCCATATTGATATACATAAAACGCCGCCACCGGTATATTTCTTGTAGTTTTCATACATTTTATATGAACTCGCCACACACGGTACGCCGGTGGCCGCCACACGCTACAAATCGTCGTTGCTCGCTTCTTGTGGCCCGCACCGGCCACTTAATGCGCCGATACAAAACGCCGCCACACGTCACTCGCGCGATTCCCCACCCCTCTCTCCCTTACCTTAGTCGGCCGCTGTCGCGCGTTTCAGCCAATTTAGTAGCCTCTTCTAGCTTCTCGTGGCGGCGTTTGTGGCTGTGGCGTGTGGCCCGTGCGCGGCGACACTAGGAGGCTTTGAGACAAGATGGGATGATGACATTCGTAGGCTGGCTGGAGGGGGCTGGATGAGAGTGGCAGAAAATCGGGAGCAGTGGCGTGCATTAGGGGAGACCTATGTCCAGCAGTGGATAAACATGGGTCGATGATGATGATGATACGACTTTGGCTATTATTCTTGATCTGAGATTTAAATTTGGTCAGTGGAAGCTCAATCAGTACCCTCATTCAGTGTCCTCTATATAAAAGACATCAACGGGTGCCTCATACAAAGATACTTACTGGTAAATTACAATATGTGATTATATACATCGTAGTATGATTCGATAATACGAATTTTCCCGATAGTCCTAGGAATATTGCGATGGCGTGAATAAGTTTAGTCAATGGCGATGACATTTCTCAATTTTACTAATATAGTCTAGGATTTTTGCGAAAACGCAAGTCGCCTACCGAAGCGAAAAGAATCGTTGGGTTATTATAAATGTGCTTGGATTTTTGGGTTCGTGGGTTCACACTAGGTTGGGTTAGTGGTGTGACCTTGACGCACGAGCCGAGCGAGCGTAGCGAGCGTACAGCGGGAGATGCCAGCGTAGCGCCAGAAAAAAAATCGTTAACAGTAAGATTGAGCAATGTCGTCGCCATTGTGCAATTACCTGCATTATCGCAAATTACCTTCGATTTACGCGAAAATTCGATTTACTAAATAATTTTACTATAACCCATGTTATGGGCCAAGTGATTAATGCGGGAAGTATTCATAATGCCAGGGCAGTATGAATAATGCCCAGCCATATCGGGCCAAGTGATTAATTACAATCTAAACTCACCTATTTAACACATTGCCCGGCCATTATTAATAATGCCGGACGGCTCGTGGTCCATGTAATAAGTCATTGTTTGAGATAGCTTGAATTTATCGCTTGGACCGGGCAGTATAAATAAATTCAAAACGTTGGTCCTATTGTCAAAATGACAGATGTCTCGCCATTTATACGCGAAGAAAAGCTATTTAAGCGCAATTTGATTTTGACTTAATAGTAGATCGTAGAATTTAGTAATAAAACAAAATAATTGTAAAATAATAATGCGAGTGACAAGAATATCCACTCATACGAAGCCCTTAAGATGTTATCCTTATTGTCAAGGCAATACTCATGTCGTGTTAAGGTGAACTGGTAAAATACTGGCAATTGTACCAACTTCCTTGTACATTGTGACTCCATCGAAAGATCTTGACCTTACGTACTGACGGTCAATACATTTATTCTTAATCACAAATATAATGACTCGCAATAATACGCGAAGGTAAAATGTTGTGCTACTTTTTATGCCGTCACTATTAAGTGATGCGTATTCGTGATCTCTATTCGTGTTAGCTATTCGTGTTCGCTGTTCGTGTTCGCTATTCGTGTTCGCTATTCGTGTTCGCTGTTCGTGTTCGCTATTCGTGTTTGCTGTTCGTGTTCGCTATACGTGTTTGCTATTCGTAAAATTGACAACAGTGTTTTCATTCCTTTTAGAGCATGATAAGGACATACTGCTGTCAAAATGACAAATGACAAATAGCATATACGAAAAGCCAAGTGAAATTTTAGCATTACAGGCATAGAGCAACACGGACGGGACCCGGAAGGGAGTAGCCAGGGCGTTTGTTAATGAGACTATTTCCACCCGGGTCTAGGTGCGGTTTTAAATCGTGCCAGGGTGTGATGGTGTCGTTGGTTCTTGCTTAGGGTACTGATTTTTAGTTCTTGTCACGTCCGTTATGGCGCTGCTGTTCAAGATTCCTTACAAAATTTGACATTGACATTTCGCACTCGCAAACGTAACGAATTCGATATTGGTTCGTGCTGCAGGGTACAGTTGTGTGTTTGGTCATGTTTTGAGTGTCTCATCATCATCATCATCAGCCTATTAATGTCTCCACTGCTGGGGCACAGGCCTTCCCTATGGATGGAATAGGGAGTTTGGGCCATGACCCACCACGCGAGCCCAATGCGGATTGGTGGGTGCTAACGACTGCAGATGCAGCCGGGACCAACGGCTTAACGTGCCTTCCGAAGCACGAAGGAGATTGTAATTTTTAGTCACCCATCCAATGACCGACCACTGCGAAAGTTGCTTAAGTTCAACGATCGCAGCCGAACGCGCTAACCACTTGCGCCATCGAGCTCCTCAACTTAAATAAATGAAAAGCAGAACTTGTGAAACGACTGATAGAGGAGATGCAATAATGTAGCTTTTCCTTTCATAAAAGACGACGACATCTAGATTTTTAATTTCGTTTTTTTATAGCCAGGTAGGCAAATGACTCTACCCCACCTGATGTTAAGTGGTGATAAAGTCCAAACGCGAAAAAAGCTGGTACAGCAGTTATAAACTGCCACACCAACCATCCACACCTTGCGGGCCTGCAAAAATGCTTCTTCACGCCTCTCTCAAAGGACCCCAGATTGTAGGAAGGAGGGAACACGTGCGCGGGCAAAGAATTCCACTTACGAATAGCATAGAATTCCACTAAAAACTCGTAAACGATGCCATTGAGTCTAACGCTATGTGTGGGCAACGCTGCAATACTCCTCATAATGTGCAAAGGTGAACAAAATATATTTATTATTGTTCTTATTTCCAGAGCGCAACATCCCAATCTAAACACGCGGCGCGCTTCCTCCGGCTCGCTATGGCTTCCATCATGGACATCCTGAAGATCAAGCCGTTCGTAGAAGTGTCCGTGGGGCAACTGCTGTGGGGTTACGAGGACCCCCTGCTGAAGCTGGCCAAAGATGTGGTGCCGAAGGAGCAGAAACTGCCATACGAGGAGTTTGGGCTGTTTTATGGAGTAAGTGCAATTCTCTCGTTTTCCTTTCGGTCTCAATGTTCATCATCAGCCTATTGATGTCCCCAGTACTGGGGCACAGGCCTTCCCTATGGATGTTGATGGAGTTTGGGCCATGACCCAGTGCGGATTGGCGGGTGCTAACGACTGCAGATGCAGCCGGGACTAACGGCTTAACGTGCTTTCCGAAGCACGGAGGAGCTGGAGATAGTGAATTTTGAGTCACCTATCCAATGACCGACCACTGCGAAAGTTGCTTAACTTCAACGATCGCTACCCACCCGCGCCATCGGGCTCCTCATTATGCTAATATGTAATAATACCTACATTATTCCGTGATAATGACACTCGCAACCAGCACCGTCTTTGACCTATTGGAAGCCCGGGGCATAGGATAATGGGGGATAATGAAAGCCGTTTGGTGATTGAACAGGAACTAGGAACTTTGTATTTGATCTGAGGGGGGCCCCTATCGATCGCGGGGCCCTGGGCACTTGCCCAAAGTGCCCACTGGGAAGGGGTCTGCTCGCAGCAGTATCGAAATATTGAAAATGATGGCCTTATCTTCTATTCCATCCATAAGGAAGACATTTGTTGACGAAATTATCTTCATATCTTCTTTAATTATTAGCAGTAGTGTCTATCTCATTTTAGTAGTAACTAGCGGCCCGCCCTCGCTTCGCTTCGGTGTAGAGCTGAAGTGTAGACTACAGTTTTTGTTCTCAGACTTGTGTTATACATAATGACATTTATCTATGATTCTTCTTATACCTGCATGCAAAGTCTCAGCCCGATCGGTTTAAAATTGACAAAATTTTATACAAACTTTCATTCCCTATTTTATCCCCTTGGGGGTAGAATTGATCAAAATCCTTTCTTGGCGGATGCCTACGTCATAACATCTACCTGCATGCCAAATTTCAGCCCGATCCGTCCAGTGATTTGGGCTGTGCGTTGATAGATCACTATGTCAGTCAGACAGTCACCTTTGAGTTTTATATATATATATATGGATTCTACTGTGCATACAGTAATGGGTATAGGTAATTAATATTATATCTTTGTCTGTTCCCAGAAAAACGGCACATCCCCAGATCCAGTAACAATGTTCACCGGAGCACTGGACATGACGAAATACGGCATAGTGGAGCGGTTCAACCATCGCGATCGTCTGCCGCACTGGACCACAGACCAGTGCAACAGCATCGCTGGATCTGACGGGTCCATCTTCCCGCCGCATATCACTAGGAACGATACACTTGGAGTATACGACAAGGATTTGTGCAGACTGCTGCCTTTACAGTGAGTGATTATAAATATAGTCAGCTTAGGGTTAGGAGAGAATTGAAGCTAGTTATATGTTTTTAAGGTGCTTCGGGGTAAGATATGTAATCGGGGCATACTAGGATGATTAGTTTTAAGCGCTTTGCAGACGACGGGGCGGGGCGGGCCGGTCAATTTCGCCGCGAATAATAGCACAAAGTGAATCCTATACTACAAACGCACACAGAGGGCAAAAAGACCGCGCCTTGGGTGCTCGGCGGGCACTGGCGGCGCGGCATGTCCGCGGCTGCCCGCCGTGGATCATACAAACCAGTTTATATGCAGTAACGCAGACGGCGGCGCGGGGCGGTCAGCTCAGTCCGCGCCGCGCGCTTATTAGTGATGGACTATTCACTAGAACGAACGTCCTGAACTGACCGCCTCTGCCCGTCGTGTGCTTTGTGTACGCGGCGCGGGCAGCCGCAGACATCGACGGGCAGACGCGGTCTTTATTGCTTCGCGGACAAAAAGCCCGCCCCGCCCCGTCGTCTGCTAAACGCCTAAGTGTTCCAAATGAATACATTTGGCGTCGGCAGTTGGTAATTCCTACTGGACGCACTAAATTATTGAGTGAGGCTCCACTGACGCGTGCATTGCGGACAATCAACAGAATTGATGAAAAGACACACTTATTCGTTTGTGCTCTGAGCGAATTCACAAAACAAGCTGAGTGGATCATCGGGTTCAAATATTTTTTTTATTTTTCCAATGTGTTATATTATTTGTGTTTATGTGTTATATTTATAATGTATTTCTTAAATGGATGTATCTATTGCCTATAAGTATTTGATATAAGTAAATAAATAAATATTTCCAACACTCACACCAATTAGTCTAGCCCCAAAGTAAGCACTGTAAGGCTTGTGTTATGGGATACTAGGGTAACGGATAGAATACATATACTGTACAAATATATGTATATTTATATAGAAAATACATTATACATTCATCACACAAACATCTGCCCCCACCGGGATTTGAACCCATTTTTTATTATATTGTTTTAAAATTTCATGGTAACTAACATTATAGTAATATAAGTTATTTACGGGATTGTTACCATGTACCTTGTTTTTAGCGCCATGATCACGGAGTGACAGTTACACAGTGATCATGGCGCTTGCAACAGTGCCGAAGTATCGGAAACTGGCTAAAAACAAGGTACATTGTAACAATCCCGTAAATAATTTATATTACTAAAGTGAGTTATTAGTCTAAAGAAAGATTTTACTAGAAAAAAATTGAACCGGGCCAGGGGGGCGATTGCGTAACGGGATTGTTATAGCTATGGCTATTGCTTACGATTTTAAATTGTTATTCGCCGAAGGTTTTCAAGTACCATGCATATTTTCTTTAATATCCTCGATCTCAATGGCACAAGTGGTTAGCGCGTACGGCTGCGATCGTTGAAGTTAAGCAACTTTCGCAGTTCTCGGTCATTGGATGGGTGACCAAAAATTTACTATCTCGAGCTCCTCCGTGCTTCGGAAGGCACGTTAAGCCGTTAGTCCCGGCTGCATCTGCAGTCGTTAGCACCCGCCAATCCGCACTGGGCCAATCTCCCTATTCCATCCATAGTGAAGGCCATGTGCCCCAGCAGTGGGGACATTAATAGGCTGATGATGACGATGTCTCTTTTTTTATTTTATTTATAATACAATTTCAACATTTAAAAAACACACATTGATTGAATCCTAAGAATAATATACACTCACATAGCATTTAAGTTAAATATTGTTACCAACGATTTAATGGACCATTTAGTTGTCTGTAATAAACAATTTTAATAGCAATCAATCTCATTAGGCGATTGCCCCCCGGACAGCAGACGGACGGACAGACCCTTCGCTATCCGGGTGAATGCACTGATCATTAAGCTACCACAGCCCTGATGTACCAAACTACCATGATTTTTATAACTCCTTCAAAACTTATTTTATTCAGTTGTCCTAAATTGTTACCACAGATTAACACAGCTCGGTTATCACCAGACCCGTCTTTCCCAGTGGGCACTTTGGGCAAGTGCCCATAGCCCCGCGATCGATAGGGGTCCCCCTCAGATCAAATACAAAGTCCCTAGTTCCTATGTTTTTATTTATTTTTTAAGCATTTTTACTAGAAAAAAAATCCACGCGGACCAGGCAGCGGACGGGACTCGAACCCGCACCTTTCGCAATCCGGGCGAATGCACTGACCATTATGCTACCACGGCCCTATTCGCCGCGTCGAAATTTTCCTAGCCTTAAGCTGCAAGGCAGCGCCATCTCTTCGCATTGTAGGTAACCCACAATGTGAAATGAATACAATAATAATTGCTATTTCTTCTTTCAAATGTTTAATACTTGAAAAAGTATTCATTCAAAAGTATTCGACGCGGCGAATAGGGCCGTGGTAGCATAATGGTCAGTGCATTCGCCCGGATTGCGAAAGGTGCGGGTTCGAGTCCCGTCCGCTGCCTGGTCCGCGTGGATTTTTTTCTAGTAAACTTTCCCTAGTTCCTGTTAAATCACCAAACGGGGGTCATAGGGGCCCCATTATCCTAATATGCCCAGGGCCACCAATAGGTCAAAGACGGCACTGGTTATCACTACATCAACTAATGGATCCTAGCATCATCGACACCCTAATTTCTTTTTAATGTGATTTACCGCACCACGGAATTTTATCTGTGGCAGACTCACTTGGAATCGTCAATAATGAAGTTAAAAGAAAAGAAAAAAAAAATGTGTGTGTCAGCTCCGACGCACGACTGGAGTTTACTCCTTAAGTTCGATAGTCTAACCAGACGCAAAAAGAGTTTATTTAACTTAAAAAAGATTGATACTGTATGAAAGGGTAAATTAACAAATTAATGAAAATAATATACATAAATAAATATATATTTATTCATTTCATGTACATTTATTATAACTAATCGACGAAATATTTTACATTAAACTTTTTACAATAGTCAATTTCAGATGTGCATAAATATATCATTAGGAATGTTGATAAATTATGTAATTATTATTATCAGACTATTATCATTTTTTTAAATATTAATTAAATCAACATTGTCTGCATTATTAATTACAGTGACAAGTGGTTTATGGTAACTAAAATAAGACACATGGACGTTCGTAGATACGTGGTTCACGAATCTTGAAAATACCGCATTAATGGTTGTACCATACCTCGTTGTCCCCATTGCTCTATCAGAAACAATATCTAAATTCAGTTCAGATTTTAAAATTTTTATTAATGTCAATGCGTCATCTTTGTTTGTCAAAATTGCGCGACATAGGATGCGCACCAAAAACGTAACGAGGTCATTCATCGATAGATTTAACTCCTCACATTTTTCTCATACCGGGCCCCTTATATATGCAAATCGATTCTTAAGGAGTAAACTCCAAAAAACTTTATTGAAAAAAATACCAAAGTGCAAAACCTGACATCCTAAAAATATAGGATTTTGGATTTTTGTTTATAAGGAGGCAGATTTTGGTTCCTTATAAACAGGTTAATACTTTTTTTCCCCCAAAAATATAGGCTTAACCTGTGTATAAGGAGCCAGATTCTCCTTTTTTTGTGTTGGAAAAATGCATGACGCCTCCCCCGCCCCTGGGTGAGACACGGAGTTATATGGCACTCCTGTTCCCCCCAAATCCCGCCCACCAGCTCAGCCAGCCCATGCGACTACCCACTTAAAACCTAACAGTGCTTTCTCGCCTGCCGGAACGGGCATCGTGGGATCCTGGTGACTCTCCAAGACATTAGCATTAAGAAATATTTGATGGTTTCGTAATATAATATACATATGTAGTAATAATGTTTATTTCAGATCTAGATTCAAAGATATTTTAGTAACAATCAAACCTTAAAAACTATGGTATTACATTTTGTTACTCAAAGTTAATTCATATATATATACCAAAGAGTACTTAATATATACCCTCTGTGGCACCGGTCACATGGACGTGTATAAGTATGTTCCTAGTGGCACACATCGGTTTTTTCTCGATAACATCAAGAATACTGTGTACCCTTAATACGAGTTTGAGCTCACGAAAACTATCATAGTTTTCGTAATTGTGAATTAGGTTTCTGTGTTCATTTTGGTGAAAAGTAACCAAATATACTTAAAATTTAAGAAGACGCAAATGATTTAATGATAGAATTTAAACACTGTTTATTTGTATTGAAACGAAAACAATAAAATCAGTACCCTTAGTGCGAGCTCACGAAAACTATCATAGTTTTCGTGATTGTAAAACTCGTACTAAGGGTACTGTTGGCGCTCCCACGAAATATATCTCGTTTAAGAGTGTTTTATTTAACGAGTAGTGTGCGTGAAAACTTGCACGAATTGCTTTAATTATCAATTTATGTTACATTAAAAAATTTTATCTCTCACAAAAATCAACTTACATGAATCACGTTTAAGCGCACTTAGCGACATCTGTTGTAAAGAAATCAACTTACATGAACCACATTTAAGTGCACCTAGCGACATCTATTGTAAAAAAAACATTTTCTTCGCTGCTAATAAAGCTGCCACGTGGACGTCCTAGATAGAGACTTATTATTATAATACGGTAAAATAAAATATTACTATGTTTCGTCCAATATATTGAAAGTCAACAACCTTTCCAATTTCATTGTGTGTCATGATGCGATCAGCCCAAGTGTTTACCTGACGCGAGTTTAACATTTTTTAACCTTACAAAAAAAATGTACAACGCCGCTAAAGAAGTTTTCACTTCAAAAATATTTTAATTTCTTGAAGTACCTGATGAATTTGATCGAATATCTCACCATTAGGTACCTATTGCGTCGTCGGCCATGTCGAACAATGAACATGACAGGGCATGTGAATGTCAAACTTAATTTAATTCTAAAATTTAAAGGTATTTATGTCATTTTACTTATTCTATTCTAAGTCAATTTTCGTTTCTAAATATTCTCTAACTGAGTAAAAACATTTCGTTATTAGCCACATTTTAAGCTTCCTTTTAAATATAGGCAAACTTAGATCCGTTATCAAGCGTGGTAACTTATTATAGATTTTTATACAATTTGGATAGCAGTTTTTATTGTAATACTGAGTACGCATATTGGGCAACATCTATCTAGTCAGACAGAAAGTCATTTTTAAAAGTTATATAAGTTACTAGCGGCCGCCCGCGGCTTTCTACGCGTGGAGTTAATTTAAAATAAAGGTTCACTGCTCGTTCTTCGTAGGTGATAGCGTGATAATATGTAGCCTATATGTTGACCCGACTTCTTAATAATATTGTGCCAAATTTGAAGTAAATCCATGCAGTACTCTTTGAGTTTATCCCGGACATACATACAGACAAACAGATTCGTGATTGTAAGATCACATCCCAAGAATTCTTTTAAAAAAAAAATCGATACTAGGGTAACGGATAGAATACATATACAGTACATATATACTTATATATGTACTGTATATGTATTATATATATATTTATATAGAAATGTATATTAAACATTCTTGACTGGAGTACAAATGCTCGTGTTCATCACACAAACATCTGCCCTCACCGGGATTCGTTCCCGGGACCTCTCGAGTCGGCGACACCATGAAACCCGGCGTACAAACCACTCGGCCACGGAGATCGTTGGAACTTGAGTAGGTAGTTAACTGTTCTCAACGTATTATTATGGCGTGTTAAATAAACATGGGTCACGTAACGTAAACATCACGTTGCGTCACGTGAAGTATTGTTGTCATGTGAACTTGCAGATTCGTATTTCGTAAACAATCATAGTTATAAACGGTGATTTTATAATTCTTTTCGGCGATTTGTTAATTGAACATTTTCAATTTTCTATTAGTTATATCACAGATAAGGACATAGATAAAAAAATTGTGTGCACGGGAGGTACACATCTGAAGTGAAACTTCTTTTCTTATATAACCTAACATTAGGCGGTGCATAAGGCATAGGGGAATGGAACAGCGCACGCATCACTCATATATATGTTTATATATATGGTATTTATATGTTTCTTAGGTTTTCACGCACATCACTCATTAAATAAAACTAGTTTTAACGGGTTAATGCACGAACTTTATTTATTTATTGACGTTACGCAGCCTTTTCAGGTCTGCATAGTCAGAATAATGTTTTTTTTTTTTATTTAATTTGTCGAGCTACCTTCGAAAGACTTTTATTGAGCGTTCAGATATTTCATTGTAAGATTTTTAAAACTTTATTGTCTATGTATGAATTTATTAGTTAACGAGTTCTGGAGCGGAGACCGCGTCTAGGCAAACGTAGTGTAGGACGTCCTCAGGCACGATGGAGTGACGGTTTCCGCAAGGTGGCTGGCAGGAGCTGGATGCGAGTAGCCCAAGATCGATCTGAGTGGCGTGCATTTGGAGAGGTCTACGTCCAGCAGTGGACTAAGATAGGCTGTTGATGATGATGATTTGACCCTGACTATATGTGTATATGGCCGGCCGCGCCATTGAGCCCCTCACACCTTCCCACCTAATGTGGAAAACTGAAGAACTAGTCATTCTATTTTTATTTTTTAAGCATTTAACTGCTAGATGTTATTAAATCTAAAGAAAATTTTACAAGAATAATTCCACGCGGGCCAGGGCTCGCTACAGCTCGCCCTGATGGCCGTGTCGAAATAAATAAATAAATATTTCCAACACGCACACCAATTAGCCTAGCCGCAAAGTAAGCACTATTAGGCTTGTGTTATGGGATACTAGGGTAACGGATAGAATACATATACTGTACATATATAAGTATGTTTATATAGAAATACATATTAAACATCCATGACTGGAATACATCAGACAAAGTTCTGCCCCCACCGGGATTCGAACCCGGGGACCTCTCGAGTCGGCGACACCATGAAACCCGGCGTTCAAACCATTTGGCCACGGAGGTCGTCAAGAAATTAGTGTAGTGTTTCTCTTGCTGCACTGTTTATAAATTTCTTCATTGACTTTCCAGATACCTCCGCGACGTTGAATCGTCAGCGGGCGTAGAAGGATACCGCTTCACTCCACCGGAGGACGTGTTCGCGGACAATGAGAACAATAAGTGTTTCTGCCCCGCGGGGCCGCCGTGCGCCCCCAACGGGTTGTTCAACGTGTCACTCTGCCAGTACGGTGAGTATTCATTAGACATCTGAGCCTTTTTTTTAATCAAAATCATTTATTCAGTTTAGGCTGTTACAAGCACATATGAATGTCTAGAAGCTACGCCATCGGTTCGTAAATCTACGACGGGAGACCTTGTACTGAGAAGAACCGGCAAGAAACTCAGCAAGGGCTGTTTTTTTCTCCCTGTTTTATCATTTACAGAGTCGTCAAGTTGAAAGATGACTTCAGAGATGATTCATGTAGTCACCTTTCATTACATAATGTGAAATTATACATTAATTGTTCACCTGCATTTTGATTGCTGTGTCACACAGTATAAATAAATAGGAATAGCCACAACAGTAGGGCTGCCATCTCTAAAATATGGTAACCAGGATAAGACGCGTGATAACCCCGGATTTTGGAGCCCAGAACCCGGACAGACCAATAAAAAAACAGTTAAAAATGTCACAAATCAACTATTTTTTGTTGATTTAGGCAAAAGAGCTAGCGGTCTACCTGATAATAAGTGGTCACTGCTGCCCATGGACACTTGCAGCACCAAGGAAAGCTGATCTTTGTTGGAAGTCTGCATTTATGGTTACAGTGTTAGAATAGATTTATTCTATAAAGTGTTAGAAGGATTAATTGGCGACCCAAAACAGGAAATTTTTAAACCCGGACGACAAATGAAACCGCGCCCGGACGCTCCCCGGACGCCCCGTAAACTAGGACACATCCGGGGAAACCCGGACGGATGGCAGCCCTAGTCACATATGACTTTTACAGCGTCACCGGGTTTGGGGACGACGAGATCATAAGGATACCCCAAACCGAGAATTGGGGAATGCCTCTAGAGGTAGAGGGCTTGGCGAAAAAAGGTGTAATAACACCTTTCCGCCATGACGATCAGCTGTTTCATAGTGTAGGAAGACCAAAGGCGAAGATCTTCCTCCGAGCTGGGTGATGGTAGCTCGGGAGCCGCGGCCCGACTGATGGTGGTCGGGCATTGTATATATGGAGTGTTAACCTCCGAATTTCACTTGCGCGATGTAATCCAGCGTACCAATCAAGGTGAACTTGCCAGTTGCCATCCATCTAGACGAAGGATGTAATCCAAATTTTGATTTGACCTTCAACGTTTTTGGATTACGGGCGCGTGTTTACATCCGCGGTTGGAGCGCGCGGATTACAACCGTTTGGCCGGCGGATTACATCCAACCAAAGACAGTTGCGCTGCGGCAGCAGGGTTGCCAGACGTACGAGAAATCTCGTACCATTACGAGATTTAGAGGGTCTGTACGAGATTCAAGATTAACAAAAATTTCGTACACTTTTTTACGAGATTTTAACAATGTCGACTTCTCTCGTATACCTATATCAGCCAAAAAGTTAGTTTAGTTAGTAGTAGTAGTTAATATGCAAATTTATTTACTTTCTCTTATCATTAACCATCCCACATAAAACGATCGACTCGGCGCATCACTAAATGAACTACCTTATCACTAAATGAAACTTGACAACTTTGAGTGGGGAATTCCCGTTCATAATATTCTTTTGTTGTTGTCCTTATTACACTAATGTTTTGCTGTATTTGTGTGTCTCTCTTACTAAAAGTTAAATTGAAGTTAGTAGATTTTTACTTTACCGTCTGCTTTTGTTGTTGAAGTTTCACAAGTTTCCGTGTTTTGTTATTTAACGTTTTTAATTACGAAATGAGTGACAGCAGTGACAGTGAATCGTCGTCCACTCCACCTAAAAAAGTACCTAAAAAGGGAGGATGGACTGCAAAGAAAAAAGGTTGAGACACTTTTGAACATCATGCCCAAAATTTTCGGGATGAGTGGTTAAAACATCCGATGTTTAGAGACTGGTTAGAGCTGGCTCTAACCGGTTGGCCAGTTTTGCCCTAGCAGTCTTGGCTTTGCCTCATGCAAATGCAGACTGTGAGCGAGTATTTAGTAAGACTAACCTAATAAAATAGATTTAAGAAATCGTCTTATCACAGATACAGTAAATGGTACACTTTTAGCTTCCGAAAGCGCTGAAGGCCCAACTCGCAAAGGTAATTGCGTAAATTTCGAACCATCAAAAGAAATGTACGCCAGAATAACAGCTGAAAAGCTATACTCTAAAAATAAAGATGATTTTACTAACATCCCTGATGTCGAATATAATTAATAAAAAATATGATTTTTAATTGTATTGTTTGAATTTAACAGCCCCAAACACAAAGAATATGACTACACAAGTTACATAGTACAGTAAATAGCATAAAATCATTAATTTTATTTGAGTTTCTTTAAATTTATGCTTTTACGAGATTATCTGTTGAAATTACGAGATATTTAGCAACCCTGGTACGAGAAAAAAAAATGTCATCTGGCAACCCTGTGCGGCAGTCAGCAGGTGCACACATATGCACGTAAAATATGTCGTCCGAAGACCAGAGTCGCGAACGCGATATTACTAGCGAACTAATTGATCTCTATAGAGATCTCCCATGCTTATGGGACATTACGTCGGAACCATATAAAGATGCTCGTCAAAAAAAAGCGTGGTAGATATTACTCGAAAAGTATAGGGAGTTGGATATAAGTTTAAATGGCTGAGAATCATTCACTCTTTTAACCAACGTTTCGTCCATCCATTTTCTCTTTTTGTGTTGTTTTTCGTCGTCTATTGCACACAAAACTCCTAAGGCAAGGCAATGCCCATTTTTTGAAATTAAGACAAATTTGGAGCCATTTCTACAACATGGTTACTAATACAGTCCGCGCATGATACAAGTGCATACGTGTTTTCACGCCAGAAGATGGCTCGCGATCAGTGTTTCCACTTTAAAGATTTCCTTTCCCCACGCCTCAATTCAGATTTCCCCTTCTTAGGACATTTTTCCCCTCAAAAAATATTCTGCTGTAGTTTTTAGATTTGGCACTAGTGTAGTAACTAAAAAAAAGGTCTTATACTATCTTATTCTATAACAGATAAATAAAATATATAAAATCTGCACGTGTTGCCACAGTTTTTTTTTATACGGCAACACTCTAGTCCACGTTATGGTCCATAAAAAATTTGTTCCGTGCCGCATTATTTTAGGCTATGCTTTACCCATAATTTCCGGCAATTTCTTTTCATGTCTTTCCCCTTTTTCTTCCCCTCTTGACCCTAATTTCCCCTTAAAAGGGGAATTTCCCCTCATTGTGGAAACACTGCTCGCGATTGCGTGTTGGCGCCGCCATCTGAATATGTCGTCTCTATGTCGTCATGTATGGGTTAAATATAAAACGGTTGCGTGTTGGCGCGTGGATTACATCCGTGTAGACGAAAATCATAACGCTGATGGAAACCAACTTCCCACCAACGTCACCTTGGTTGGTATGCTGGATTACATCCGTTTAGGCTTCCGGCTTTATTGTTCGCAGTGCTGGTAGCGCCATCTCTTGAAGAGGCGAGTAATTATTTCCTTCATTCGTTGGTTTTATTATGTGGGGGCATGTAGATGTCGCCGCCAAAATAGCATATTGTGTGTGTTATTCTGTAGGTACCCACTTATAATTATGTTTACCGAGTGGTCCATGACACTCGCGTTCAGGGCTTGTTTACCGGTGAATATTCGAACCTAAATCAGTGTCAAGTACATTAGGAGCGTTTTATTTAGGTTTGGCTCTACCTTAACTTAAAAAAAACGGTTTTCCTAAAAAGCGAAATCAAATAGGTTTTGAATCAATTTAGCGGTTTTTAAAGGGTTAATTCGCTCTTACTGACGGCTGAAATAAATACACAACTACAAAATGAATAACTTGACTCACTAGACGCTAGCAAACGTGTCAATAAATGCATCAATCTCTGAGCATTAACAAGTTGCGACTTGTTTAGTTCAAACAAAACAAACTTTAAGCGATGCGGACGCGTGCACGTGTCGCTCTAGATTAAACTGGTAAGGTTTTAGGTACCGCTTTCATTTCGGACGCGCTCCGAACCAAACTAAAAACTAAAAACCGGTATTAACCTATATTTCCTGGTATTTTTAAACCGGTTTCAAGCCCTGCGCGCGTTTCCTGTTTTGTATTAAAATGTATTAACTATAGGTACATATTTTCCCCCCAGACTCCCCCATTATGCTGTCGTTCCCGCACTTCTATTTAGCGGACAAGAGCCTCCTGGACGCGGTGGAAGGCATCTCCCCACCTGACCCGGAGAAACACAGGCTCTTTATCGACGTGCAGCCGGTGAGTCATTTAAATTGGGAATAATAAGTGATTAAAAGAACACGTTATAGATATTTTATTTTTGTTGAAGTGAAATTTCATTTCGGACGGGGTGTAAATGAAAAATCATATTTCATTTCATTTATAATTTTTGTTCGATATATCAATATTTTTAGCCGATATATTTTGATTCGATATATCTATACATCATAACCAATATCGAAGTTCGTATCAAAAACGATATTTTTTTAATTATTAGCGGCGAACGCTCGATTTCTACTAATTTTCATTCGACATAATTAAATCCGTATTTTTGAATCGCTCGAGTGCAACGAATGGGTGAGACCACTCGTTGCATGGCGAATGGTGGAGGCGAATGATAGAATAATTGTCAAAGGACAATGTTAAAATTGGCCTAAGAACCAACACCAATTTGGCATTTATGATAATTCTTAGTATATTTTTTGCGATAATTATCAGTATTTAGATTGTGACGGACACTTCCAGTTAAGTAAGCTAAATTAAAAAGTTACAAAATAATCTGAGACAATAAATACCATTTTATGTGTTTAATCTATGTCAACGCTGCAAATAAAACACTCTTTCTTCCTAATAACGGCACTTCACTTGGCTATTCGTATTTGTTATTTTAAAACATGACATCAGTCTGTCCTTTTCATTCCTTATTAAGCATGACAAGGACAAACTGTTGTCAAGTGAAGGGCCGACATAAAACTCGTTACTCTGTGGTTCTGGTGCATGCAGTTGCATTCGTAGTAATCTGTGGCCTTCGTGCATTCCAAACCATATTGATTCCAAAGAGTAGTTTAATAAACCGGCAAGTGCATTCTCGTTTCGGATTACCTGTTCTGTGTGTTTATTTGCGATTGTTTTTCCTTTAACTATTTCGGCTATCTAATATGCCATCGATGTTACCAAAGAGCACTGATACACATTCACGCTGCATATTTACACAATATACCTACATGTCATATACAAATAAATACAATAAACAATATGATACAACTATGTGAAAAATAGTCAGTAAATAAGAAGTAAAACTACAGTTTTTATTTTATTCATGATTCCTACCTAACCAAGTTTTTCTAATAGTTATTCTTTAAAATCGCACCGAATAAAATGAATTAACTAGGTGTAATTATTAATTCACTTCATACTGACTTTATACTAAATTCATAGGTTGACCTATGTTTCATTGAATATTAAACATAACCTCAAAAAAAATTTAGTTTTCCTAATAATTGAAGTTCTCAGAAGTGTCCGTCAATAATCTTTGTTTTTACAGTCATTTACTTACGATTTTGAACCTAGAAAATAATATTTCGTGATTGTTGGTTCTTAGGCGAACTATGTATGGACGCTGAACAATGTCCTTTGTGTCAGACGTCAGGTAAGTGTCAAACTTATACTTATTAAGATTTCTTGTGTGATTGGATTTAGCCACTGAGAAAAATTAAACTATTTGTAACTGTTTTGAAATGACCAACGGTGTTGTGACGTTTGAATTTTTCTAATGCCGGCACTTCACTTTGCTATTCATTTTGCTATTAGACGACGATAATAATCTATCCTTGTCATGCTTTATATGAAACGACAAGGGCAGACTGATGTCAAGTTTCTTCTTCTTTTATTATGGCATGACGGCTAATGCATGTCAAGTTTACAAACAGCAATCACGAACAGCTAATTGAAGTGCCGGTATAATAAACAACAAAATACAATCGTATTATACAGCCATGAACTAAGATGTTTTCGTTCTGTTTTCATTGCGGTAATTACCGGTTTTTATTTTTTCTGCGTGTAATGAATAAAATTTTATATTATGTATTAATCTGGTAACATCGGTGACGAACGATTCAAAAATACGGAAAATCAGTATCATGCGACTTGAGAGTCGAAGGTGACTTATGTCGCATTCGACGATACCATGTCAGACGAGTGATTCAAAAATAGAGCTCCTGGTGTCTTGTAGAACAGGTTCATCCTATTGCAAGCACCAGTCTTCACATTAAGTAATGCAATATTGTAATTAAGCACTTTATTGTAAATATTTCTTTTTTCTACTTATGTGAAGAAATAAATAAAGAATTTATTCCATCCATCCATCCATCAGCCTTTCTCCGTCCACTGCTGGACATAGGCCTCCCCCATAGAACGCCACAATGCGCGGTCCTGCGCTATCCGCATCCAGCGGCTCCCAGCACATTTGACGATGTCGTCAGTCCACCGTGCTGGGGGCCGCCCCACGCTGCGTCGTCCGGTACGTGGTCGCCACTCGAGGACCTTTCTTACCCAACGGTTCGCTCGAGGATCTGACATCCTCGAGCGATGTGGCCTGCCCATTGCCACTTCAGCGTGCTAACTCTTCGGGCTATGTCGTACACACCGGTCCGAATTTATTATTATTATATTATTACAGTCCATCAAATCTAAGAAGTACCGTTTGACAGTTCTGACAAATTGAATAATAGGGATGGGTTTTAAAAAATCGATTACTATGATATCTGAATTTTAAGAGATCGATTACTATAATATCCGAATTTTAAGAGATCAATGACCATAATATCCGAAATTTAAGATATTATTTCCCTGTACTCTTTTCCTATATTTTTTAAATATGTTATTGTAAAAGGTTGTTTATTGGTAAATTTAGGTTTTACTAGTAATCTGAGGATAGAATACCGAAAATATCTTAAGGTTCTAAAGGTCGAAGTCGAAGCATTTAAATAAAAGTAATGTTTAGGATATTTTTTTATTCACTACAAGTACTGGAATCATTGTCGTCCTCGTCATCATCGTCATTTAAATGAATGACTAGTTGATTATCCATGAAACCATCGAATTTTACGTCTCTGTTGAAGTCGTCCATTATTATTTTCTTTGTTTTTTCTACTACTTTTGACCAATCTTCTTGTGTAACTTGCGCACATGCTTCCTTTAATAAGCCTTCCATTTTCTTGACACTGAAGGGTGGTTTTGTGTTGTGTCTTGCTGCATAACCTGTAAAACAATTATATAATTATTAGGTGGGAGACTTACACTATTTTTTAAATTATAAAAGCTAGAGGCACTTGTGTTATGTGGCTACAAAATGTGTTAAGCTAATCTTGCTATATTTTGTTAGGTAATGTACAATTTAACACAACTGCGAAGAAGAAGGGTAATGTTTTACAGTATTACTGTACTTAACGGAAAATCTCAATTCACAATATATTTCAGCTTATTAAGAACAAGTTCTTGTTATTAATATAATCAACTACTAAAAAATATTATTATATTATAAAGTATTACCTTTAACTTGGGCCCAATTCAGTTCAATGGCATTATATTGGCAATGGTACGGAGGAAGTCGTATGACTTTGTGCCCGTGTTCTTCGGCTAATTGGTCAATAGCATAAGTCGGTCTTGGTGGTTTATGCAATTTCACTAAATGTAACCATTCAACTTTTAATAGTGACATGTCGGCTTCCACTCCTTTTCTTTGCAGCCACGCCACCAAATCTGCTTTCTTATTGGCTGATGTTGGTACTTTATCAATTTGCACAGAGTGGTATGGGGCATTATCCATTATAATTGTGCTGTTAGGAGGGATATTCGTTAGTAAATTTAAGAACCACTCTTGGAACCTTTCCGCGTCCATTTCTTCATGATACTCTTTTGTGCTTTTAGATTGGAAAGCTAATAATGAATTTTCCACGAAACCTGCAGACGCTGATCCAGCATGGCATATAATGACCTTTCCCTATCGGCACTTTCGAGCACGAAGCTTCAGAATCATCTGTCCATGTTTTCGGCACAGAGAGGTTGGAATTTAGCCATGTTTCGTCCAAAAATATTACATTATCCCAGTTTATAATTTGTTTTACTTCGCGCTGGATTGTTAGTCGCTGCATAATTATGTCATGTCGCTCCATAACAATTTTTCGTTTGTCAACTTTTTTGTATCTGAAGCCAATTCCTGTTATTATCGTTCTCAACGACTCTATGCTTCCCTTGCACAGCCCGGCATCTTCTAAAGTTGCACATAACTTTGCCAATGTTGGAAATTCGCCTCTTGTAAAATAACCATAGATATGGTTTCTAATAGCATGGCTATCGAAGTCATCGATACCTGTCACAGGTTTAGTTCTTTTCCTTTTTTTCGGCGTGTGAAGTACGTTACTGTCACTCCCCGAAGGCCCATATTTTTCACTTAATATTTTGCCGACGGTGCGGCTACCAATACCGATAGCTTCACCGACGCGATCCCGATCTTGTGTAACTGGCAGTAGAGCTCCACCATTTTGACATTCACGCTCAAAATACTCGTGTCATTTCACCACCAATTCACGAGCCTGGCTGTTCAAAGTACGTCCTCTTTTGGACATTATTAATAAACACTTGCTTAGTTCAGAGTCCAGAAAAGTAATAGCCAAGTCACAAATTGTAAAACACAAACGAGAAAGTAGTTACGCGCACAGTCAGCTTCCAAGATGGCGAGAGACTGCTGACGCGGGCGAGGGGGACCGCGTGCGCTTGTGGTCGGCAGTGTTGTCTGATAAAAAAATCTTTTTTCTGGAGCTATTTCGCCTATATAGATTTATTTGAAAATAATTAAATTAATTTATTTTAGGGTACCTATGTATTAAATGCATTATGCGATCGAGCAGTAACGTGAATTTATACAAAAAATAAATTGCGCTCTACCTCTAAACATTACGTCGAAAATTCGCTTTCTGGCCGTGATCTGACATTGGCCATAAGCGCTTCTAGCGCTTACAACATCGTAATCTGAGTAGATTATGGACCGAGCCATCAAATTTGATCATTTTGTCATCTGTCATGTATTTTTACAAAGTCATTAATTGATAATTTGAAAGTAATAAATTCGATTTTCCGAATAATGTACACGATTTTTTCGTACAAAATTGATTCCGAAGAGTCGCAACACTACGAGCAGTGACCTAACTATGTGACTTTGCAATGAGGTCAAGAATAGAACTATGAGAACTTATTTATTGTGTAAATATTGTTTATTTTGCTTTGTTTGAAAGTTTTCAATTAAATTTAGATATTAAGAATTGTACATTTTCAGATCCAATAATAAAACCTTTATAAATTCATGGTTTTACGAAAAAGGTTATAGAATTTGAATAAGTTACGCTTAAACAAAGTTATATCTGTTTGAAAAACATGAAACGTCAAACGGTACTTGTTAGATTTGATGGACTGTATGTACCTTTATAAAAAAAATAAAAAAAACATTATTTTGTGTTGCAGGAGATGGGTATAGCGATGCGAGCTCGGGCCCGCATCCAGATCAACCTGGCGGTGTCGCAGGTGGTGGACATCAAGCAGGTGGCCACCTTCCCTGACATCGTGTTCCCCATACTGTGGTTCGAGGAGGTCAGTCACTATATTAAACAAAGTCATAATTTTTATTATTTTTAAAAGCATGTAACTGCTTGATGTTTAAATCTAAAGAAAATATAACTAGAAAAAAATCCACGCGAACCAGGCAGCAGACGGGACTCGAACCCGCACCCTTCGCAATCCGGCCGAATGCACTGACCAATTATGCTACCGCGGCCCTCACGGACTGCGTTGAAATTCTTCTAGCCATTCTTAAGCTGCAAGGCATTATTTGACGTTGTGGGTTGCCTATAATGCGAAGAGATGGCGCTGCCTTGTAGCTTAAGAATGGCTAGAAGAATTTCAACGCAGTCCGTGAGGGCCGCGGTAGCATAATTGGTCAGTGCATTCGCCCGGATTGCGAAGGGTGCGGGTTCGAGTCCCGTCTGTTGTCTGGTCCGCGTGGATTTTTTCTAGTTATATTTTCTTTAGATTTAAACAAAGTCTTTATTTTGTATATACATACTAGCTGTCCCAGCGAACTTCGTACCGCCATAAAAAAATAGGGGTTGGTGGTAGAAGGGTGAAAATTTAGGGTTGTATGTATTTGTGTATAATGTATCATAATTTTTTTTTTTTATCTAAAATTGAAAAAAAAAATTAGGGGTGGATTAGCCTTAACATTTAGGGGGATGAAATACGGATGTTGTCCTATTCTCAGACCTACCCAATATGCACACAAAATTCCATGAGAATCGGGAAAGCCGTTTCGGAGGAGTTTAACCACAAACACCGCGACACGAGAATTTTATATATTAGATATATTCAGGTAGGCAAATGACTCTACCCCACCTGGGAGCCATTCGCCTAACGGAAATGCTTTGGAAAACGCTAACGCTTACGATTTCATTTTGGTATTTCTAGCCGCCTGAGGTTTTCAAAAGCCTCGCGCTCTTTTTTTTCTTTTGCATTGGTAATATTAAAAAAAATACCGTGAATAAAAATATCTGAAAACCTTCCGCAATCAGAAATAACAAAATTAAATCGAAAGCGTTAGCGTTTTCCAAAGCATGTCCGTTAGGCGAATGGCCCCTGATGTTAAGTGGTGATAAAGTCCAAACGCGAAGATAGCTGGTACAGCAGTTATACACTGCCACACCAGCCATCCTCATCTTGCCAGCCTGTAAGAATGCTTCTTCACTTCTTCAGTTTACAACTCTGCGATGATGCGAAATTTTGCATGTAACCTACTAAATAATTTTATGTGAATGTAGTATTTTTGTTTTTAAAGAAAATATAACTAGAAAAAAATTCAAAATGCCCCCCTTACAGGACTCAAACTCGCATCTTTTGCTATTCGGGCGAATGCACTGACTATTATGCTACCGCGGCCCTGATGGCCGTGTCGAAATTTCTCTAGCACTTTTCTTTTCCAGCCGCGGTAGCATAATGGTCAGTGCATCCTGGACAGCGAAGGGTGCAGGTTCGAGTCCCATCTGCCGCCTGGTCTGCATGGCGTTTTTTCTAAAAAAAAAATCTTAAATTTAGTTAACACATAAATTTTATTATAAACATATTGTCACAGTCTTCTTCAGATAAATAATCTCGCACTTGCTTCCTATAAATAATGAATAAATCGATTGTTTCATGATTGTCCACAGGGTATCGACGAGTTACCGGACCAAGTGACGTCACTCCTTCGTTTAGCGACTAAAGCTCCGCCCGTCGCCCGCGCCGCTCTAGGATGGGGACTCACCGCGTTGGGAGCCCTGCTACTACTACTGGCTGTAACTTGTCTTATACGGTGAATATATACAGCATCTCTTATCTATTAGACAAGTCCGTCCGTCCGTCCGTCCGTGGTGCTGTTTCAGCGGCCAAACCGTAAGAGATAGATAAAGAGAATGTTTAAGTTCTAAGTTAAGAATAGTCTGATAAGACTACAAACCGGATTTGAGTAACGTAGCACTTCCGGTTTTCGAGAAATCACGAATTTCAAGCGAAACCACACAAAATCTCCGAAGTTCTCAATTAATTGAATATATATATATATTTTTTTTGGTGAACTGTTGGTTCACTGGTTTGCTAGTTATTACTATAACAGTGCGAAGACCCGGTCTACACACGACACGATATACCAGGTACACTCGCGGAAAGACCCACTCTGTCACCCATAATGCCATAATGGCTTGCGGTAGCGGCGTAGTAAAAATTCATTCATCGACATGTAATTATCGCTGCCTTACTTTTTCGTATAGCGCTGTCGCGATCACGATGCGGATGACAAATTGCAACTAAAACAAATGCAATTCAATTCATTATTCGATCAATGAAATGCTCTCTGTCTTACTTTTGTGCGGCGGCCCGGATTGGCGCGTCCGCCGCGAAGGCGGGGCGTAGTAAAAACTACTGTAGAAAACCGTTCAAAGCATTTTGTTCGCCAAGTGACAGAGCGCAAAATTCCGCGATAGTACGTACCGGGGCGTTTTTCCCCGTCCCCCATGACAACGGCTAACTAGAGCCGAGGTCCGAGTCTCAGACGCCCTCTAGTTGACCCGACCCCCTCAGGTGCTCGTGGTGTAGAGGCTCCAGACGGAGTGGAGACTCTCCCCGTGGGGAGATGCCATCCGCCTGGAATACCTCCAGAGGCACTCGTCAATTCTTGGCTTGAGGTCCCCTTAGGATCTCGCCGTCCCCAAACCCGGTGACGCTGTAAACGTCATCTGCGACCAACAGCATACACACTAAAAAAAAGGCATTATACAGTGGTATGGTATTTTACTTAATATGTATCTTTATTATTTATATTCCGTCTAAATTAAAGATATTCGGACATTCGGACAACTTAAAGAGCTAGATTGAATGACATTTCTCCGGCATCATTTTATGAAAGTCAAAAACTATAGGTAATATGCTACCAAATTTTATCCAAATCAGTCGAGTAGTTTTTAACAAACATCTTTTAATTTGTGTAACAAACCTCTTTAAATTTGTGTAACAAACATCATTTCATTTGTGTAACAAACCTCTTTGAATTTGTGTAACAAACATCATTTATAATTAAAGTAGAATAAAACTATTTTTTACAGGCTCAATGTACTAAATTTATTTATTTTTAAACGTCAATAAATAAATAAATTCAGTACATTGGACCCGTAAAAACTAGTTTTATTTAATGAGTGATGTGCGTGAAAACCTAAGAAACAAATTTATAGTAGAATAATTAATACAATAGGGATGATGACTATTTTGTTTTTCTTCGTTTATCAGGTAGATTATCAAAACGTATTGGACACGTATTTTTTCTTTTTTCACATAATATAAACATTGCAGAATTATATTGATTTTGAAAAGTCGCATGACGTCACGTTTGAGTACACAATAAAGTCAGTAAATTCACTCAAAAGTGATGTCACGAGCCCCTACTCCCAAACTTTGATGCGCTATAACTTTGTCATTTTTTGGTTGATTGCTCAAAGAAAAAATATGTGTCCATTATTTTTTGATCGTCTAACTGACGGACTGAATAGAATTTCGTTTACTGTACCCCGTCATCACCCCTATTATAAATGATGTTTGTTATACAAATTAAATGATGTTTGTTACACAAATTAAATCATGTTTGTTAAAAACTACTTGACTGATTTGGATGAAATTTGGTAGCATATTACTATAGTTTTTGACTTTCATAAAATGATGCCGGAAAAATTTTATTCAACCGAGCTCTTTATAAGTGGTCCGGATATTTTAAATTTAGATGGAAAAAAATAAAGCTACTTATTAAGTAAAATACCGTACCATTGTATAATGCCTTTTTTTAGTGTGTATGCTGTTGGTCGCAGATGACCTTTACAGCGTCACCGGGTTTGGGGACGGCGAGATCCTAAGGGGACCTCAAGCCGAGAATTGTCGAGTGCCTCTAGAGGTATTCCAGTCGGATGGCATCTCCCCACGGGGGGAGTCTCCTCTCCGTCTGGAGCCTCTACACCACGAGCACCTGAGGGGGTCGGGTCTACTAGAGGGCGTCTCTGAGACTCGGACCTCGGCTCTAGTTAGCCGTTGTCATGGGGGACGGAGAAAAACGCCCCGGTACGTACTATCGCGGAATTTTGCGCTCTGTCACTTGGCGAACAAAATGCTTTGAACGGTTTTCTACAGTAGTTTTTACTACGCCCCGCCTTCGCGTCGAACGCGCCAATGAAGGAAAAAATACGTGTCCATTAGTTTTTGATCATCTAACTGACGGACTAAATAGAATTTCGTTGACTGCACCCCGTCATCACCCCTATTATATTAGAAAATAATTTAACATACATATTAATGTATAATCTTCCCCGCAGATCTTCGCATCGCCAAAGCACACTAAGACTGGAGGGGCACGCGGTCGCCAAACCGCCGCCGGCCAAGACTCCCAGCAAAGAAAACGGATACGAACTCAACAGCAGAAGATAACTAAACACACAAACTCCATTGTAAAATAAATAAAACCCTAACGTCACCCCCCCCCCCCAACCCCCCCCCCCCACTCCTCTATAGTAGGTATGACGTCTTAACTTTTCTCTCTTCGTCCATCAGTTTGATTATCAAAAACATGTACATGTGGACACGTATTTTTGAAGCGAAACTTCCTTTCGGGCGGCGTGGAAATGGAAAATCCTGTGGAAAAGATGAAACGGAAATGCGTCACGAGCGTCACACTACTATGTACATACAGGGTGTGACAAAAGTCCGAAATAAAACTTTAGGGTTTGGTTGTGTTCCTTGTATAGAATTACCTACGAAAGTTTGACGCCTCTGAGACCACTTTTATTTTCTAATTAAATTAATAAAAATATCGTTTTTACGCCTTCCTATGGCAACCCTATAAATGCGTACGATTACTACTACCTAAACAGACCCCCCTCTCTCCCCCAGGCGTCCCTGCGCCCCGCTCAGATACCTACAAATTTTTAATTCGGAATACATACCTACAAATTTTATTTCGGAATTCTGAAACACCCTTTATATATGTGTGTGTGTGGGATGCGTGCGCAGGTCTTCCCGACGCACATGAAAGTTGGAGGGTTACTCGGCGAAGGCTGAAATGCGTCACGGGCGTCACACGCGACAATATATATATATATATATATATATATATTTATATATGTCCTCCATTCCCCTATGCCTTATGCACCGCCTAATGTTAGGTTATTTAAGAAAAGAAGTTTCATTTCAAATGTATTCTCTGTGTACACAATTTTTTTTCTCTTCGTCAATCAGGTTGATTACCACAAAGTATTTGAGACGTTTGTTTTTCTTTATTCACATAATTATAACATTAGAGAGGTATATCGATTCGAAATGTCACATGACGTCACGCCTTGGTACAATTTTTACTTGAAAGCGACGTCACAAGCCGAACTCCCGAACTGAAGGCTATTCGGCATGAATCCGCCGCTAGAGGCGCTCGTGTAGCGCGAGTTCTCCGAAATGTCAAATGTTATTGCTTGTAGCTGTAGGTCGACCACGCAGGTTATTCCCAATTAAAATAATGTGAATATTTAGTAATAACTCAAGATTTAATTATGGTAATTAAGAGTTACGTGTCAATGAATGACAGTGATTTGAAAGCGGAGCTAAAGAAAATTGTTATGTCCTTCTTTTCCGAACAAAACGAAACCGCGCAATACTGTGGCATGGCCGATTATGTTTACGATACGATTCTTTTGTATTAACATATGATTTAAATGTAAACTTTGATTTCAAGAACCTTTATAAGCTATACTTCAGAACCTCACCTCAACAGTGGTGCCATCTGGTGAGACAAAAAACGGTAGCTCTCAGTTGATTGACCAAAGTAATAATTATACGTGTCCATTATTTTTTGATGATCCAACTGACGTACTTCAAAAATATTTTTTTATTTTACCCCGTCGGCATCCTTATTAGTGAATTGAATAAATGAGTTAAATAAATGACCTGCTTGAATCGGTAAATGGTTGACTTCAATTGGATCAAAGACTGTGCTCTCAACGAAAAGATATTTTTAATTATAATGTACTTACTTACACGCAATGTGTTTAGTAGTGCTTTTGTTGAATGTTATTTTTAATGATTTTTTTCTTTTTATTATTATTGATGTATATTTTTTTATGTAAATTGAAGTTACAGCCAAGTACTCATTGAAGAGTTTTTTTCTAATTTATTTACTTTATTTAACGGAATTGTTTTATTTACAAATTTAATTCTTATTTGACATACCCATAATTGCAACAACCATTGCATAATCTTTAAAAATGTATCTAGTTACTAGCATCACAATTTTTCGTCTAATATTTTTTTAAAAGGACATAAGAGGTAGTCAACAGAGAAATATTTTTCATGTACCTTACTAACCTTCTTTTATGTAAGTTTCATTTTTATCAAAATAATGTTACCAATTTTGGGACTTTTAAACGATTCTATTTTTTAATGAAATAAATATCACTTCTTTCTCATTTTTATCAGAATCTCACATATTTTTAAAGTGAATGTTTTTCTGTATTTTTTTTTACTCTTTAGCATGTCCCTTAACATTTTTGATTGTTACTAAAAAAATCAAAATTTTCTCCACGAGAATCGGTTAGTTCAGTGGTAGCAAGCTCGCCTGCTACGCGGACGGCCCGGGTTCGAATTCCTGTCGAGGCAGGACTGTTTTTTCATCAATATTTTAAAGTTTCACTTTAATCAAAATCACTCCAATTTTTATAAAGGTACATTGAATTTGATAAACTGAGTAATTTTCAGTTATGACATGTTCATGTGATTCATGTCTATAACTACTATTTTAAAAGCTTTTAGCGTAAATATTGCTTCCAACTCTGAGGAAATTTTAAGCTCGAAAACAATTTAATTGTCCGATTTCATGTTCTGTGACTTATGTGTTTCGAATATAATATTGTATATCTTTCAGGGGAGTAGGGGTGGTGTAAAAGTTACTTTTCGTGTTAATAAACAAATAATACCACGAAGACATACTTTTGAAGAATTTAAAAAGTATATAAAAGTATTTTTTCTATAGTCTTCCGCTGTATAAGGCTTTTATGCCGCATAATTATATTTTGTAGCATTTCTTTTTTTTTATTTTTCACGAATCATATACCACCTCGTTGCGTGTCGCTAATAATTTTAATTCTTAAGTCTTAAAATTGTGATAGCACTATCATTTTTATTAATTTCATAATGTTGATGAGAATACATAGAAAGTTCGATGTATGAACAAATTATTGTTAATAAATTGTAATTTTGACATTGTAAAGGATTATTAATTATACTTATATAAATTATATAAAAATTGGTTAACATTGAAGAGTCGAATGATTTTTTTTAAAATGTGACTGTTTTGTACTTTTAAAATACTGTAAATATAATTTGTCTCTTTGGGCTTAGGGATGCCATCTTTTCGTTTATTTAGTGACGATAATGTAATGAATGAACTATTTTTTTTATATTGTAACAATACCGATAGCTACTAGTCTAATCTGGGTCCGTCCAATAGGTTTATTAGGAATTTTACATATTATTATCTATTTTTTATAATTATTTTAAACTTGTCTAGTTTTAAATTTCTAGAGGAACGGTGTATTATAGGATAAGATCTTTAAAGTATATACTCGTTTTTGACACTTTAAAATCACTGGAAGATCATAAGGTTGTGATTAAAATACCGAATTTTTTTTTTGGATTTTATTACAAATAATTCTTTACTACTGTACTGTACTGTACTGAAACAAATTGTTACCGACTTTATAAATCGACTATTTTTATGATTACCTATACTAAGAATTATCAGCTATATCTCTTGTAACATCACAAAACTTTATGGATATTTTATTTTTATATTTTTCAACTTACCTTTTCAAACTTATGTGATTCTGGTGACTCGTCTATTTATTTTTAAATGGTCTTCCTAGGTAAATAAGTTCCGAATGAACTTTAAAAAACAAAAGTAGTCATTCAAATAGAGCAATATCCAAATGTAATTACTAAACTAACTGATCTTTTTAAATAGATTATACATTTAGGTGCTGAAGATTTAATAGATAGATAAAACACCCCGGCAAAGTTTTGAGCAATGACCATAGACAAGAAGCCTGCGCAGTTACAGTTACCATCTTTTGACTTTTAGCGGACTTTGTCCGGTCCTTTAAATTTTCCGGATATTCTTAAATTAGAAAGAATGTGAAAAATAAAACTTAATAATAAGTCAAATACCATACTACTGTCGATAGTAACTAAGCGAGTAATGTTTCCATATTTTTCCGCATTCTCCAGGATTTTTGACTGGAATTTTGAAATTACTAAATGGTAACCCTATGCGCAGTACATACAAAAATCAGCTAAAGGACCGAGTATCCAAAGCCAGAATAAATAAAAAAAAAATACACACAAAAATGTCTACTCCGCAAGCTTGTGTGGTTTTGCTCAAGAGTTTGTCGCTACCTATACCTACAAACTTAATTATATTGATTATTTTCTTATATACTCGTATTTCATCCGAAGTCTTCCATTCGATGTTTCTTAATGGTTAGTACTTAAATTGAACTAAGAGAAAATTGTATACTTGGAGATGCTTTTGTTTATATGGGTGCGCACGCGCGTCCTTATTGCTCAAATTCGATATTGTAACTGTGCATCACTTGATATGTGTACGTGGACCGTTGTTTGTAAATAATTAAAGGTGTAAGTTATACGAGATTGTTTTATTTTTAATGCTGTAACTAACCGTGGGTGTATTCCGAAACGTACTTCAGTATACTGGCCAGTGGTAATGACGTCACGAATCCGACGCCATCTTGTACTGGTATGCTACCATATTTTTACCGGGAAAACGAATGTGACGTATGACCGAGCGTGCGTGAGATGCATTCGAATTCTCTTTCTTTTTAAACGGTTTTTTAAACGGTTTTATTTAGCTCACCCCGTTTGTTTTATTCTTGGGTCAAATTTAGTAATTCAAATTTCACCCTCTTCCTGTCAACCGATTAATCTGAAATTTTGTATACACATTGGATTTTGGTGACAATACAATTATGTTTATTCATTATCATTATAAATTCAAGATGGCCGCCGCTACAAAATGGCGGATAATTTATGTTTTATTAATCCCATCAATATGAGTATCAAATGAAAGGGCTCAACAAGCAGAATACAATATACTATAAAAAATTGAAATCCAAGATGGCGGCCGCTACAAAATGGCGGATAACGTAGGTTTTATCAATCCCATCAATATGGGTATCAAATGAAAGGGCTCAATAAACAGAATACAATATACTATAAAAAATTGAAATCCAAGATGGCGGCCGCTACAAAATGGTGGATAACACACCCGAAAGCCATACAGTTTCCAGCTAAGTACAATTACGGGACGGCTGAAAGAAGAATGTTGCCTTTAATACTATCATGGGCTTCTACAATACATAAAATGCAGGGCAGCACTGTGGATCACGCAGTCGTATACTTAGGTGCGAAACTGTTTGAAGAAGGTCAAGCCTACGTGGCTCTTAGTAGAGTAAGATCTTTGCAGGGACTACGTATAGAGGAGCTGGACTGAATTAACTAACGGGCAAGAAACCTTGCAATAATGAAGCACTAAATGAATTAAACAGAATGCGAAATAAAAACTAAAAACTAGAAAATAAAAATAGGTAAAAAAACTTTTTAAGTTAAACGGTTTTATGTTAAACATACATTGCAATGTTTAAGATAAATGTACTAAAAACCAAAAAATAATAAAATAGATACAGTCGTGGGAATTATAAACATATGCATAGACTAGACTAAAATAAAAACGTGGGGCACGTCAATTGTCTACAATCGTTGATTAAAATGTTTGTTTTGTAATGTTACACTATAATTAGGCAGTTGTTCAACCGACAATGATGGACGTGTGATAAGTAGGGCTAGAATGTGGAAACAAGCTAGCAAGCTCGATTATAAGCGAGTTTTAGGGTTTCATAGTGGTGAGCGAGTAGTACTTTTATCATATGTTTTGTCGATTAAAGACAAACTACGAGCAGTGAAACGATTCCTCGCCAGCCAGCAGTGTGAATGTCCAACGATAAACTAGTTGAAACATCTCTTTTATTTACATGGAGTGTATAACTATTGGAATTTCCATGAGCAAGAAAATAGTAATTTCCTCACCGTCTGCGGGCCAACAGCCTAACGACGAATTAAACTATTCTTCCATCGCACATTAAGTCGATAATTTGTAGACAATTGACGTGCCCCACGGTTTTATTTTAGTCTAGTCTATGCATATGTTTATAATTCCCACGACTGTATCTATTTTATTATTTTTTGGTTTTTAGTACATTTATCTTAAACATTGCAATGTATGTTTAACATAAAACCGTTTAACTTAAAAAGTTTTTTTACCTATTTTTTTTTATTTAAAGAATAATAATGGCATCAGAACTAAAAGAATTCCGTTCCATAGTGTCGTCGTTCCATAGTGTAATGTCGTACGGAATTTTATTGTGGGGAAATACGCCGCCGACAGTCAAACTATTTTTGTGCTGCAGAGGAGAGCTGTTCGATCAATTTATAATCTTAAACTTAAAGAATCGATAAGAGATAAGTTTAAATAATTTGGAATAATGACGGTCGCATCACAATACATTTACGAAAATTTATTACTTGTAAGAAAAAATATTAATTTGTCTCTTTGTATATGCTCCATGGACTCATCAAAACGCCATTTTCGATTATACAATGCGATCCAATTAAGAATAGGATCGACTGGGCGCCATATTCTGACGTCAGAGCTGTTAATTAAAAACAAGTTAGAGTGAGCAAAAAAGTTTTTCTTTAAAAAACTTATTTAGCAAGATTAAGTGTCACCAACCTCAGCCATCACGGTCTCTCCTGCACAAGAAGTGCCGGCCGTTTTAGAACCAAGCGGCCTGGCGCGCGACGACGGTAAGAGGCCCGACGGCATGACACTCGTTCCTTGGAAGCTGGGACGGGCACTTGTGTATGACAGTCCGATATGTAAGCTCGTAAAATTTTACAACTTATTGCTACGTGGAGAAGAATAAAGACCTTATTTCTTTGATTCTACGCGCAATTCTAAACGCGCCGTTAGTAATATAGCAGGTACGGTCCGCGAGGAAAAGAGACGGCTATATTATCGACCATGCATTTGTATATCACAGATATTTTCTATTAAATCAGTTTATAGTAAGTATTAAAACAAATTTTACTTCAAGTGCGTTAAATTAACAAACATTGATTAGATAACTGTCGAAAAATCATTTTACATTCTTTAAGTATTTTTTCGCCTGTTTTCGCGGAGCTCAGCGGCATGTTGACTTTTCAACGGTCCGCGCGTGACTTTGACCCAAGAAGTGCTTGAGTGGTGTTCAAGCACTTCTTGATTGGGACACATTTTGAGCGCACGTGGTGTGTCTAGGGTATTTAATATCGTTTCGCATAGTACATTAAAATATGGTTACAAAGATAAAAAAAAAGAATATTAAAGCTAAGCGAACTCAATTTTATTAATAACTTTACAAATGTCCAAAACAAATCATAAAGTAATTATTTTACTTACAAATAATAGCATGTCTTAATGCATTATGCCAATAATCACAAAAAAAACGCAATGTGCCATTTCATAAAATTTCAGTTACAATTTTGTAGAGCACAATTTTAATTTTATGCTTGATTTCGGTTAATTTCCTGTTTTATCTTGGAGGGATAAAGCATGGCAAGAATTTCATTAAAGGAACTGCAGCATACAATTAACAAAACAAATGATTAATATCGGATATAATGGTATCGATTCTGGCAAGATTCTCTATGACAACAGTGTATCCTTGTCATTCTCTATACGGAATGAAAAAGTTGATGTTAAATTTAGAGAATCACGCCAGAATCGACACCATTATATATTTAATTTACAAGGACTTGAAAAAAACGGTTGTCGTTTGCTATTTGCATATGCTCAATATCTTGAATTTTATGTAGACATAAATTCCACTACTTGCATTGTAAGGCTATAAATTTTAAAACATATAAAAAGTAAATTACCTACTGTTTTTTAATGGATAAATAAGTATATGATATACGGAATGTCGAATATTATGCAAATTTATTTGAATTTTTTGTTTTACAAAAATTAAGGAAAAACGATGCCAAAATAAGTTTAAAATGTAAAAGTATAACCCAATATGTTATGTTAATTTTGAGCTAGAATCCATAAACACTTACAGAATAATAATAAACCAAAATATTTAACTTATTATACTTTAATTATACAACGTGAATTTCGAGTTACCCGTGAAACTTTATCAGCTAATTCAAACAACGATTTAGAATGATCAGATTGTTTATTCGACACTTCTAAATGTAAAAATAGTACCTAGCTATACTTAACTTATTGTTAATCAATAATAATAATGTGATGAAAGTTAACATCAACACGTGTTTTTAGATTTTTCATCTTTCTATTGACGACACTGTATGAAACAAAACAGGGAGAAAAAAATAGGCTTTGCTGAGTTTCTTGCCGGTTCATCTCAGTACGAGGTCTCCCGCCGTAGATTATGGAAATCGATGGCTTAGCATTTGACTTTCACAAGAGCTTGAAAAGCCTAGACTGAATAAATGAGTTTCGAGTTTGAGATTATATTAACGCAATCATCATCATCATCATCATCAGCCTCAGCCTATTAATGTCCCCACTGCTGGGGCACAGGCCTTCCCTTTGGATGGAATAGGGAGATTAGGCCATGACCCACCACGCGGGCCCAGTAGGGATTGGTGGGTGCTATCAACTGCAGACGCAGCCGGTACCAACGGCTTAACGTGCCTTCCGAAGCATGGAGGAGCTCTAGATAGTAATTTTTGGTCACCCATCCAATGACCGACCACTGCGAAAGTTGCTTAAGTTCAACGAGCGCAGCCAAACGGGCTAAACACTTGCGCCATCGAGCTTCTCAAAAAAAACTAGATTTTTTAACGCAAAAAACGTTACGTTTACTTAACTTACTTTTTCTGCAATTGTGAAACTTTAATCATTTTCATTATTAAAAAATTGATACAAATAGAACAACTTATAGAAGGTGTGAACTTGAAATGGATAAAAAATCCATAATAGGATGTTATTTACAATTTTGTGTAGTTTTACGGTATTTTGTAAACGATATAAATCAATATTTTTTATAGGGGTGTAACACGTTTACTATTTAAAACTGTTCGCGCCATGTTAATTTACACGATTTTTAAGTTTCTCGGATTACTTGAAATTCACGGTAATATACACACACCCAGATAGAGCAATCCAAATCAACCACGCAAAGAAAACGGCTCATGTTAAGCTCAATGTGTGCGTGACTCTAGAGCAGTGTTGCCAGGTTCCATTCATTAAATCGGGAGGCGTTATAGAAAAAACAATAGATGCAGAGGCGTACTTTGCCCCCCCCCCCTACCCTAGAATTGGTAAATCAAATCAAGATAAAGGCCAGTAACGAATGTGTGTCTGAGGCTTCTGCCCAGACCCGTCTTTCCCAGTGGGCACTTTGGGCAAGTGCCCAGGGCCCCACGATCGATAGGGGCCCACCTCAGATCACAAATTCCCTAGTTAGATCACCAAACGGAGGTCATAGGACCCCCATTATCCTAATATGTCCAGGGCTTTTAATAGGTCAAACACGTCACTGCTTCTGCCTTCCTCTTTTTAGACAGTAACATATGAATTTTTACTATAATTAAGGTTACCTACATTCCTATTAGCTGAAAACGCAACTCAACATGCAATTTTAAAAAGAAAATCGTTTTCTAAGAAAACCAGTAGGTACATTCATGTAGAAAAACAGAAGAACAGGAGAAATTTCAGAAAACCAGATCTCCTGATAAGTCCTGAGACCTGGCAACTCTGCTCTAATTTCACATTGTCTGAAAGCAGTCAATGTGTGCGTGTGTAGCGACTAGCGTATCTACCATATGTAGTAGATAGATATTATTGGGTCGCTTCTATGCAATTAATCTTGGCGTGTATATACTCAATGGTATTACCTATAATAATAAATAAAGAATACTCAGCATTGTGTGGTAATATTAATAAATTAATTTTTAATACCAACGGAGGATATTAATAAAGCCTGTTATCACAACATCGTGATTTCTCGAAGGAACATCAATGTAGAATCAAAAACAACATACTTATTGTACGTCAAATTAAAATAGTGATTTACAGTCGCCGTCACGAGAAATTATATTAACAAATTGTCAATCAAATAAGATAGCGATATTGATCATATTAAAACAGGGAGAAAAAAACAGCCCTTGCTGAGTTTCTTGCCGGTTCTTCTCAGCACAAGGTCTCCCGCCGTAGATTTACGAACCGATGGCGTAGCTTCTAGACATTCATGAGGGCTTGTAACAATCTAAACTGAATTAATGATTTTGATTAATATTACGATTAGGCTATTTGACAAGTTTTTGAAATCGTTCATGTTTGGATACTCCTTAAAAAGGATATTTATAAGTCTGTTGCGTAAATCAGTAAAAATAACCTAAAATAAAAATTATGTTTTCGAATATGCCGCGGAAACGTTTCTTTAGTAAATATGGCGTTTTTAAAGTAAAATGTCACTTGGTCAGGATGTTTACAAGCAGGTGACGTCATTTTAGGCTCCGCCAATCCTAGGCGATTTTCATCACGTGACAATAGAACAAAAAATAGTTTTCTATTTTCTATGGTCTTTAGCAATATTAACAACTCCTTTTTTGTCAGTATAATGTAAAGGTCTCAATATTCACGTTTAATATACATGCCATGCCATGATTGGTACGTTATTTTTCATGCTGTCGAAACGCCTATTATAAAATTGACAAATCGCACGCCTAGATCCAAAATTCCAAATTTTCACGGCCCCGGCACGGAAACGGCCATGCTGAGGTTGATTGTCATATATATATTTTATAATTTAATCTTGGTATGGAACTTCTTGGACAATTTATAATTACTTTTCGTAACGGCGACTGTAAATTGTATGTGGACAGTTTAGTATGTAATAGCTGTGTAATTATGGTGAAAAATCACCTACCAATTATTTTTATTTTATTTTATAAAAATAATACAATTAAAAATAAAAGTTTTGGAACATTCCATTTTGTTAGTTAACTATTTTTAAAGCCTGGTATGATCCATTTTGTACAGAAGATAAGAAAGATCATGGTAGTGTTAGTTTTTGAAGTTTTTCTAGTAATATTTTATAAAATGAAATTACTACTCCCGTACACGTCTTGGCAAACAATGTGTATAAGGTTATAAAAAAGAACAGATTGCGTAATTCATTATGAAAATATAGCAAAATAAATGATGTGAAAAAAAAAACAATAATATAATTTTCTGTACAAAAATCGTTGAAATCTATGGTAGATTTCATATTTAGTTATCATTATTTATTATAGAACTTTAAAAAAAGTACCGAAACAATTTTTTGTTTTTCTTTATCAATCAGATCTTGTATGCAATTGTTTTTAACTTTCCTGGCCTGAATAAATTAAAATTATGGGTAGGATATTAAGTTTTATTAAATTTGTAAGCATATTATGATAGAATTATTATTTTTTATTATTTGGGTTTCCCGAAAGGTCCATTCAATTTGTTAATTGTAAAAGTAAGAAAAATAGTCAATTTATTCGTGCCTAAAAATTCATTCCTACAGTGCGATAAGGATGTTTAAGAACGTGAGTAACATTTCACGGAGGGCGCTGCTGTAAATTTTCGCCACATTTATAAAGATGAATGTCACAAATTTATCAATTTTGCAGTCGTATTCCGACATCAAATAAATTTAATATCGTTTAAAGTCACGTGTTCTTTTTAGTTTTTAATCAATATAGCAAAGAAAGGTATGTAACTTTAAGTCTTATTTTTTAGATTTTATCTACCTCAAAAATTTAACGCTCAAGTGATTTTTGACACTAAAGTTATCAATTAATAAGGCAACGATATGAAATATTCATATTACTTATTAAGTTAAAATACACAAGTTAAATACATTTTAACGTTTTTTTTCTCATAATAATTTCCATAAAGTAAATTCGTACAGATGATACACACATGAAGTTACCACATATATTTTTTTTAATATTAATTTGTATAATTACACACTCAATGAGGGCTACTGTTTCCTGCCTCACCAGATGGCGCCACTGTTGAGTGAGGTCCTAAATTGTAACTTTTAAAGTTTATTAATACGCACATGAAATCAAAGGTTACATTTAGATCGTATTTTAACACAAAAGAACCATATCCTAAACATAATAGGCCATGCCACAGTGACCCCCCGTTCCGTTTTATTCGGAAAAAATGGGAACATAATCATTTTTCTAAGCTCAAATTTTTAATAACTGACATTCATTGCCACATAACTCATATTTGCCATAATTAAGCCGAATTGTTACCAATTAGTCACAACATTATTTTAATTAGAAATAAACCCGCGTAGTCAACCAACAAGCAATAACATTTGACATTTCGGAGACCTCACGCTACACTAGCGCCTCTAGCGGCGGATTCATACGGGATAGCCCTCATTAAGTTGGGTTAACCTTTTTTCCCTCAAGAAAGATTTGAGTGTCGTTAAATGGCGGTTATTTTTTGAAGTAGTGCTTAAAAATATCCATAGATGGCGTTGCAATTTAGTACTCTTTTAAAAATATAAAATTGCCGAGCCCCGGGATATGGCATGAAAATACTATAATTTTGGTACCATGTTACATTATATTACATCATAATTATTAGAATATCAATTTACAGTGTGACTCGTTGGGAACAAAGGAATTTAAAATTAGTGCAGCGCCATCTAGGCACACCTTTTAGCACTATCACAAGATGTAACAATGCCTTCTAGCGACATACGTCGCAATTGCGTTGTAGACGGATGTTGTATTAACGCCATATAGCTTATATATATAAACCTATCCGAAAAAATCATCCTATTATTAAAATTATTAATGGATCTTTAATTGATTTACCTACTTCATCCAATATTTCATCTTTATGAAATTTCGGATCAAAGTTTTCAGAGGTATTTTGTTTGTCAGTTTTGAGTAACTTTGACTGTGGCTGTGTGTATTTATCCAAAGGAAAGTCAAAAACAAACATTATTTTCATCTATAGATAGATACAAAGTACCGCATTCCAAAACGCGGCCTAAAGTTAGTCTTAGTTTAAACATAGTGTTGTCTCTGTTTTCTCTTTAGCGAGCAATAGAGACAGCATCAGTTTGTAGTCCAGGTTTAACTTTAATCTGCGTTTTATAAGGCGGTATTAGTTTAAGCGTATCTTTTACGTGGTTGTCTCATTAGTTTTTTTAGAAAACCGACGTTTACCGATGTGATTGTCACTTTTCTCCAAAGATCTCTTTCTTTTTAGATTAGAATAGACTGAACTATGTGTTTCTTTATGTTCATCAACAGTAGCGACTGTGGCTTTGCTATCAAACGTTTTTGCAATATCCGCTTTATCACCTTCGTTCAAAGTAACATTTTTGGCTGCATCCGAATTCGCTTCACTGGTGAACGCGACTGGTGTTTCAATTTTATCATTACCATTATTCGCTACGAAATTTTTGAAAGTCTCCATATAACCATCTCTTGGCACCTTGTTTTCAACTATGACCGATTTCAAGTGTGGAACTTCTATAACTAGACTTTTTTTAGAACTACTACCAGATGGTGTTAAAAGAACGTCCTTTTTAACATTCCTAATTTCTTTGACCGGTGTCAATTCATTTGGGTTAATTTTTTTGATCATAGGATCGTCTTTTAGAATTTTAATATTCTGTAATATTGTAGGTTTGATTCTTTTCTCCAGTTTATCTATAGTCTTTACGATGTGCGTCCTCTTTTTAGGTGCTTCTTTAGGGGTCACCTTTGCATCTTCGTCTTTGTCTGTGCTTTTGGGCGTCGTCTTTTTTGGTACTTCCCTGTATTTTAGTTTGCCATCTTTATCTTTTAAAAGCATACCGACATTGAAAGGATTGGCAATGTCGTTTCCTTTGTCAGCCTCCATCCAATTCTTAGAAGTCATCTTGTTAGCTACGATCATAGACAACTCCCCTATACGTAGGTCTGTTAACACTGTATTCACATTGGAACCGGAGTGATTCTCTATGGCCGGGTCTGCGCCGAGCTCTACCAAATACTCTATGGTGTGTTTGAAGTCTTCGGACACTGTGGATTTGTTACCGCGATCTGTGGACATGTGTGATTTCATTAGTAATATGCTTATGGAATGACATAGTAACATGTATTGAAAACTATTTTCTATACTGACAATGAGATATCTTAATAATCTATATGTGTGGTCAACTTCATCCAAATCTGTTCATCAGTTTTCGTGTGATTGAGTGAAAAACATTACAAACTTTTTTCAAATTCGATAGTACTAGCGAGCTACCCGGCTTTGCACGGGTGCACTTTATTTTAACGCAATAAAATATAGGCTGTGTTCTTCACAGATAATATAGCATTTAATGGAGACAGATTTTTTTAAATTGGTTCTGTTCTAAGCTTTTGAGTTTATTTGTCACAAACATACGAATCTTTGTTCTTAATTAGCTAGCGCCACGCAGCATTGTGTTCATTAGATTTCTTTTTCAATAAACGGCTATTTGCAGGTCAGCTCTAAATTTGAATAAAAGCAATGATAAGTCACCTCCTTGTAAATATCTCATGCCGGCACTTGTTTGCTATTCGTATTTGCTATTTGTGAACTTGACAACGGTCTATCTATCCTTATCCTTCTTTATAAGGAATGAAAAGGACAGATTGTCAAGTTTACAAATAGCATACACGAATAGCAAACAAGTGCCGACATTGCACGTTAAAAATGTATATATCCGAGAATATTATTATTGGGTATTATTGGATATCACTTACTGCTCGCGTCCAAATAAGCCGATCCTATAGCCAGATATAGTGCAGTATTCCCACTGCTGGGCATCTGTACGTTCACAGTTTCTGGGCAAGCGTCTATCAGAAGCTTCACATTGTGATGTTTTCCTAGCTTGCTGGACAACATGAGGGGCGTGTAACCTGGATAGTGATGGCATCATCAGCCTATTAATGTCCCTAATGCTGGGGCACAGGCCTTCCCTATGGATGGTATAGGGAGATAGGGCCGTGACCCACTACGCGGGCACAGTGCGGATTGGCGGGTGCTAACGACTGCAGATGCAGCCGCGACCAACGTCGTAAAGTGCCTTCCTAATCGTTAAAGAGTGAGAGATTGTATAGTTTCGGTCACCAATCCTAAAACTATTCATTGAAAAGGTTGCTTGACTTTCACGATTGTAGACCGTATCGTCTTCTCACAACGGTGCTGGTTCGGGTCATATCAGATGCCCAATCTCAATATTCCATCCATAGGGAAGGCCTGTGCCCCCCTCACCGGAAAAATCATCGAAAACAATTCATCGAATTACAATTCTTCGAACACAATTCATCGAAAAAATAATTCGTCGAACAACAATTCTTCGAACGGTAATTCCCCGAAAAACAAAAAAGTAAACCATTCTGATCCAGACAACCCATTTATTGCCCCAGACGGTACTCACACGCAGAGGATCGAGTCCCAGTGGAGGGCTGTCAAAAGATATTTCAGAAAAGATAATTATAACCATCCGCACGATTTTGCAGATTCGATTGTAGAATATTTGTGGCGCAGAAACATAATTAAATATAAAAAAGACGCGTTTTTAGAAACAATTAATGCCATAAAACATGTATACAAAATAAATTAATGTGTAGAATTTCATGCTTTTTATATTTCATATTATTAGTGACAGAATCGAAGTGGGGCGGGGGGGCGAAGCCCCCCGCAATGAATAAAGTCTAAAGAGTTCATTAGGTTAGGTTAGGTTAGTATGATGACCAAAAACGCGCGAGCCGAGCGAGCGGAGCGAGCGTGCCGCGGCAGCGGCCGGCGAAGCGCCAGAAACGACACTTTTGTACGTGCAACGTTTTTTTTTTCATACTTTTTCCCCTTTCCCCACCTCGTTTTAGCCTCCCTCCTGCTAAATTTTCATTTTTTTTTGGAATTACCGTTCGAAGAATTGTTTTTCGACGAATTGTTTTTTCGATGAATTGTGTTCGAAGAATTGTAATTCGATGAATTGTTTTCGATCAATTTTCCGCAAATCCTGTGCCCCAGCACTGGGGACATTAATAGGCTAATGATGATAATATCTTAGGCTGCGAGGTAGCGCCATCTCTTCACATTTTAGGTAACTACAATGTTAAATGAAATAGATAGGTAACTTTCATTTATACATTAAAATGATAAAAATCTAAATAACTTTTGTTTTAGAATCGGTCGTTAAAACTTATAGTACCCCTACTATAAAAATTGTAGTAGGGGGTCCAAGCGGGAATTTCGGGAATTACTCGAGCGCGGCAGAATAACATAACGGGGGCAACCTTGCCCCTTGTGAAGTGCTCCCACTATACCTGAGCCCTTTATGAAGGGCAGAACGTCTAAGGCAGTAAAAAAAATATTTCAACAAAAGGCCACGACTTTTGGCCGCGTCCAAATCGTCAGGCTTTTGAATACGAGCTACAGGAGGGTTCACACAACATGTCTTCTAAAATATTTTTTTTCTATATTCTACCCCTTAATATAGGATCCCCACACCATGCAAAACGATTGAATAATATTTATTCCGGCACCAGGAACCTTACATGAACCCATAGCTTCTATTGAAAAGACTGGCGATTTGGACGCGGCCAAAAGTCATGGCCATTGGATTTTTTTTAGTGCCTTTAGACGTTGGGCTCTACATAAAGGGCTCAGGTATGGTGGGAGTACTTAACAAGGTGCAAGGTTGCCCCACCTTACGTTATTCTGCCACGCTCGAGTAAATCCCAGCAATTCAACAAATTTATGTTAAATCTAAAGAAATTTTTATTAGAAAAAACTCCATGCGGACTATTTCTTATTATCTATATTTCTTCTAGTAAAATTTTTCTTCAGATTTAAACATCTAGCAGTGAAATGCTTAATAAAAAGAAATATTACAATTTATGTTAACTTTTATTTATTTGAAAACTGTAACTGACCTTCGTTATCAAACATTGTAGTTATTTTTCTCAGCAAATACTTGCACAAATAATCTTTTGGTTTGGAAGCCAACTCGGGTTTCCATATATCTTCGTTGTCCTGCAAGATTTTCCTGCAAAGTCAAATAAATGAAAATCAGAAAAAAATCAAAATCAATATCGTTGATTCAGTCTAGGTTGTTACAAGCACTTGTGAATGTCGAAAAGCTACGCCATCGGTTCGTAAAACTACGGCGGGAGACCTTGTACTGAGAAGAACCGGCAAGAAACTCAGCAAGGGCTGTTTTTTCTAAATAGATAGATAAGACTTTATTCGCACCAACATGCACACACACAAATTTGACAAGACAAATCTTAGAATTAGATCAATCCTTTAAAAAAGTCAACAAATTATATTTAAACAACTATACCATGATATTTTCGGGTGCAGCAGCGATGCGAATGGGCGAAAACTCAGCGTAACATTTACTCATAGAGTAAATCGCTGACTTTCAGTTCTGAACCATATAGATGAGGTCACGAATTTAAATGTCAGATTAAAAATCACAATTACATTAAAAGAAATTTAAATAAAATTACATACGGTAATTAATAACACATCCATTGGACATATCATTATTATGGTACAATTTACATAAAAAAAAATATTATAAGACAATTTAATGAGAGAGAAAATAATTTCGGGGAAAATAAAATGGAAGCACAGAACACGAACACCGATACCTCCGCACCGGAGCAACTAACTTCTGGATATTCTAATTTCCAGTAGTTCTCTAAATCTATACAATTGGGTATTTGGTAAATATAGAACATAGTTAAAACCATACAATAGGATATTTGGCAAATATAAGACACAGTTAAAACTATACAATAGGGTGATTGGGATATATAGGACGCAGTTAATACTATAGAATAGGGTATTTGGCAAATAGAGGACATAGTTAAAACTATACAATAGGGTGATTGATAGGGTATTTGGGAAATAAAGGACATAATTAATTCTTTACAATAGAGTGATTGGGAATAAAGGACATAATTAAGTCTATACAAAAGGGTGATTGGGAAATATAGGACATAGTCAAAAGTATGCAATAGGGTGATTGGGAAATATAGAACATAGGAAATATATAACATATTAAAACTATACAATAGGGTCATTGATAGGGTATTTGGGAAATACAGGACATAATTAATTCTATACAATGGGGTGATTGGGAAATATAGGACATAGTTAAAACTATGCAATAGGGTGATTGGGAATAAAGGACATAATTAATTCTATACAATAGGGTGATTGGGAAATATAGGACATAGTTAAAACTATGCAAGTTTACAAATAGCAATATAATACGAATAGCCAAGTAAAAACTTGGCTATTCGTATTTGCTATTTGTAAACTTGACAACAGTCTGTTCTAATCCACGCATACCAGGCAGCAGACGGGACTCAAACCCGCACGGTTCGAGTCCCGTCTGCTGCCTGGTATGCGTGGATTATTTTCTAGTAAAACTTCCTTAGATTTAAACATCTATCAGATCAATGCTTAAATAACATATACGTAAACCTTTTTTTTTTTTGTTTTTTAAAGTCTGTTCTATTTTTTTTTCTTTCTTTGCTATTGTACTCACATTGAGCTGCTCTGGCGGAGCTTGATCAAGGCCTTCAGGTGCTCAGGGTCGGCCTCCGCAGCCAAATGGAAGCTGGTCCTATATTCATCATCCTTGGCCAACACATCCGCACCATGATGGAGTAAGACCTTTCGAGACACGAGTGCCGTATCTTCCTTTTTATTTAATCTAAGTGCCTTTTCACACGTACACGGACACGGCACGGTTGCCGTGCCGTGTAAAATAGTAATGTATGAGCAACTATTGAGAGCTTTCACATTGCACGGCGACCGTGCCGTGACCGCGTGTCAGCCGTCCTTATCCACTATAAGCACGATTTTGACGCGGCAACCGTCTTTATAGTCTTGTATGGACTTGTATAGACGCGTTCACATGAACACGGGCACGGTACGGCACGGCGAGCGCAAATACCATTCGTCAGCTAAAGTCATAGGGGAATGGACGGACGATTGTTGCAGAATGTCTGTCGAAATCGATGTTGATGTGTTGATTTCGCTAGTTGAAACGCGTCTTACTTTATGGGATAAAACCATCGCGTCTTATAAAAACAGGAACGAGACAATAGAAGCGTGGAAAGAAGTATGTATAGGATCAAATAGTAGTTTTGAAGAATTAGATGATAATGAAAATAATCTTTTTTTGTTCCATGATAAAAGACGTCGTCGTTCCCCAAAATTCTCGATAATACTGCAACATCCATAGCCGGCGACCGTGTGTAAGCCGTATACATGTGAAAGAGCTAGCACGGTTGCACGGCATGGCGGCTGTGCCGTGACCGTGTGCATGTGAAAAGGCACTTAGGCTATTATACTCACATTGGATTAGTCTGACAGTGCTTGATCAAGGCCTTCAGGTGCTCAGGGTCCGCCTCAGCAGCCAAATGGAAGCTGGTCCTATATTCATCGTCTGTGGCCAGCACATCAGCACCATGTTGGAGTAACAACTCCGTGCACTCTGGCTTATTGCTGAATATTGAGATTTGGAGAGCGGTCTGCGAACAAAACATTCATATCTCTACTTATTATATATACATACTAGCGGACCCGACAGACGTTGTCCTGTCTAGTATGGTAGCGCCGTCTGTCGGATCCAATGTAAAACATTCCAAAATCAACAACTACTAATAAATTAAAAATTAATTAAAAAATCATTGTCCAGCGGACAAAATTGTGAATCTAAACCATTCTCAGATCCCCTTGAACACACACAAAAAATTTCATCAAAATCGGTCCGGTCGTTTAAGAGAAGTTCAGTGACATACACACTCACAGAAGAATTATATATATAAAGATTATTTATTTCATCATCATCTTCATCAGCCTATTAATGTCCCCTCTACTGGGGCACAGACTTTCCCTATGGATGGAATAGGGAGATAGGGCCATGACCACCAGGGCCAGGACTATCGACTGCAGATGCAGCCGGGACCAACGGCTTAACGTGCCTTCCGAAGCACGGAGGAACTCGAGATAGAAGATTTCTGGTCACCCATCCAATGACCGACCACTGCGAAAGTTGCTTAACTTGAACGATCACAGACGAACGCGCTAACTACCTGCGGCATCGAGCTCCTCATTCCATGCAACCTATTTATTTATTGACGTGATAACGTCTTGTAAATCGATGAACACCGGCTGCACGCACGAAAAAGTGTCACGTTCCGCCTGAGCTTGAGCGTGCAAGCGAGAGCGCAGAACAAGCGATATAGAGGCACAATCGGCCCAAGCGTCGGCTTGTACACCTTCATCTTTCTTCTCGCGTGACGTCAGAGCTAGCAATTATGCAATTTTTCATCAATGTTTCTTTGTGACGTTATCACGTAAAACTATAATATTCTGTGCAATACATTTCGCGGTAGCAATTAGTTGTACTCGTTAACATTATATGTAACATATATTCGAAACATTTTTATAACAGTTAATTACATCTAAAGAAAAGTTTACTAGAAAAAAAAAAAGAAGTTTACTAGAAAAAAAATCCACGCGGACCAGGCAGCGGACGGGACTCGAACCCGCATCCTTCGCTATCCGGGCGAATGCACTGACCCTTATGCTACCACGGCCCTATTAGCCGCGTCGAAATTTTCCTAGCCTTAAGCTGGAAGGCAGCGCCATCTCTTCGCATTGTAGGTAACCCACAATAAAAAATAAAATAAAATCATAGTTAATTACATATTAAAATAGTATTAACAATAACATTGTAATACATTTTGCTTTGACTTTGATTGAACATTTCTAATAAGAGTGAACTTTGTGTCCTAATGCGGAGTGAAAAACAACGAGCGAGCCTTACAGTAGTCGCGTATGATGTGTAACATTTGAAACCTCACCTTATATTAGTAAAAAAAGAATTAAAACCTACTACAAAAGGAATAAGCCATTTGAACATTATGTTCTAATTTCTAAAACAAATCAAATAGCGCGCGCTTTCGCGACTTCCTTTTACACACTTCCGTCTCACTTCACATAATCACTCCCACAAATTTTGGAAAGTGAAAGGAAAGATGTTACACATCAATAAAATATTTAACAGTTTAAACAGTGTATTTCTCCATTAGAACCCCACGAAGACTGATACCCCGAACAAAATGGTTGCATAATGTTATGGTGGGTCAGGTATCGAATTGGCTGATAATTTATGCATACCCACATACAAATACCTACACAGTAGTCACCAAATTATTAAATTACATGTTTCCAAAACGTTTTTCTCTTATTATCTATCATTGATAAATCCAAAAATTTTATCTCTTATTGATAGACCTATCATTGATAAATAAAATGTTAAATAAACAAGCCAGATATGAACAGGGTTGCCAACCCTACTACAGGCGCGGAAGGGGGGGGGGGTCACAGGGGACATGAGCCCCCCCAAAATCTAAGGTCATTCTTGACATTTGGTACATAACGTCTTATAGTACAGATAAAGAAAAAATTGCGAAAACCGTGAATTTTTAGTTACATCAAATAATAAAAAATATTTTTGAAAATTCAGGTGTGTACGGAACCCTCGGTGCGCGAGTTCGACTCGCACTTGGCCGGTTTTTTTTATTAGTGTAATGAGTGACCCCCTCCAAAATTTCAGGCTGCGACCGCGCCTGCCCAACTATCTAATATGTAAAATTCTCGTGTCACGGTGTGCGTAATTGAACTACTCCGAAACGGCTCGATTTTCGTGGAATTTTCATTTTTTTATGCATATTCAGTAGGTCTGAGAATCAGACAACATATATTTTTCATCCCCCTAAATGTTAATCCCCTTAAATTTTTTTTTTTGGAGATTTTTTTTGTTTTTATTTTTTTATGATACATCATACAAAAATACATACAACCCAAATTTTCACTATTCTAGCGCCAACCCCTATTTTTTTTTATGGCGGTGTGAAGTTCGCTAGGACAGCTTGTATAATATAGTGTCCTACTATATTAGGGGAACAAATATATAATTATATATATTTCTAAAAAAAATATATATAGTAGGCGAAACTACTATATTTTGCTTGAGGCAGATTTTTTCGGGATAAGAAGTATCCTACATCTTAATCCAGAGGGCCAATTGCCTAACGCGGTTACTATGGCTATCGCTATCGCTAACGATGTAATTATGTTATTTCTGACCACCGAAGGTTTTCAAATGCCTCGCGTTTTTTCTCTTTTGCATTGGTAATAACAAAATATATATATCAGTTTATGTATTATATCCGTTACTCTAGTATCTCAAAACACAAGCCTAAACTGCTAGGCTAATTGGTGTGAATGTTGGAAATATTTATTTATTATTCTACGTAAGGTAAATCATTTTATAACACATTTGCTCGTAAAGCGTCTCTTATTGCACCAATTTCAATATCATAATCTATCACATTACACACGCGTGCGGTAATGTAAAGTAAAACGCACGGCTTATTATGTTCCGTCTAAAAACGAACGATACTTTTTTAAATCTTAACAAAGAGTTTTTATGTCAGGAAGGTAGCCAACATTTTCTTAATAAAATTAACTTTGCGAGATAAAATATAATATATAAACATTTAATTCTTTAATTTGATTCATTTTGACAATAAATTACAACCATGTATTGGTAACAAATTCACAAAAACATTAATTTGCTTTATTAGTAACACTGGCTGTTTCTTGTTCCTTTGCCTAAAAAATCCGTTGATGCGCGCGCATCGCTAATCTGTGAAAAAAATATTTCTTTTTCAATTCGCTGTAATGTTTTTATTTGAAAATATTGTCTAGTTCCTAGTACCGAATTTATTAATTTGACACCGCCAGAAGTCGAAAAGGCTACGCTAAGCCTCTTGCCCGAAAAATCCACGGATAGATACTTACAGTTAAGCGTATCAAAATTTCATCTTATGGAAAACCAACAAAGGTGCAAACATAGATGAATGATTGGTCTCGCTTCACCGAGACCAATCATTCATCTATGGGTGCAAATTCATTTTCAGAAAGTACGTACGTAGGAGGTATTATTTCCTCGCAAATGTGTTATAAAACGTCGTATGACATACGGCTCGGTCTAACAATATCGCCTCGGCTGTAATTCTCAACTTACCGCACTTATATTATAATGTACTTATTATCAATCAAGTAATCATAAAAGAAAAAGGCGATAATATCAATTTTCTTCAAGTTATCGAATGAAAGTGTATTACAGATAAATATAGTATACCTAATTCAATTAAGTACTTTTGTTACGAAAATCTAACACTACTTCATGAGCAAAATGTTCTTAAAAAATTGTACGAAAATATTAATAAAAAGATATAAAAAAAAATATATCTAGAAAAAATTCCACGCGGACCAGGCAGCAGACGGGACTCGAACCCGCACCCTTCGCAATCCGGGCGAATGCACTGACCAATTATGCTACCGCGGCCCTCAGGGACCGCGTCGAAATTCCTCTAGCCATTCCTAAGCTGCAAGGCAGCGCCATCTCTTCGCATTATAGGTAGGTAGACGGGACTCGAACCCGCACCCTTCGCAATCCGGGCGAATGCACTGACCAATTATGCTACCGCGGCCCTCAGGGACCGCGTCGCAATTCCTCTAGCCATTCCTAAGCTGCAAGGCAGTGCCATCTCTTCGCATTATAGGTTGGTAACCCACAATGTCAAATGAATACTTTTACAAGTATTAAACATTTGAAAGAAGAAATAGCAATTGTAGTTATAATTTTTAATTTTTTAAAGCATTTAACTGCTTGATGTTTAAATCTAAAGAAAATATAACTAGAAAAAATTGGCCTGTGCATTCGCCCGGATTGTGAAGGGTGTGGGTTCGAGTCCCATCTGCTGCCTGGACCGCGTGGCATTTTTTCTAGTTATATTTTCTTTAGATTTATACATCAAGCAGTTACATGCTTTAAAAAATTAAAAATTATAAAAAAGATATAATTTTTATTTTTTAAGCATGTAACCGAAAAAAAAAACAATTCTCCTAATTGTGAAACATGTGAAAAAGTATAGGATGTGCAACACATTTTAATGGAATGCGTCAAAAATGAAGCGGTAAGGAGACATGCATTCTCCATCCTTAATAGATTTCAAACTGGCATACTGCAGGGTATCCTAGCCAGGGTAGGAGAGGACGGCGGCGCGCCCTGGCTGCCCATGACCCTACCCGGGGTGTCCCTCGCTGACCGGCATGGCGTCAGCTGTGCCGGCCACCGACGGACCCCGTGACCCTTGTAGTTCTGTCCTGCAAAGAGGGGGGCGGCGGAGGGAGTTACACCTCTAGTAGCCCTCCGCAGCGGACGGGGGGCGGTACGGTGGGCACTACGCCGCGTACTCAGCCCCCACGCGCAGGCCATCTTGCATACGTCTGCGGGGTCCCCGCGATAACCGGGGAGACCCCTGCCGTGGAGCCCTAACTAGGCCGGGAGGCGGAGACGCGAAAGAATCCTTAAACGGGGATCCCGCGGCTTCGCGCTAAGCAGCTTAGAGGGTATTCGCATGGTTTTTTAGCGGATATTATGCTGTAAAGAGCCCGTAAGGGTAGGGCTGCCATCTCTAAAATGTTGCAACCAGGATAAGACGCGTGAGAACCCCGGATTTTGGAGCCCAGAACCCGGACGACCAATAAAAAACAGTTAAAATATCACAAATCAACTTTTTTGTTGTTGATGTTGATCTAGGCAAAAGAGCTAGCGAGCTAGCGGTCTACCTCATAATAAGCGGTCACTGCTGCCCATGGACACTTGCAGCACCAAGGGCCATTAATGCGTTGCCGTAAATTTTTAAACCCGGACTACAAATAAAACCCCGCCCGGACGCTCCCCGGACGCCGCGTAAAATCCGGGAAAACCCGGACGGATGGCAGCCCTACGTAAAGGTAAGGTAATTCATAGTATTTCAAAGCGTATTAGTCGTAAAGCTCACGACAGGACATTTTAAAATTATACTTAAATTTGTATCTCTGCTTTTACGTGTTCCAGAGATAAGCGGTTCCCTGAATATGTCCATAGAAATAGGATCAATTTTTTCTTTAAGAAAATATAACAAAATCATACAAAAGAGAGTCGACCGATCGAAAATAACTAATCATGTTCGTTTAAAACATGTAACAATTTATTTTTACACATCAAACTAATATTATTAAATGCAATTTGCAAATCTGTTGATTAGGTAAAAATACGGTTTATGAGTCAGCGTCTGTGTGCATTGCATGTTCTGCGTTTGTCAAAACATTATGATAGACATCACGGGACTGTCCCTAAAAATGATGATAATAAATAAAGAGACATAACTAGTTAGGTACAATTATATGCTGGTGTATGAATACACATATACAAATATACACTGTAACAATATAATGTTTTGCAAATATCGTTACAAGATTTGACGCTGCGAAGATTTTTTCGTCCTATTTTCTCCACAACTATAAAATGTCTGTTGCTGACTTTTTTTGATAAATTTAGTTTTCATAGTTTTTGGAAATGTTTTTTAAGTACTGTACCTCCAGCACCAACCAATATCGAATTCGTATCGTTTGCGAGTCCGAAATGTCATTGTCAAATGTGTACTGATTTTTAGTTCTCGTTACGTACTTTGTGCCGCTGCTGTTCAAGTTTCCATACAAAATTTGACATTGATATTTCGGTTTGCAAACTATTCGAATTCGATAATGATTCGTGCTACGGGTACTGAGATATTTATGATTTTTGCTATCAAAATTGTTATTGTGTTCTCGTAGTCTTTGTCTGTCATCTGCTTTAATATTATTTTGTGTATTACTTTAAATAGTGTAAATAAACCCATTGCGTCCAAAATCCTAGCATTATTTATTTTTCGATTCCACTAGCTCTCCGCTTCAATATGTTTAACTGATGGCAGGGGGAAGAATATAGACGATTCAAAAGATATTCCTATATATATAAAGATATTTTGAATTGAATTAAAATTAAATAAAGTTGTGTATATTCTCATTTAAATATATACTACTCAAGTAAGTACCTACTCATTTTTCTAACCTTTAAGAAAGTTGTGTCATTAGTTATATCTGATTTAATTATAAATTGAAGTTGAAAGAACTAGTTGAGTTTCATTTAGACTCTCCTGTATGCCCACGAGACACAATATCATCATCAGCCTATTAATGTTCCCACTGCTGGGGCACGACCTTAAGTATGGATGGAATAGGGAGATTGGGACGTGAACCACCACGCGGGCCCAGTGCAGTTTGGCAGGTGCTAACGACTGTGGACGCAGCCGGGACAAACGGCTTAACGCCTTCCGAAGCAAGGAGGAACTCGAAATAGAAGATTTTTGGTCACTCATCCAATGACCGACCGCTGTGAAAGTTGCTTAACTTCAACGATCGCAGCCGAACGCGCTAACCACCCACACCATCGAGTTTATCAGACACAGTATAATATACTTTGTAAATATTGTTACAAAATTTGTCGCTGAGAAGTTTTTTTGGTTGTTCTTTTCCACGGCTAAAAAATGTCCTTAACTGGTGGTAGGGAAAAAAATTGATGATCCAAGAGTTGTATGTATATTGTAAAACATTTGCTCGTAAAGCGTCTCTTATTGCATCAATTTCAATGTCATAATCTATCACATTACACACGCGTGCGGTAATGTAAAGTAAAACGCACGGCTTATTATGTGTGCCGTCTAAAAACGAACGATACTTTTTTAAATCTTAGCAAAGAGTTTTTATGTCAAAAAGGTAGCCAACAATTAACTTTGGGAGATAAATATAATACATAAACATTTGATTCTTTAATTTGATTCATTTTGAACAAATTCACAAAAATATTAATTTACTTTATTAGTAAAACAGGCTGTTTTTTGTTCCTTTGCCTAAAAAAAGCGTTGATGCGCGCGCATCGCTAATCTGTGAAAAAGTTATTTCTTTTTCATTTCGCTGTAATGTTTTTATTTGAAAATGTTGTCAAGTAGTAACGAATTTATTAATTTGACACCGACAGAAGTCGAAAAAGGCTACGCTAAGGCTCTTGCCCGAAAAATCCACGGATAGATACTTACAATCAATCGTATCAAAATTTCATCTTATGGAAAACAAACAAAGGTGCAAATTCATTTTCAGAAAGTACGTACGTAGGTAGTATTATTTCCTCGCAAATGTGTTATAAAACGTATGACATACGTGCGGTTTGATAATTACAGCCTCTGCCTTCTGATAGCCCTCAACTACGACGGCTCGGGCTAACAATATCGCCTCGGCTGTAATTGTCAACTCACCGCACTTATATCATAATGTACTTTAACGGTTTATGTTGTCTTAACGGTTGTATGGGTATAAGTTCGCCGGGATTTACACCATCAGGCGAGCCGTCAGCTCATATGTATTATAAAAAAAAATGTGTGTGCCAGCTCCGACGCACGACCGGAGTTTACACTCTAAAAACGATTGTCTTTGAACAGACACAAAACAAAATCAAGTCCGAAGAAGTCGGTTAAAAGTAGAGATACCTCAGGAATCGTCCTAGGTTTCGACTATCATAGGTTTCATGTCACACATTTTATCATCTAACATCAGAGTTATTTATCATATATTTTATTATGTATTTCTAGAAACACACAATTTCAAAAATATCACACACTAGTCATCATTGTGTAAATATGTAGGTATTATAATTCCATCTGTACTGAAAATCACTATTCGAGAGTGCTGGACACTTACCAGCATTTCTCTATATTCTGTTATTTATTTGTTTTCATTAATTTTGCTCCGATTTTATCTATTTTTAGTTTATTTATTTTATTGACATTTGTGACAACTTAATGTTTTTTATCCGTTGCCATGGCTAAAAGTGAAAGGTGCGCAGATGAGGTTGCGCACAAAAACGTAACGAGGTCATTAATGTCATTCATCGATAGATTTTACTCCTCACATTTTTCTCATACCGGGCCCCTTATATATGCAAATCGATTCTTAAGGAGTAAACTCCAACAAAACAAGAAATAAAGAAACTCACCAGATTGTCTTTGGTTGACAGTATGTCCACAGACTCATGTCGCGTCTGCAGGACCAAACACTGCCGCCTGAGCAGCGAGACGTCACCGTTCATAGCTGCTACGTGGATTGGCCTGAAAAATAATTTTTTACATAATACATTAATATACGAGTAATATTGCTCGCACCTCTGGGATGGGTCCGCCAAGTACTCGCTCGATGCTTTGGATAGGTTACAGCGGCGCGCGATCCGCATCATAGGCGATGAGGAGGTGACTAAACACCTCGAGCCTCTTCAATTACGCCGTGACGTGGCGTCACTAAGCGCGTCTATCGTCTGTACCACGGCGACTGTTCTGAGGAGTTATTCTCTCTTATCCCACCTTCTCCTTTCCTTCAGAGGACCACGCGCGCTGGCCTACGTTGTCATCGTCTAACTGTGGCCACAATTCCAACGCGTACAAAGAAATTTGATGACTAATTTTTTTTTTGTCGCACTTAGGGTTGCCAGGCCATAAAATGCAAAGGCCGGACTGCGCACTATATAAGGCCTGACATTCTGCCCAAAAGCCGGGCATATTTTTCTTATTGCCAAACATTATGTTTATACAGCTAGGCTCTCTGACAAAACCACCACTCTGACAAAAAGCCTGACAAAAGCCGGACAGGCCAAACACGTACATATTTGGCCAGACGCGACCGCAAAAAGCCAAACATGTCCGGCTAAAGCCGGACACCTGGCAACCCTAGTCGCACTATCCGTAAATGGAATGCTCTGCCCGCTCACGTGTTCCCTCCCTCTTACAACCTGGGATCCTTTAAGAGGCGTGAAGAAGCAACATGCAGGCCGGCAGGGTGAGGATGGCTGGTGTGGCAGGTAGAACTGCTGTATCAGCTATCTTCGCGTCTGGACTTCAGCTTCACTTAACATCAGGTGGGGTGGAGTCATTTGTCGGACCTATCCATAAAAAAAACATGTTATATTTTTAATATGTTAGAATTTTCGAAGTGAAACTTCTTTAGGCGTTGAGCAGACGACGGGGCGGGGAGGGCATTTTGTCCGCGAAGCAATAAAGACCGCGTCTGCCCGTCGATGTCTGCGGCTGCCCGCGCCGCGTACACAAAGCACACGACGGGCAGAGGCGGTCAGTTCAGGACGTTCGTTCTAGTGAATAGTCCATCACTAAAAAGCGCGTGGCGCGGAGTGAGCTGACCGCCCCGCGCCGCCGTCTGCGTTACTGCATATAAACTGGTTTGTATGATCCACGGCGGGCAGCCGCGGACATGCCGCGCCGCCACTGCCCGCCGGACACCCAAGGCGCGGTCTTTTTGCCCTCTGTGTGCGTTTGTAATATAGGATTCACTTTGTGCTATCGTTCGCAGCGAAATTGACCGGCCCGCCCCGCCCCGTCGTCTGCAAACCGCCTAATGGTTCCTTTAGTTAATATGGTCGTTGCGGCCACTGGTCGTAGTCATAACCGCATAGTGCGCGAGGTGCCTAAAGTAACGACAACCAGAGACGTCAAGCTTAAAATGCTTCGTTAATCACGGTTCCTTTATTCTAATTATTATCACATAGCATAGAAAGAGACAACCGAATTTTGAATATTACGCTCAGATACTTATGTCTATGATTATATCGTACAGACAATAATTTAATTCGCCTTTTCGCATAGTACATACATACGATTCCTCCGTCTTAACTACGCTATTCGGATTATTTCCATAATTAATTCGTTCACGCGTCTGACACGTATTATGTAGTTGACAGGGGCGGCATGATAAGGGTTAAAGGACACAGCGACTCAAGGGGTAACGATGCGGCGGACTGCTTAGCCAGGGAGGGGTCCAGCAGGACGGCCATTGGTCCAGACCCAATTATACCCATACCCTATCGATAGCTACGAACCTGGATAAGGGAGCGCTCTCTACGACAACACGACGATTACTGATCACAACTCACTCACGGACTGCAGGCAAGCTAAGGAAGCCGTTCCTAAGGTAAACCTGCAGCTAACACGTAAGTTAATCAGACTACCTAGACAAGCCTTGAAACAAATCGTGGGTATACTCACGGGTCACGGCTACTTCAACAAACACCTCTGTAATATAGGTATTTCTGACAGCCCTCTGTGCAGAGCTAGCCTGGAGAAGGATGAGACTAGCGCCTATGTCCTACTGGAGTGCAGAGGCGTTGCAAGACAAAGGACTTCTCTAATGGGAAGCCCGAAGACAATAGTAGAGGCCTGCAGCAACATTCCGGGACTGCTGAGCTTTCTGGAGGAGCTGGAATGGCAGGACTGATGCCAATCCCCACGCATGATAGGCTCTGGGTGTAGAGTTGCGGAAACAGCCCGCCGTACTACTAAGACTAAGAACCAATAGAAGACAGCATAAAATATTTTCCTTATTACTTGGGTAGCAGTTGAGCAGCTGGCTACACGATTCTCGACATACAATAGCATCCTTGCAAATTGACTTACACACAGTAATGAGTTGCCGCATTTACGGAGTTCTTGATTTTTAGACGGCGCGGTATCTTGTGGGGCGAAGCGATCATTTATCTATGACTAGCGGCCGCCCGCGACTTCGTACGCGTTAACTTTAGTTTTTTGGCAATCCCACAGGAACCTAAAATTTTTCCGGAATAAAAAGTATCTTCTTATATCACAATCCAGGTCATAAACTATGTGAGTATCAGGCGTTTAGACGTGAAGAAGTAACAAACATACACACACACACTCACGAACTTTCGCCTTTATAATATACTAGCGGTCCGCCCTCGCTTCGCTTCGGTGTAGAGCTGAAGTGTAGACTACAGTTTTTGTTCTCAGGCTTGTATTATACACGATGACATTTATCTATGATTCTTCTTATACCTGCATGCAAAGTCTCAGCCCGATCGGTTTAAAATTGATAAAGTTTCATACAAACTTTCATTCCCTATTTTATCCCCTTGGGGGTAGAATTGACCAAAATCCTTTCTAAGCGGATGCCTACGTCATAACATCTACCTGCATGCCAAATTTCAGCCCGATCCGTCCAGTGGTTCGGGCTGTGCTTTGAAAGATCACTATGTCAGTCAGTCACCTTTGAGTTATATATATATATATATATTATATAGATGTGTGATTAGTACCCCGGTATTTTTATTTCAAAATCGTGATGCCGGGTTTTCTCAAGATTCACGAATCAAACAAATCATTGATAAAATTCGCGTTGAGTGTTATCGAGATCTCAGTTTGATAAGGAAATGTAAAATTTGTCTCTTTCTTAGTAATAATGGTTGCTTATGTATGCTTTACGTATGAATGAATCATTTGAGGCAATTCGATGTGTAACACAATACATTGTAATAAGTATCTTGAAATTCTCAAAACATTATTGATTAGATATCGGTCAAGTTCATTATAGCACTGATGTACAGAATGATTTTATTTTAAGTGGTTAGTTTTCATAGCCCAATCCGACACTATGAGGAAAAAATAAAATCGTAAGCGTTAGCGTTTCCCAAAGCATTTCCGTTAGGCGATTGGCCCCCAGGGCCTCTAATAGGTTAAAGACGGCCCTGGAAATACACGTATAATGTCGTCAATTCGTCAACTTACATTGATTCTCGATTGATATAATGAACTCGTCGTTAATGAAGCAGAAATAGATGTATTTGATCGTAGATCTTTAGTATTTATGAAGAATCTAATTGCTAATATGTAACTTTTTAAATTAATAAATATATTGCTAGTAATCAATTTAAAAAATATATATTTGGATTTGGCTGTTGCTTAGCATGTCAAGTACTCTGTTATTATTATTTAGTCACTCAGTATGTACATATTAAAGGGTAAATCCTTGTTTTTGTGTGATAATGAAGATAATTTTGTACTGAATATTTGTCATCTGTTTGTACATCAAATAAATAAAAAAAACGGGTTTTCTCTATTCCGCTGCTAATTCAGCATGAGTGATTTTTCTCATTTAAAATCTCGAAACTGAATCTAAATATTAATTTCTCCAACAGAGCTAACTGTTTCATACATTTATTATGGTTAGAATGAGAACGCTGTCGACACATCGCGACAGATCGCGACACAGAAGTGTAATTTAAAACTTACTAAATGTATGAACCTGATCGCGTCACAACACAACACGTAAAATAAATATAGTTCTGCCTTTAGTTAGCCTGACGCGCAAATTTTGTCGGAAACCCCGAGATTTTGCCAATACTACTTTATTATCCCGGGATTCCCACGCCACACAGGGTTGCCAGATTGAGAAGTCTGAAGAAAAGCTGTCCGGAAAATTAAACCCCCCCCCCTGTGTGTACTTCATGCAGGCACAATAAATTACGAAAAATTCCAATAAAGAAATTACTGACAGTTCAAAAAAACAAGGCAGTAGTACATTGTATTTTTTTTGAAAATTTTTACATCATGCTGTATAAATCTTCTTTGGTGGTTTAAATGTGAACAGTTTCTTTTTTGACACTTTGTAATACATCAGTGGCTTCTATTATAGCACTTTTAACATACAATGTAGCGTCATTGAAAAGGTGGAAGACATTTATAGAGGAAATTACAACTTATCATGATTCCAACGCTTGCGTGGCCAGATAGAAATCGGGTGCCACGACCACGCCCTACCTATAGACCTGTTCAGGGCTATAGGTAGGGCGTGGGCCCTGCTCATTTTATCTGGCCCAAGGCAGCAGCAGCAGGGAGGAGTCCCACATACCTTCTCCCTTCGTCCCCCGGTGATTGAAGGATGTGTAAGGCATTTCCCAGAAACAAAATAAAAAGAATAAAAAGGATTTCAACGCTTCATGGGGTAAAGGATTGGGTCAGGGTCGGCAACAATGTCTGTGATATTTTTGGTATCGCTGGGATCTTTAGGCTATAAGAGCTTACCATCAGGCAGGGCTTGAGGTTTTTTTTTTATAGCAGGGTAGGCAAAAGACTACCCCACCTGATGTTAAGTGGTGATAGAGTCCAAACGCGAAGATAGCTGGTACAGCAGTTATAAACTGCCACACCAACCATCCTCACCTAGCCGGCCTGCAAAATTGTTGGCCACCCATTTAACATAATGTTATATAAAAAGGGGTATTAAAAAACGAGTATCGCATGAGGCAAACCTTCGTGGCCCTTTATCCCATCAACTATGTAAGCAAAATGGCTCTCAAAACCTTGTCTGTAGAGCCCTCCATTATGTTTTTCATGGCCGGAAAAGCAATGGTTTTCCAGATGATTTTCCTCTTATTATTCGAGTTCTACTGTAAAATCCAGGCTTCATTTATGTCGTAAATTAATCTTGAATATCTATATATTAGAGGTATCAATTAAAAACCATCCTAATATGATAAAACAAAAAATATGAAAAATATATTAAAATAATTTTGTGAAGTGGCAGAAATCCATCACTTCCACAGACAGGGGTTTTTTGACATTGGCAGAAAATGGCTATTAACATAGACAAAGGTATAACCATCTTTAAAATCATAATTGGAATATTTGAACATGAGTGTAGATAAAAAAAATATATATGTCAGTTGATGTGGATCAACTTATTCGAAATCTATTACTAGGTGAGTAATGTATAATAAAAATTATCACAAGTTCCTCTGTGGAAGACGAGCAAGTTAAACTGTTGATTCGTAAACTTAAAACAATTTTAAAGAAAAATTAACTAAAAAAAATTCCACATAGATCAGCAGACGGGACTGAAACCTGCATGGAATTGTTGGCTAGTAAAATTTTCTTTTGATTTAAACATCATCTTCAGCATTTAAATACTAAAAAAAAGAAAATATAATTAAAACAATTTTACTTACAAGTGATGATCTTCATCAGGAGTTAAACAGTTCTTCCAGTCGACATATGCTTGGTATAATAACAGATTCATACGTTGCTGTGGTGGAATAAACTTCATGATTTCCGGTGTGGCTATGTGAAATTCATCTTCTATCTTGAATGGTATCCGCAATATTGTACCATCTAACAATGTGAGGTCTGTATTGACTGACCAGTTGAAAGTCTGTGGGCTTGCACAAACCGGTGCGGTGACTTGATCTATGAGAGCAAACGGATCACTCGTCAAAGCAGGTATACTATGGCATGTCCCCATAGAAAATTTACTATCATTCGAATTGTCGTCCAACAACAAATTATCTAATATCGGTAGCGGTTGCATATTACCTTCCTCTACCGGAGACATTACTGTTCCCACAGTAGTAGAGTCCAACTTTTCCATTTTAATACTTGGATTTGATTCTTTGAAATTCTTTGGGTGCACAATAATTTTTACTTCAGCTTTCTTAACTGGCGATTCGGTTACAACATAGGGATTGAACTGTTTTCTCTTCGTTCTCTTCCCCCGTTTGTCTTTGTCGAATGTTAAAATAATCGAAGATTCCTCAGTTTGACACGATTTCTCTACCATTTGCCTAGTTAATTTTGAGTCATCACTCGGTTTTATATCATCAGTTTGCGAAGACCAAGTTCTAGTCTTCTTTGGTGGCGTCAATAGCGACAGAATACCTCGTATTTTCAATTCGTGACTTATGACTGAACATAAGGCTGAAAAAACTGTATCGTAGTTGCTTTGCCCTATTAGACGACTAACATTGTCTGAGGTTCTTTCTAAGGTGCTTGCCCCATAAGTTGCCACGGTAACACTGCTCTTAGTGATCAAATTCAGCCGATTCACCAGTTTCAACTGAGTGTCAGATTTAAGGAAATCCCCTTTCTGAGATTCATACAACAGGTCTTCTTTATACAAAGTGTTTCTGAGGAAATCGGACTTTTTGAGCGGCCTCAAGTCGTTTTTCTTAATAGAAAATGTTGGTAGCTTCTTGATAGCAAATTTACAATTGTTCTGCTCTTTAGACGTATTCATTTTGTGAAGCTAAAATCACTTTTGATCAATAGGTTCTATTTTTTAATCAGTACACGAGACCCGTATTTCTATTCTATTGCACAATAAGTACTTATTTTATTTGAGTATATTTTTCATTTCATAAACTGCACACTGTCCCAAATATTCACAGATAATACATACTTTATTATTTAATGTGAATTATATTACAACATTCAACATTATTTACGCCACTCACTACATAGATGTCAACCAAAAGTAGACTAACCATAGATAGTGTGTTAATAATTCATCTCGGGGATATCCCCCACTGACGTTTGTAATAGTGGAAAAGATAAGGTAAAGATAAAACCATAGCCAACACAACCTTCAACCAAATATAGTGTGGGGATAATATTAAATTAATTCTCGAGTGAATAATCGAAAAACAAATCGATTTTTCACATAATAAATGCCATATTATTAAATCTATTATTACCTCTAACTTTTTAATCGTTAAATTAGAAGTAAATGTACGTGACGTAAATATCTAATTTAAAATGATTCTTATTATAGTGGCGACACGCTGTGATGGCCGTTTTGACCATAAAGTTTTATATTCGAAATTCAAAATTAGTTCTAAACTTCAAACAAATAATTATTGCTTCATTGTCATTAGAGACGTGCAGTTTGTCATAAAATTTATAGAATTCGTAGAATTAAAATTTTACTACTCACTTACTATATTATTATATATTATTTATTTCACGTTTAAAACAATTAAATATATATGTAATTTTTAACATAAACGCTATTTGACAGAATAAAGGATTCAGTACAATAAATTATTTGACTATACATATTATTATAATTATCATTAAGAACTATTTGTCCTAATTCACTACATGTGTTACTCGTACTCAGCATTCGTTTTTTTCGATATTAGAAACGTAAAAGAATATTAATACGATCACTGCATATAGGATCGCTGAGCGTACGTTAACATTTACATGGTCGTTTTATTCAATCTTTTTAATCAGCTATATTTGGACTATTCGTTAAAATTCCAAAAACATCATACCCAAAGCTGTGACTTTTATTGGATTGTGTTAGATTTTTTTCGATTACAAAATGTCGTTTCCTCATCTCTATTGTAATGTGACAAAACGACTATCATATCGTGCCGCGACTTTAAGAAACTTCAAATTTAGTTCTGAATGATGTTGAAGGCTTTTTTATGTTGCTTATATTATTTTGAAGCTAGAAAATAAAATGTATGCTATTCAACTCTGCTAGACTCATAGTATGACAATAGATCAAACGCAGATTAATTAATACATACGAGCACAATTAACTCAGACACTCACAGTGAGAGGATGTGTTGTATAATGCATAGGCGACCGATAATATAATATCGATGCGTTATTGCAATATTTGGTCATACTTCTATTGCGTTGTTATTATTAAAGCATCTGATATTATCGACCAATGATAATGGAGGGGAGGGGGGGTAGTTTGATTAAAACTTATAATTAATTGTCTCTGATTTGTGATTGTTCATCGGTCCAACAACTAGCCATTTTTGCATAATAATATGGTGTCTTACAGACAGGTGACATCACACGGGTCTCATTAAAACGTCAATACAGTACAAAGTAATGTCACTTTTACATCATGTTTACAAACAGGTGATGTCATTTAGGGCTCCGGCAACCCTAGGCGTTTTCGGTCACAAGATAATAGATCAAAAATTACTTTTCAATTTCATGATTTTAAACAATATTTTATGTCAAAATAGTGATGTCGCTCTCAATGTTCATGTTATAAACACATGCCAAAACTGTCAAATAGCCTATTCGTGTCCACATAACGATAATCCATTTTATGCCTATATAATGGTATTTAATAAAGCCTCAAATTACTATTTGATCATTAACCAATTGAATGATTTGTGAAAATAATTGAAAGAGTAAAAATTGAATCGATTATTCAATACGAGACGATAACATCTTAACTGTTACATCCTTATCTATGATATAAAGATAATCGCACAATTCGCACATAATATGCATGCGTGCTACATAATAATATATAGGTAGTGATCTGTGATATTAAATATGTCGGCACCATACGTGCCGAACTCGCCGCATTTCAATAAAGAATTATACCATTAAACAGTTATTTTTTTCTGTTCTGTAGAATTTACAAAATTCGGCGCGTACGGTGCCGAATAGGGCTTTCATCCCGGGAATCTCGGTCTCGAAAATTTCGAGAAATTTTGGTTATTTCAATACTCGAGAATAACCTACAAGTCCCGGGAATATCGAGATTCGAGTCTATTATTGAAAAATGAAAAAAAAAATAACACATTTTCATAGGCACCGAGGGCGTCTTTTCGTTTTTTATAGTTACTTCATCATCATCAGCCTATAAATGTCAAACTGGGGCACAAGCCTTCCCTGTGGATGGAATAGGGAGTTTGGGCCATGACTAGTGTTGCCAGGTCCGATTTGTTTTAAATCGGTACAAGAGGTCCAAAAAATCGGGATTTAAGGTTGCAGATCGGGACAATAAACAAAAGGTTTTTAAGTTTGGGTTTAATTTATTGCATTTTAAACTACTAGTGCAAGTATAGTATTATATTAATTACCTAAATTTCATTTTTTGATTAATCGGGACATTTAGCGTCCCGATCAGGTTCAAATCGGGACGCGTCCCCAGACCCCTGAAAATCGGGACACCTGGCAACACTAGCCATGACCCACCACGCGGGCCCAGTCCGGATTGGCTGGTGCTAACGACTGCAGATGCAGCCGAGACCAACGGCTTAACGTGTTTTCCGTAGCACGGAGGAACTCGCGATAGAAGATTTTTAGTCACCCATCCAATGACCGACCGCTGCTTAACTTCAACGATCGCAGCCGAGCGCACTAACCACCCGCTCAATCGAGCTCATCATAGTATATATTTCAGTATTTAAAGTATTTCATAGTTACTTACAACGCTTGATTTCTTCTCTGGTTTAATATAATGCTGTTCCGTATATTATTACATTATTGTATACCTGTCAATATTAAACTCGATAGTTGTATTCTTCTGTATCTATTTTGGACACAGTAAAGACTGTGTCAAATGTAGGTACGTCCTGTTGCCTGGTGATCGTGAATCACGTAGTCGAGATTTGAAACCTTTCCCGTATTGCTCATCGTAGTCTTTTTTCAGCCTGAGTGTATAGGTGTAAAAGTTCCAAGCAGTGGCGTCGTCGGACACCGCCGACGGCCTCGCGCCTCAGGGGGCCTCGCAAAAAATTTTTACAAGTTACCTATTTATTTTCGTTTCTCCTTGCCTGGCTTAGGTAGCCGACCCCGAACAATTCGGGGAAAAAGCTAAGCAGATGATAATGACTTTTATTATTTTCGTACACGTGCGTGATGGAAGCGAGTAGTACTTTACGGGTATTCAGAATCGTCTGTCTGGCAACACTATTTTATTATTCTAATACCTATGTGCCTATTTGCAAACATAACCTCAAAATCATTCAGTGTATATGGTTTATAGAAGTTCTCAGGAGTGGCCGTCGATAATATTCGTTTCTACGGTAATTTATATATAATTTCGAATCTAGGAAACAATTTTTCATGGTTATTGGTTTTTAGGCCAAACATGTATGGAAGCTGAGCAATCTCCTTTCTATGTTTGTTATTATTTTTTGTCATCATTTCATTATCAACAAGAAAACTCGTTAACACATACGTTATTTTATAATTTGCCTCACATAATTTAACGGTTTTTTACTGCGAATTAAAATAGGCCTGCGAACTTGATGTCGCCGACGTCCACATGTGGTCTAGCGTCGCCACTGGTTCCAAGGCAAGGCGTCAACACGAATCACCTTTCCTCTCTCCGTTGACTAATATTATAATGGTGTCATCATCCGGGCTTTGTAGTTTGGTTCCCCGATTCATTATTTCTGCGATGGGACTGACAATCAACCGGCCTAACAGCAACTTTTTGACCTAACTACATAGTCCAGTCGGAATAGCCATAATTTGGACCGACTTCTATTCTAAGACACCAGCGCTTAGCCAATTTTTTCCTAGGTAGTATAGACCCCCACGAATATGCCCTCCATTTGTCCCCGCTAAAACCCGTGTTTTGTAGCCAGGAAAATTGTTTAAACAAAGAAAAACCGGTTTTGACGTGACAACGTCTTAAATTAGGTTGCGGCTGGGAGTCACTTATGAAAAAGTGTAACGCTCGGTAACGTTACGATGAGTCTCGTAGCATGCTGGAACCCCGTAGCCGTGTAGCAAGTTTGCTACGAATCGTCGTAGCGTGGTTGCATGCTACGATGGTATTCACAAGCACAATGCATTGTAATATGTTTTTTTGACGTATTATATATATTTCTATAGTTAAAATTTGTGCAATTCTTATTTTCATTCAATTCCTTGTTCCTATTGTGCAATTTAATTATTTATTTATTTATTTATACTTTATTGCACAAAAGTATGTACAAGTGGCGGACTTAATGCCATTAGGCATTCTCTACCAGTCAACCGGAGAATTTTAGCAAAAATTTTAAGGTAGTGCAAAAAGAATTCATCAAATTACTTATTATATTTTTATGTCTATGTAAACAAGATAATATATATATACTACATACAATAAATATCTATAAAAATACTAACTAAATTATATTCATATCAATAAATATTCTACCGAGAAAAAGACGTTGTCACGTAAAATCTTCGCCCGTAAAACCGACTTTACAGGCAACCATTTTTTTTGAGTTTTTTTGCTTGTAAACGGGGATTTTGAAAATTTTTTTGAATCAAAGTTGTTCATTAGCTTGCCCTCTACAAAATCAGTTCTATGAAAAAATAACGTGAGATTGTTAGTTTAGCAGTAAATTGCAATTATGTCGGTTTTACGTTTGCAACAATTCAACATGTTATAATAAACATTTTGATTTCTAAAGTAGTTTATCATGTGGGTAACGCCACTCCCAAGAGAGTCATGTAAAATTTATCGACCTGTGGCGCAAACTTTAGCAACAATTCTCAATCTCCGAAAAAAAAGTACTTGCCTGTCCCGTCTTTCCCAGAAGGCGCACAGCGGGAAAAAAAATTCAGGTGATTCGATTCACCAAGAATTTTGAGGAATCGATCGAGTAGAAAAAAATCGTTAGTAAAAATGTTCGTTTTTGGACGATTTAATTTTTTTTTAAAAATTGACGTAGAATTTTTTTTTTTAAACTATTGTATTTTTCTCTTACTTACTTACTTTTACAAAATAATTATGTGATAAATTAAAATTACAATTTTCCCGATTAACTGCACGAGGGTGTAAGACCACAAAATACAAAGTTCTAATTATAATTATAACACAAGAAATTATAACTAAACAAACGAATTATAATTACAAAGATATACAATTTTTGTGCTATCATAAATGTTTTTTTTTTTTTCAAAACCAAGATTTAATTATATTTAAGGCCGTATATAACTCTAACATTATACATTAGCCCTACTCAAACAGATACATATTTATTAATTATTACATATAGGTGCATTTAAATAAAATTTAATAAATAATTCTTTCATCTAGCCAATAACATTATTCTGATACAAAAAGAAATAAAAACAATATTAATTGATTATTAAGTTAAAATACATCACTATTTATATTATTATTTCATGCTAATTAAGTACTAAGCTAAGTAAGTATTGAATTTAAATAACACATAAAAAAAAATACCAAATTTAACACAAACATTACTTAAATATTTAAATAAACAAAAATGACACCTATTGATCTTTAGGTAATTTTAAACGGCATTTACGAATAGGGCGAGGCGCTCGCGCGCCGGTGGGCGGTAGTACAGGTTTATCAGGTGAGGAGGTTACAACGAGAGGATCACGGGTGGACAGTGGCTGCGAGGCGGCATCTGTTACCATAGTATGTTCCTCGTGGTCCGCGTCAGTTACGACATCAGCCGGTGTTACGTCCGGTAGACTGTCTTGGTTCAGCGGTTGGTCACTTGTGCTGGGGATGGCGGATGGCGATTCATGTGACAGACCTAAAATGGACCCTCTGGATTTGCGTTTTAACTGGTCTATGTGTCTATGACAATTTCGCCCTACCTCGTCTATGATTTTATAGTCGGATGACCCCAAACACTCACTAACTCGTCCGGAGACCCAACGCTGTGGCCCTTGATATTGGCGTAGCCACACTTCCTCTCCCGGGTGTAAGCTCTTGGTATTACTACTACTAACTTTATCTAATATAATTTTTTGTTTAGGATCCGGCCTCAGAATATCCAATTTCGTTCGCAAAGATCTACCCAACATCAAACTTGCAGGAGATTCGCCTAACGTACAATGTGGCGTATTTCGATAATATAATAAGAACTTATCCAAATAAAGATTAACATCGGTTTTTAACCTAATTGCCTTTTTAATTGCTTTTTTTACAGTACGCACTGCATTTTCCGCCGCCCCGTTCGATGCGGGGTGATATGGTGCGGTAAATATGTGAGTTATACCTCGATTTGACAAAAAAATATGTAATTCCTTACTAGTGAAAGGTGGGCCATTATCAGATACAATTTGTTTTGGCAACCCCCATCTCGCAAATAACTCTGATAACCTACTGATAGTATGTGTGGCGGACGTACTCGGTACTTGAAATACTTCCAACCACTTAGTTCTGGCGTCGATAACTACCAAATATATTTTATTGAAAATAGGACCCAAGAAATCAATATGCAGTCGCGACCACGGACGTGAGGGCCAAGGCCAGGGTTTAGGGGCCTGCCGCGGCGGAGCGTCTGCTTCCGCAGCGCATGTAACACATGAGCGGCACATATTTTCCACGGCCTCGTCAATACCGGCCCACCATACATAGCTGCGTGCAATGGCTTTTGTTTTAACTATACCCATGTGGGGTTCGTGTAGTTCTAATAAAACCTTAGTTTTGCAAGCATCAGGAATAACTACTCTGTGTCCCCACATAACACAGCTCAATTCTTCATATAATTCCTTTTTCCTATTGAAGAATGGTTGCAGAGCTTTTATCTCATTTTCAATGGGCCACCCATCTCTAATGTAATTAAGAATTCTACCTAGAATCGGATCTTTTAGTGTATGTTTCCTAATCTCATTATAATCCAATAACATTTCATTTTCGGCAAAATGTAAATAGGTCTGTTCGGTCGTCAACGAAAGCTTCTTCGGACTATTATCAATCGGAAGTGGCAGTCGTGACAACCCGTCCGCTGCATTTTGCTTCGTGTTAATATATGTAATATCATACGTATATGCTGATAATATGATAGCCCAACGCTGCATCCTACTAGCGGCCATAGTCGGTATTCCTTGTTTCGAGCCAAAAATACTAACTAACGGCTTATGATCCGTTCGTAACGTAAATCTACGGCCGTACAAATATTGATGCAATTTCCTAAAACAAAATACTATGGCTAGCGCCTCGCGATCTATCTGCGAATAGTGTTTTTCTGCGTCGGTGAGTGCGCGCGACACAAACACGACCGGCCGCTCGCCGCCGGCGCCGGGCTGTGTCAGCGTGCCGCCGATGCCGCGCGCGCTCGCGTCACATGTTAAGAACAATGGTTTCTTTGGGTCATAGTGAGCGAGTACCTGCGCGCTTATCAGTATAGACTTAATTTCTTTATAAGCGTTTTCACAGCTCGGTGACCAGTTCCATTTAACTTTCTTTTTTAATAATTCATACAAAGGTGCTAAAAGAGAACTAATATTTTTAACAAATTTAGCATAAAAATTTACTAATCCTAAAAATGATCTCAACTCGGGAACATCTTTCGGACGCGGCATTTTCGCAATCGCCCGAGTTTTATCCGGATCAGTTTTTATTCCATCTTTAGAAATAATGAATCCTAGGTATTTTACTTCATCGACCATAAAAACGCATTTGTTTTTCTTTAACTTCATACCGTATTGACGCAAACGTTCGAAAACCCTACCTAATACCTGCAAATGCAATTCTTTTGTAGGGGTTCCTAAAATTACGTCATCTAAAAATACTTCTACATGAGGTATGTCACTCAAAATACTCGCCATAATGCGCTGAAAGATACCGGGACTGGAGGATAAACCGTAAACGAGACGATTATATTTGAACAAACCCCTATGTGTATTGATTACGGTCAAATATTTAGAATCATCCAGCTCTACTTGGTTATACGCCTGGGATAAATCAATTTTTGAAAATATCTTAGCCCCATTTAGCCCAACTAATAAATCGTCTATTCTAGGGAGAGGGTACCGATCGACGAGTAAAACAGGGTTCAAGGTCACCTTGTAATCCGCGCAAATCCTTAGGCCGCCATCCGCCTTACGTACCGGCACAAGTGGAGTCGCCCAGTCCGAGTAGTCTACGGGTTCAATGATGCCGTCCCGCAGCATGGCGTCCAGCTCCGCGTCCAGGCGCTCGCGCAGCGCGTACGGCACGGGCCGCGCGCGGTGAAACACCGGCACCGCCCCCGGGCGCACGCGCAGCGTCGCCTTGCCACCCGTAAAGCGCCCCAGGCCACCGGAAAACAATTCATCGTGGCTGTGGATCAATGATGTTAAACTGTCACAATCGGATTTTACATGCTTGTCCAACTTACACACATAATTTACAAATTTTGGTATCTGAATCTTTAATTCGGTCAGCCACTGCCGACCTAAAAGGGAAGTGGCCCCCCCTTCAATAACGAATAATTCGAGAGATTTATTTATTTCCTCATATTTAACTGTAGGTTTGATTACCCCGACAGGCCTTATTTTAGTGCCATCATATAACTTTAATGATAAACTAGGATTCTCCATTGGTCTGTGGCTAAAATATTTATCATAAGTTAATTTGTTAATACAGGACACCGCCGAGCCCGTATCTACTTCCATTAATAATTTGAAATTATCTATAAATACAGGTAAACTCACCGGCTTATAACCGTTTAAACTTAATTGATGCAGTTCCTCTTCAGCCTCATAATCCGACCCCGGGTCCTCCTCGGATACGCAATCATCCACATGCCCGGCCGGTTGCTCCGTTGAAGGCTCCTCCGTCACGTGATGCAGGCGCCGCGTGTTGATCTTGTCATAAAAACGTCCCGGACACACCCGCCTTAAGTGTCCACGTTGTTTACATTTTCCGCAGACGAAACGTTTATAACGACATTCTTCCCACGGATGATCAACAGACCCGCACACTTTACAACGTTCATAAATCTTATGAGAACGACTGATATTATCCCGCGCAACTCCTCGGCGTGGTGAGCGTGAGTCATACCGCTCCTTTCGAACCCGCCGATCGCCCGAACCAGCGCGGCCACCGCCGCCGTCTCGACCACGTGGGCTGAATCTCAACGCGTGTACTGCCATCGCGCCAGCCTCGCTCCCGGACAAATTCCCTGCTCCGAGCTGCTCCACCGCTGCGGCGTTCCGCTCCGCGGCCTCCATCGCGCAGGCTAGTCTAACTGCGTTAGCGTAGTCTAAATTATCTTCGGCGAATAATCTCTGCCTTATTACGTCGCTAGCTTTAAAACTCGAGCGAGCGGCTCAATTATGCTTTATTGATATAACTAGCAAACCAGGGAACCAAATGTTCACCAATAAAAAAAAAATGTATTTAATTAATTGAGAACTTCGGAGATTTTGTGTGGTTTCGTTTGAAATTCGTGATTTCTCGAAAACCGGAAGTGCTACGTTACTCAAATCCGGTTTGTAGTCTTATCAGACTATTCTTAACTTATAACTTAAATATTCTCTTTATCTATCTCTTACGGTTTGGCCGCTGAAACAGCACCACAGACAGACGGACGGACGGACGTGTCTAATAGATAAGAGATCCTAATGTGATGTCAATATGATGTTGATGCGCCAAGTTCACATTGTTTTTAAATGGTAATATGAAACATTCCTATGTCACATCAAGATCATCATATCAATATCATATCCTGTATCAATTTTTGACGTTTATGCGATACTGTTTTAAATCAAAAAGTTGAACGTAATACGCATTTAAGTTGATATCATTTTAAAGAGTTGATCATAATACGCATAAGTTGGTGTCTAGTTGATGTCATTTTGATATCGCATTTTTAGGAGATCATAAAACGTAATATGTAATTGATATCAAAACAATATCACAATTAGCGAATATAATTGGCCTGCAGGCCTGGTCCCACACAAGGCATTTAGAAAAATTACATTTACAAATAGTTATGAGGAGTCTGCTAAACCGAGAACTAACTTTTATTCTGAAATCACTTTTTATCGTCTATAAAGATGGTAAAAAATAGATAGATAGATATATAGATTGCATCAGGGTCTACAAAACAATCCAGGAGGCAATCGTTCTTTCCATCATTAGGCAATATTTTTCGTTTTACGTTTCTCCAAAATAGCTTAGGGTTATCTATGTTTGAATTAATTTAATGATTAAATAAATTACCTACGTTTTTCATTCCTAATTCCAATAGTGACTGTATTTTTCATTTCTTTATAGTGCTGTCGCTCGTATCATTAACTTGATCGTCTTTTATCCAAGGCGGACTCTGTTTTGACCGATCTTTAGTCCTAATAGTTGGAGCGTGCTTGTTTAAAACCGTTAATAGTAAATTATTAAACCTGTCAACCATATTCTCCACCGTTGGTAAACTGGATAAAGACTCCTAATCCATGTAATTGTAATTTAATTTATTTATTTATCCATTTTAAGCTGCCACGATAGCCTGTAGACGCTTGCGTTACCAAAAGCATCACTCGCGCCGCTGCCTACCCTGACTCAATCCCCAGTGGAGCCCTGAAACTTTACTCACAGGAGGAAACACGACGCCGCAATGGCAGCGGTAATTTACTGTTGGATTTTGTAAGATCAGAAATTTAATTGCGTTTCATGTGGTAAACAAGGTCTAACTAACATTTATTTATTGAAGTTATACTTCTTTAGGCGCGTTGTGAAAAAATGATGAGAGTGAAATTTTAAGATGCGCGCGCATCACTGTAACACAAAATTTTAACAGCATGAAGATGGTCGCTTTAGCGACCAACTTCATGCGTTACTTTTGTGTTTACCGCACATTAAGAAAATCTATCAACAAAATAGAAATAGAATCTCTATTTAGTGGGTGCTAACTAGGGACACGAAAAAAGTATCGATACTTTGTGGTATCGAGTACTTTTCCTTTCGATACCGATACTTTTGTACTCGATACTTTGTATTCGATACTTTTACTTATTGAGTACTTTTTGGCAAGTAAGTATCGATACTTTTAAAATTTGGACAAGCGCCTCATATTGTTATGATATATTCAAATTCTTTCCAATCTGTGACTGTGTTTATTTTGCACTTTGTTTTGTTTCATAGTTATTTATTTAGCGACCATATTGTTAGGAATTGTGATTGATGATTCGCCGTTTATTGTGCTTTTCGCTTGACTGCATTTGATGTATTCAAGTGTAACACTATTATTCTGTCTGTGCTGTGTATACCTATTTGAAACCACGGACCTGAAAAAAAGACGGACGTAACCTCTTCTATAATTATAATATTGAGTGAAGCATGCCAATGGCCGCCGTTAACTGCGTGTCAGATTCAAGTAACATTTTAATTATTAATGTGATATTAATGAACACTTTTTAAGTGTCAGAAATCACAGCTATTTTCTTTTCATTATATAATATAGCAATTTGTGAATTTTTATGTCCTTTTACTGTTATTATACGTACTATAATAAAATTGGATTGTTTTTCTTTCAATTTTAACCCGGGGGGGGGGGGGGGTTGCTCATCGGGCCACAGAGGATCCGGCCCTATGAAATGTACTCGATACTTTGAAGTATCGATACTTTTGTTTCGATACTTTTACGAGTACGATACTTTTTTACCGATACTACTCATGAGTACAGTATCGATACTTTCTATTCGATATCGTGTCCCTAGTGCTAACGACTGCATTGTGAAGGCCTATCAAAAGTATTTATTAATCTGGAACAACGGAACCAAAGCGCGATTCAGGAGACTACAGCGCCATCTCTTGACCATTGGTGTAGTAGAACCAAAAACCACATCTTTATTTTTTGTAATAAAGTAACAGTTATAGGTATTCATATTTATAATATCAAAAGTATTTATTAATCTGGAACAACGGAACCAAAGCGCGATTCAGGAGACTACAGCGCCATTTCTTGACCATTGGTGTAGTAGAACCAAAAGCCACATCTTTATTTTTTGTAATAAAGTAACAGTTACAGGTATTCATATTTATAATATTTATCCACATGTTTCTAGTTTGTATATTCGGAATACGTGTTTGAGTTTCATACAAGTGCAAATCACATATGTTCTAATAAATTATATTCAGTAGCGATTTTAATTGAATATTTTGATTATTTATTTATTTTTTCAAATTAAAACTGAACTTTATTGACTGCGTCCTTTTCCAGACATTTTATTAATTTATTGTAATTAATTATTTGCATGCAATTAAAAACTAATTTTAAACGATGCCAAAGAAGGATAACTTCTCACGCGCCTACATAAGTACACGCACCCAATTTTTGTAAGATGTTAGAGAGAATGAGAACGATCGCTGTAGAAAATAGTGTCCCAGAGATATGGACAAAATAAGTGAAGCGCTGCGATCGCTAAGTTGTCTCAATAAAAGCGGGGTAATTTGACATCACCAATGCCGCGAAGAATATTTGTACAATATTCAACTAACTTCATCTACTTGTAAAAAACAGATAACTCCACAGATACTACTGCTGGTGGCTGAAAAATTAACGGCAAATTTTAATGGTGGTGAATGACGCTTGGTGTCCCCTGAGACAGCAGCAACCCTGTCACGGTAATATTGTCTATTCAGTATTCTGTCTTCATACAAACGGTAAGAAAGCGTGTCATACCTACGCCACTCGAGTTCGCGGAACCACTTTTTTGAAAATACTCTATAGCCTATGTTCATCGGGAATAATATAGGATTCTAAATGTGTAAGAAATTTTTCAAATCGGTCCAGTTTTGGCGCCTTTTAAATACTAACAAACAAACGATCAAATCTTTCCTCTTTATAATATTAGTATAGAGAATAGAATTTGATTACCAAAATTTTGTCTCGATTCAATGGATGGCAGATTGAAAACGAGCGTAGACACAACAACATTGTAATGCTATTGTTATAATTCTCTGAAGTATAAAACTTAATAAGTGTTTTCTTTGGTAGAAAAAAGTTATAGCCCATTTCTCAGGAATCCCTTCTGGAGTCTTATAATTTTACTAGCGGCCCGCCCTCGCTTCGCTTCGGTGTAGAGCTGAACTGAAGACTACAGTTTTTGTTCTCAGGCTTGTATTATACACAATGACATTCATCTATGATTCTTCTTATACCTGCATGCAAAGTCTCAGCCCGATCGGTTTAAAATTGACAAAGTTTCATACAAACTTTCATTCCCTATTTTATCCCCTTGGGGGTAGAATTGATCGAAATCCTTTCTTAGCGGATGCCTACGTCATAACATCTACCTGCATGCCAAATTTCACCCCGATCCGTCCAGTGGTTTGGGCTGTGCGTTGATAGATCACTATGTCAGTCAGTCACTGACTCACCTTTGAGTTTTATATATATATACTAGCTGACTCGGCGAACTTCGTACCGCCCAAAAGTAATAATTTGCAAAAAATTGCGACTATAATTTGAGATTTAAACTATCCTATCTCTTAAGTTGGATCGAACTGCACATGGTGTGCGAATTTTATTATAATCGGTTCAGTGGTTTAGGAGTCCATTGAGGACAAACATTGTGACACGAGATTTATATATATTAAGATAAATATAGATTTTTGAGTGTGTATGCTGTTGGTCGCAGATGACCTTTACGGTGTCAACGGGTTTGGGGACGGCGAGATCCTAGGGGGACTTCAAGCCGAGAATTGCCGAATCCGTCTAGAGGTATTCCAGGCGGATGGCATCTCCCCACAGGGGTCTCCTCTCCGCCTGGAGCCTCTAGACCACTCGAACCTGAGGGGGGACCGCGGATTGGAAAAGTTTGCGCAATTTATATGCATTAAATGAAGTGTTAATATTGAACACGAATAACACTTTTCCCATATTACTTATTAGAAAATTTCTTACCAAATAAAAAATCCTTAGAAAGAAACATTAAAAGTGACTTAGAAGTAATTGTTTGTATAAAACGCATAAAATTTTGCATTGAATAACAAAACAGGCAACTATGGAAATTTACATGGCGCGTGGCACGACCTATGACACGCACTTGCCCTTGTATTTCATAAAAAAATATTATTTACATGATCAGCCAGCAATTATATTTTCACCAGTTATTAGTTTTAAACAATGAGCCAGTGTTGTCTGGTTTTCAATACCTCACGCTCATTTTTTTTAATATTGTTATTACCAATGCAAAAGAATAAAAAAAGAGCGCGAGGCATTTGAAAACCTCAGGCGACTAGAAATAACAAAATGAAATCGTAAGCGTGAGCGTTTTCCAAAGCATTTCCGTTAGGCGAATGGCCCCCAGGCACATAGGTTGTCAACGTCTGTTGTATTTACAGTGTTTATTTTATTGGCGTCTTTTTTTTAATGTAGTAGCTAGAAAACAAAACAGAAAAAAATAGCACAATATCGATCCCGCCGACAAAATGGTAGTTTTTTTTAAAGTAGCTCCCTTAAACGCTTATTCCACCTGACTAAATTCAAACGTCCTAGTTAGGATCCTAAAAAGAAAGCTAAGTAGAAGCTTCTGATTACACTTGACTTTATTAGTCAAGTGTAATCAGAAGCTTCAGGCGGCTAGAAATAACAAAATGAAATCGTAAACGTTAGCGTTTTCCAAAGCACTTCCGGAGTAGCTTGCTAGTAGCAAGTTGCTACATATATAGTGATCTGTGCTCCGGAGGTTTCGATTCGGGCGCGTTGAATTTAAATCTCAAATAATTTTCAATCAAAACCGCCTAAAACAGTGTTAATGTAACTATATTTATAAATTAAAAACTATGCCAAAGGCTCACTGTAGGTATTTCATTCAATTTTGTACAGCTCCAGCTGTAAAATTAAATTTTATGTAAATTTTATAGCGTTTTCCTCGCCAGCTCTTCAAGTGTGATCATAATATCCTTATTACTTGTAAAAAAGCATAAAAATGAATTTCGCCAAGGGAAACAGTACCCTTAGTACGAGTTTGAGCTCACGAAAACTATCATAGTTTTCGAATTGTAAATTAGGTATGTTTCTATGTCCATTTTGGTGAAAAGTAATCAAATACCTATACTTAAAATTTATAAAGACGCAAATGATATAATAATAGAATTTAAACACTGTTTGTTTTTATTGAAACGAAAACAGTAAAATCAATACCCTTAGTACCTACGAGTGCGAGCTCACGAGAACTATCAGTTTTCGTAATTGTAAAACTCGTACTAAGGATATACAGCTAATAATCCAAATATCAAGATTCGCCCAAAAATTTATGGTGCTGTAGTAAAAATTTTTAAAAGTGGGATGTAATCGACTTTACAGTACGACCACGGACCTAAAACCTTTAGGTCCGTGAGTACGACCAATATGCACTAGAAATGAAAAACCAACTACGTTTACTAATATGATAACTCTATTACTGCATCAAGAGAACGGAATTACTAGACTGTATTTAAAGAACCTACATAATTACATAGGTACTTGATTGTTACCATGTAATAAACATAGGTACCTATTTTCATTACAACTGTGCATCTGAAATGACTTTTGTCATTATTTAAAAATAGACATTGAATCTGGACTGTTACCCTATGACGTACAGTAACCTTGATTAAAATCGTGTTTAGTCCCATTTCACATGTTACGGGACATAACCATTGTCACAGCTCAGGTATTGCCAGGCTTATAAATTCATCGTACGCGCCCGGTTCTTCTCAGTTAACTTAATGATTCAATGGTGTCGATTCTGGTAAGATTCTCTAAACTTAAAACTAAATTTAACTTCAGCCACTCCTTTTCATTCTGCATAGAGAATGATAAGAATACACTGATGTCGATTCTGGCATGATTCTCTAAAGCTAAACTTAAATTTGACAACAGTGTATCTCTGTCATTCTCTATACAGACTGAAAAGGACAGACTGATGTCAAATTTAGTTTTAAGTTTAGAGAATCTTGACAGAATCGATACCCTGATCAATCAATCAGAGCGTTTGTTTGCTAGCTGTGCAGGTTTGATTTTTTGGCCTTTGTGGGAGGAATCGTAAGTTTTCCAAGAAACCAAATTTAAGTACAGTAGTAGTATTGAGGCGGACACTACATTGTAGTTACCTTTCTATATTTACAGTGAAATAACACTAGCTTTTGGTGTCGCACTTCTATGGTTGGCAACGTTGCGAGTGATGTATTTTGCATCGCAAACGTCAATAGACTATGAGTGTATTCCGTAATATATACTAGTATACTGGCCAGTGCTAATGACGTCATGAATCGATGCTATACTGGTGAATTGTTCCGAAATATACAGGCCAGTGCACTGACGTCATAAATCGACGAAATATTAAAAATAGTGCGAATAAAGAAGATTTTTTATTCACCTCATCAATTAAAAGGAATTCTTTTTGTTCGGATGCCATTATTGTTCTTTAAATAAAAAAAGAAATAAAATTCGAATGCAGCTCACGCACGCTCGCTCATACGTCATATTCGTTTTCCCGGTAAAAATATGGTATCATACCAGTACAATATGGCATCGGATTCGTGACGTCATTAACACTGGCCAGTATACTGATGTATATTTTCGTGGCCACTTACCATCAGTAGGGCTATTCGCTAACAGCGTTTAACAGATGGAAAAGTGGTAATCACCGAGCTATTTACGTGATCAATTACTGCTTTATTATTACACCACTAAGATACTTGTTCTGAAAATCATCGATTGTTATGCAATTTTCACTTTAGTTACACACTTTGAGTGTCACTAAATTTAGCGAACAATCATAATAATAATCTTCTTCTTCTGGTGCCTCTCCGTTACCGGAGGTTGGCCGTTAACTTTGTGTACTCCTCTCGGTTCTGCGCCAAACGGAAGAGCTCCCCTGCATTGGCGATCCCGGTCCACTCTCGGATGTTTCGGAGCCATGACTTTTTACGCCTTCCAACGCGTCGTTTCCCTTCAATTTTGCCCATCATTATCAATTGCAATAAGTCGTATCGTTCGTGTCTCAGCACATGACCCAGGTATGCAACTTTACGACGTTTGATCACCTGTAGCAGTTGTCGAGCTTTACCGACGACCGATTGTAATACTATCTCGTTCGAGACCTTGTGCGTCCAAGATATTCGGAGCATACGTCTATAACACCACATCTCGAAAGCTTCAAGGCGTTTCTTGGTGTCCTCTTTGATGGTCCTATATATAATAATAATAGATAATAAATGGTGTGGCGCGTGTAAATAGCCCACACCTGGGGTGGATTACACCAAAATTATAAATTATGTGGTTCAATACCAGGAAAAAGGAAGCGCCCACTTACCTCCAAGACGATGGGTTGCGTGGTCTCCGACGGGCGTAATGTGAGGCGGCTGGACCCTGCTTTGCCGGCATTCCAGAAAGCGCACGTCACAATTGTAGTTTTTACGATTGTCCCGAATATTTTAATAATAATTAAAGGAAAGTATTGACACACATCTTGACAGTTTTTTTTAGGAAGAGAGTATGTTCACTTTTTACACGAAAGGCACCATAAACAATGTTCCGGTAACCAGCCAGTGCCCTCAGCCACGGCGACATCAATCCCACAGATAAGTGGGTGCGAGAAGTTTCCTGGTATATCGCCACACATAATAAGATAGAAACATAATTTTGCCAAATAAACTAAAACCATTCTTATGGCGCTCAACCAATAATAATAGAAATCTGAAAAATGATCGCAGCCGAACGCGCTTACCACCCTCCATCGAGCACCTTAGTAGACGCTTGTGATACTAAAAATATCACTCGTTGCCTCCTGACACCATCCCCTAATCCTTGGAGCCCTGGAACCTTCCTTACCGACAGAAACACAACACCACCAAAAGGTAGTGTTATTTTACTGTGGTCTACTGTAAGGTGGAGATTATTTCCCCAGACGGGTGGTCCAATTCAAGTGGAAAATCCTTTATGCTCTACCTCTCCTTCATTTTAGTCTTAGTCTTAGTAGTATGGCGGGCTGTTTCCGCAACTCGACACCCAGTGCCTGTTTTGCGTGGGGATTGGCATCAGTCCTGCCATCCCAGCTCCTCCAGAAAGCTCAGGAGCCCCCGAATGTTGCTGCAGGCCTCTACTATTGTCTTCGGGCTTCCCATTAGAGAAGTCCTTTGTCTTGCAACTCCCCTGCACACCAGCAGCACATGGGCGCTCATCTCTTCGTCCTCCAGGCAGGCTCTGCACAGAGGGCTGTCAGAAATCTCTCCTTCATGTTGCTTTATTGGGTAGGTACTGGTGTCGATTCCGGCACGATTCTCTAAACTTAAAGCTAAAAAAACGTCAGTCTCTCCAATTCATTATTTAAAGAGAATGACAACGATACACTGTTGTCAAAATGTTTACGTTTAGAGAATAATGCCAGAATCGACACCACTATTAGATTCACAATCTCAATGAATTTGACACAGAATATCAACATTACTCAATGGAAAATCTGACATCCCGGGACACCCCCACAGCAGGCCAATTATGCTCGCTAATTGTGATATTGTTTTGATGTCAATTTCACATTATGCTCTCCGAAAAATGCGATATCAAAATGACATCAACTTTAAAATGATATCAACTTAAACGCGTACTATGTTCAACTTTTTGACATAAAACAGTATCGCATAAACGTCAAAAATGTGATACAGACTTAACAAGTTAGGAGGTGGTTTTTCTGTATCAAATTCCTTCTTTTTTTAATAAAAAAGAGTAAAATGGCTCGTTTCGGGTTAGTAATGGACTATTTAGAACGTGCTCATGCCGAGGACATGCGTAGAAGATATAAACCCCTTGTAGAAGAGATACAATTACCTACCTCTTTATGTTCGCTAATTGTGATATTGTTTTGATGTCAATTTTACATTACGTATTATGCTCTCCGAAAAATGCGATATCAAAATGACATCAAATTAAGCGTATTATGATCAACTCTTTAAAATGATATTAACTTGATATCAACTTAAATGCGTATTATGTTCAACTTAAATTAAAATGACTGCACTGCATTTTACGGCTTAAATAATTTTCCCTGACATTTTTTTTTTTTTCCCTGACATTTATTTTGTTTCAATTTCAATTTAATTTATTTATTTCATTTTATTCTTAGCGCCATGTAGGCCTACAATTACAAGCACTGACACTGAAGTACCTACTTGAATGATGTAGTGCCCGGGTTGCGGCGTCCGCCATCTCGTTAGCAGGCATAGCATTGCAGCTGCATGGACACACACACAAACACACATACATACGCGCACACACACCCACTCACACTTCATAAGGTTATCATGTGACAAACTCTTGAAAACCTTTTTACATGGATATTCAGTGTTTGTTTTTCTTCTTTTTTGTCTTTTCGTCCAATCTTAATTTTATTTTATTTTTATGTTAATGAATTATATGATTTTTATGCAATTTTTAAAATTAAATAAAATTAAATGTAATAATTACTGACATATAATAACGCCGTTAATATCTAATGTGTACGTAATGAGTTTCTGTAATTGGCTTTAAGATTATATCTATATTTTATTGTATTAAATTTCACAAAAACCGCTGTAGAAACTTTGTTAAAGATAAATAAATAAATAAACTTTTTGACTTAAAACAGTATCGCATAAACGTCAAAAAAATGATACAGAATTAACAAGTTAAGAGGCAGGCGGTCGCCCGCGCATACTCAGCTATCCTTGACGCGTTTTGTTCAGCGCTAGGGTAACATGCCGCGACCTAGGGGCCAATCACCTAACGGGATATCGCTATCGCTTACATTTTTTTTTTTATTTATTTATTAGCTCACAAAACAAGTTACAATTATAAAAAAAACCACAGCAATTACAATAATACAAAACCAAACTGTAACTCTAAATATGTGGGCATAACATGATTAAATTTTTATGGGCTAAAGTTTACACTAAAGAAAGAAAAAAATATAAATTGAATTTCAACAATTATCAAACAAAAAAAAAGTCACTTAAATAAAATAAAAGTAAAAATTAACCGATTTTTCTTTAACGAAGTATTAATAATCGTTGAATTCCAATTTGTTATTACTGATCTCCGAAGGTTTTCAAATACCTTAAGCTCATTCGTTATTTATTGACCCCTGTACACATTGAGGATGGAGTCTAGACGCGAAGATAGTTGGTGCATCAGTTTAAGCTGCCACTGCACACCTTGCCGGCCTGCATATTGCTTCTTAACGAATCTTATGAATATCCTTTTAACGACTAGTTTGCATATGACATCATTAACGAGTCGTTAAACTATAGGAAGCGGACTTTGATAATAAGGTTTAACGTTCGATCGTCACGAGCATATTAAAGATATTTTAAGATTGTATTATTGACGCGAAACCAAAGTCATTATCATAGATTTATGGTTTTTGATAGATCTCTTTGCGAACAAGCAAAACACAAAATGTTCTGGTCTCTAAGCATTTGTTTCGCTTTTCTATGATTAAAACATAAATATTTTAATAAAATCTAACCTACAGAAACGGCGAGCATTGTGTCAGTCATAGTATCTTTAAGCGAGATTTTTCGTCCAAGGTGTCAATGGTAAAATTTTTTTTGAAGTGAAAACTTCTTTAGCGGCGTTGTACACTTTTTTTTAATGGGTACAAATTGTAAACTCGCGTCAGGTTAAACACGTGGGCTGATCGCATCATGACACACAATAAAATTGGAAAGGTTGTTGAGTTTCAATATATTGGACGAATCATAGTAATGTTTTATTTTATCGTATTATAATAATAAGGCTGTATCTAGGACGTCCAAGTGGCAGCTTTATTGCGAAGAAAATGCATTTTTTTACGCTTAAATGAGTAATTCTGAGAGATGAACTTTTTATTGTAATATAAATTGTCATGTTTGTGTACGATAGCGCAATAAATAAATGTTGTATTCTACCACATAAATGATAGTACTTTTATACTGATAATTAAAGCAATTCGTGCAAAATTGTTCCCTAACCATTACAAAATATCAAAAATGCACAACGTAATATTCAAGTTTTCACTTCTGCCGGCACTCCCGGAGTGAGCCCGCCGTTTTTTTATTTGCTTTATTAGTAGTTTACATCTAAAGAAATAAAGATATTTAAACCTAAAGAAAATTTTACTAGAAAAAATACCACGCACACCAGGCAGCAGACTGGACTCGAACCCGCACCCTTCGCTATCCGGGCGAATGCATTGCTACCGCGGCCCTGATGGCCGTGTCTCATTTTCTCTAGCCCTAGGCTGCAAGGCAGCGCCATTTCTTCGCATTGTAGGTAAACCTTTTTTTTTATTTTATTTTTTATTTTTATGCAGGCTAACCACTTCACAGTCCACCTGATGGTAAATGGACACTTGCAGCACCAAGCACCAAGTGTACCACTCAAGCTCTGAAGGAAAAGGTTTACTCGCCTTTTCAAGACTGCCAGTCATAGCTGAAAGGAAAAAACCGCTGAGGAAAATTCGTTCTAGATCTTGCTGGAAGGAAGGAAAAAAGGAATGTTTGTATGCAGACCTGTCTTTCCCAGTGGGCACTTTGGGCTAGTGCCCAGGGCCCCGCGATAGATAGGGGGCCCCCTCAGATCAAATACAAAGTCCCTAGTTCCTGTTACATCATCAAAGTCAACCATACTTCGGGGGTAACAAAGAACCTAATTATTTTGAACATGGAATAGATTTTCATTTCTAAAACGTGTTTTAAAGTCTTACCTATAGATGTAAAACAACCGATTTAAAACGTTTTAAACAAAATGTTGCCGTTTTAAACCCCAAATAAATCGTTTTAAACGGTTGAAAACTGTCAACAAAAATAAAAGAACTATGTTATTTACACTTCATTATGGTCAATTTTTGGTCACCTGCAGGCCAATTATGCTCGCTAATTGTGATATAGTTTTGATGTCTATTTCACATTACGTATTATGCTCTCCGAAAAATGCGATATCAAAATGACATCAACTTATGCTATGATGATGATCAACTCTTTAAAATGATATCAACATAAATGCGTATTACGTTCAACTTTTTGACTTAAAATAGTAACGCATAAACGTCAAAAATGTGATAGAGGATATGATATTGATATGATCTTGATGTGACATAGGAATGTTTCATAATACCATATAAAAACAATATCAACTTGGCATCAACATCATATTGACATCACATTAGGATTTTATTACTGAAGCATAATTGACCCGCTGCTGGCGTCATGTTTCGTTTTTTGCGTTGGCAACGTTTGCGTCGAGTGAGTTTGGTTTTATACCGAATCAAATTGATTTATATCGTTTGAAAACAATGTCTTTTTTTTATTTACCACACAGAGTTTTTAACTTATGATAAGAGTTTTTATTACTTAGGTAGGTAATACCTATGCTTGGTCGCGGATGGACCAACTAGAACTAAATTCCCTAAGTATATCAATATCAGTAAGTAAGTATATCACACATTTAAAACATCATTATACAGTTTATAGGTACTCCGTTATATTCCTACCTCGGTAAAATCAAGACAATGGTGTCGATTCTGTCACGATTCTATAAATCTAAACTTAAATTTGACAACAGTGTATCCTTGTCATTCTCTATACAGAAAGAAAAGGAGAGACTGATGTTAAATTTAGTTTTAAGTTTAGAGAATCACGCCAGAATCGATACCAGTGTAGTTATAATTAAGAAAAACATAGTAATCAACACCAACCGTTTTAAATCGAAAAAATGGTTTATTTCGTTTTAAACGGGTTTTTCCTTTTAAACAGATTGGTTTAATTGGTTTTAAACCGGCCTCACATCTATAGTCTTACCCCACCCAACTTCCAAATCATACTAGGACGGAGGACCTAAGACCCGCGCGTTTTTATGTGAACCGGATATAATTTTTTTGGTAACTTACCAAAAAATAGTCAACAGCAATTCCTATTTGATGCAATTTTTGTTTCCTGACTGTGACATGTCAAATGTCAAAAATCATCCCCAGGTTACATGTAAAGCGCTTATTCCACCTGACTAAATTCGGACGTTCTAAATCATTCAGTATCTAATTCAGTCAAGTGAAATAGCATTTAGGAAGTTAGGATCCTAATTAGCATCCTAAATCGGAAGAGGTGTGGCTTCTGACTGACTAAATCATCCTAATAAGAAAGCGATTTAAGGCTTACGCAGACCGGGACGGCATGGCAAGGGATTTGGCCGTGAGTCAGCGCACACTGGCCGCTTAGATACCGCGGCATTCCAGCACTATGCCGCGGCACTGCTGCCCGATACACTTTTAGTCTTCAGTTGCGTTTGATCGAGTGTTGGTGTGCCTCAGTTTTAAAATGGTAGATTGGGATTTGGTGTTGATATCGATTATTGCAGATGAAGAAGTAGTTGCATAGGCTAATAATAGGGATAGAAGAAGATTTTGGGTTGATAATCTATGGAAAGAAAGTGAATCTAAGGGTGAATTCCCCGCTTCTCTACCCCCGCCGCCGCACCCCGCAGTATATCACTACGAGCGCCGGAGTCAGTGGCATGCCGTTGCCTACCGCAGTATGCCATGGTATCCCGCCACGGGAGCCTGTGGCACGTCTTTTAATGCCGTGCGATAAAATCCCTTTCAATGCCATGGCATCATTTTAAAGCATAGCAATTTATGTCGTATTTCTGTAACAGTACGGTTGAATGTCCATTAGTAAAAATTTAAATCCCTTGCCATGCCGTCCCGGTCTGCGTAGGCCTTTAGGAACGTGTGATAGGGTTTAGATGCTTTAGTCGCAGCGCAGGCGTCACTGCGTGGGGACGTTATTGTGTCTACGATTACGAATTATGCAAGTGCGTGGTACAAAATTTCGGCGGCAAAAGAAAAAGAATGTATGTGTAACATAATCGAATTTTATAAATATATGTTATATATATATATATATATATCTTTGGAACAAAAACGATAAAAATAATATTAATATTCTTTCACCCACGTTTTTAATTTTTTACTTTTTTTTATTTTTATTGAACCAACGGATAGCCGTAGGCCTAGGCCTACGAAAAGACCGATTTTTTGTTGCTTCGACAGGACTAACATTACGAAAAAGTCCGACTGCGCGCTTGCAACTGACTGAATCAGTAACTAAATTAGTCAAGTGTAATCAGAAGCTTCTACTTAGCTTTCTTTTTAGGATCCTAACTAGGACGTTTGAATTTAGTCAGGTGGAGTAAGCGCTTAAGGGAGCTACTTTAAAAAAAACTACCATTTTGTCGGCGGGATCGATATAGTGCTATTTTTTCTGTTTTGTTTTCGAGCTACTACATTAAAAAAAAGGCGCCAATAAAATAAACACTGTAAATACAACAGACGTTGACAACCTATGTGATTGGGGGCCATTCGCCTAACGGAAATGCTTTGGAAAACGCTAACGCTTACGATTTTATTTAGTTATTTCTAGACGCCTGAGGTTTTCAAATGCCTCGCGCTCTTTTTTTTTCTTTTGCATTGGTAATAACAATATTGAAGAAAATGAGCGTGAGGTATTTGAAAACCTTCGGCGGTCAGAATAACAAAATGAAATCGAAAGCGTTAGCGTTTTCCAAAGCATTTCCGTTAGGCGAATGGCCCCTGGTCACAGCAGAAAACCAAAATGGCGACCGGCAACAAATAGGCATTTCAACGGCGTCACTTTATAATGTCGCCGTTATTAGTTCAGGAAAATATAATGTGGTCCCTTTCCGCGTGGAGTATTGTAGGTTAGTTAAAATGAGATGGCTATAAGTTTATGAGTAGAACGTCGATATTAATCATATTTGTTTAACAGATTCATTTCATATAGAATACTATGCCATCTCCATAGGTTTCAGTACTCAGAGCTCTAAAACATCATTGATTTGGCCATTTTGGGAATCTCCGCCATTTTGAATGCGGTTTCACGCCATTTATACAACGATATTAAATACCCTAGATACACCACGTGCGCTCAAAATGTGTCCCAATCAAGAAGTGCTTGAACACGACTCAAGCACTTCTTGATTCACTGTCACGCGCGGACCGTTGAAAAGTCAACATGCCGCTGAGGTCCGTGAAAAAAGGCGAAATAAATACTTATAGAATGTAAAATGTCGTTTTTTCGACAGGTATCTAATCAATGTTTGTTAATTTAACACATTTTAAGTAAAATTTGTTTTAATACTTACTATAAACTGATTTAATAGAAAATATTTGTGATATTCAAATGCATGGTCCTCGCAGACATTGCGCGTAAAGTCAAAGAAATAAGGTCTTTATTCTTCTGCATGTAGCAATAACTCTTTGACGCGTGCGTTTTATTTAAGACCTTATATAGTATGCTTTAAAGGTGATTTTCAATGTTTAAATAATGCCTTATATTGTTTAGACTACGCCATCATCTTACGGAGCTCCGTGGATCGTCCAATGTACCTTGTGGACAGGTTTCAGGCATGATTTTGTTCGTGTTGGTGTATCTAGGGTATTTAATATCGTTGCATTTATATCTAGATTTGGCCATTTTGGAAATCCCCGCGATTTTGAATGCGGTTTCGTGCCATTTATATCTAGTTATAAATTTGGCCATTTTAAAATCTCCGCCATTTTGAATGCGGTTTCGCGCTATTTGTATCTAGTTTCGGTGTCCCCAGAATATAAAACCTTTTAATTTATTTTAAACAGATATTGTTTATAGTTTTGAAGCAATACATTTTCAGCTATCTCATTTGTTTTTAGAGACATTTCGTTTTCTTTGCAAGTTATTTTTACAATGCTAAAAGTTTAACAAAATTAAATTCTCATTTCAGCCAGCTAAATGTACATGTTGACGTTTGATTAAAAAAGCAATATTATAGCCCTAATAACTGTAGTAGCATTCTTGCAAAAAACAGATGGTACCTATTACATGACTGACACACGATTAATTTATAAACATGTTTTTTTAAATAATTGGAATATTCCATATGCTCAAATCAAACTGAGATAATAAAGTAATTAGGACACCGTGATAAACCTATATTTACGAAGTAACTTAGTGATAGCAGTAAAAAATATAATTGAAGGGTGGCAATACTACTTAAAAAACCGCGCGACACCTGTGTTGCCATTTCAAAAAAAGAAGCAATTTAGGGGAGTCCCCAATTCATAAATAACTACATTTAATCAAGTTTCCTATGAAATGCAAAGCAGTGTTTGCATAATCCGGATGCACAATGAGTCAACATTTACAAAAGCAGTTGCTACTTAAATGGGTATGTTGAATGTCAATTATTCTTGGAATTGTGAACGAACGAATACTTACTCAGCGATTTGTAACAAATCGATAGTTAACCAGGTGATTACCCGTCCATAGATTATAGAATAGTCTCTGTAACCTTGACATATTACTTTATATTTCTGTAGGTTGCTATGCTATAGGTACATACATATTCTATAATAGTTAAATGTGTTGCTAATGTATTTCGGGCGAAAACCTTCGAATTTATTTATTGTTATTTGACAGTAAAAAAATCTTGATCATGAATTGCGCAATTGTGTTGATAGCGAATAAGTAAGTCTGCAATTTTGATGGTTAAGTAACAAAAGCAAAGATTTGTTTTCGGATGGGTTAGCAAATTGTTCCAAAAACGTTAACAATGAATAAAATATATAGACATGTAAATTTCTAATGAAATTACGAATTAGAAATTCCTACACCAATATTAAGAGTGGACATTGGATGGTTTGATTTGAGCATATGATGAGGAGCTCGATGAAGCAAGTGGTTAGCGCGTTCGACTGCGATAGTTGAAGTTAAGCAACTTTCGCAGTGGTCGGTCATTGGATGAGTGACCAAAACTTTACTATCTCTCGCTCCTCCGTGCTTCGGAAGGCACGTTAAGCCGTTGGTCCCGGCTGCATCTGCAGTCGTTAGCACCCACCAATCCGCACTGGACCCGCGTGGTGAGTCATGGTCCAATCTCCCTATTTCATCCATAGGGAAGGCCTGTGCCCCAGCAGTGGGGACATTATAGGGATGTCGAAAGTTGAAAAAAATATCGATATATCGATACATCGATATTTTAAAAAATATCAGTATCGGCTTCGATATATCGCGAAAAAAACATCGATATATCGGACCAATTTTCCCAAAAATATATTTAGGTCAGCAATAATAACAATACAAATTATAATTAAAGAAAGAATTATCAAAGTACCAAATTGCCGCTACACTACATGACAGTACAATATCTCACAAAAGATGACACGTGGAATAATAATGGAACGAAAATTATCTCCCTAAAAATAGACCCTATTTTCGAATGATGAAAATTATTGCAGGGCCTCCTTACGTGGCATCTTTCGTAAACAACACTAGACAGTCACACACTTCCACAGAATATACTGGAATTCAGTACAACCAATTCACCAGCGAAACAGATTTACAAATCATAGAAAATACTAAATACAGCACAAATCATAGATATGTTGAATATCATTAATCTGAGCTTCAGTTACGATTTTTCCAGATACGAATTTAGTTAGATCGTGATATGCCGCTAATAATTAAAAAAAAAATCATTTTTGACACGAATTTCGATATTGGTTATTTTGTATCGATGTATCGATATATCGAATCAAAATATATCGGCTAAAAATATCGATATATCGAACAAAAAATATCGATATATCGATACATCGATATATTTTTAGCAAGCCTAGGACATTAATAGGCTGATGATGGTTGTGTGGATCTCAGATTACAGAACTAAAGGCAGATGGAGCGCACGATACACGCAATGCGAGCCACTAAAGCAGTGGTTCTCAAACTTTTTAAATGACGGAACCCTTTTGGGAAGCAAAATACTTGATGGAACCCTACAATAAAACAATTATTTTTATAAGTGTATTCTATATTAATCAGCATAATAAAAGTACAATGTATCCGTTACTAATTATTATTTACTTCACCACTTGGTAAGGACAATAATAGAAAACATTAAAAAAGAAAAAATCTAACTAGTGGGAGGTATGAAACTGTTTTTTATTTTTCATCAATTGCTTGATATCAGGTTTGATGGAAGAAAGTTGGAGTCTCATATCAGCTTCGGCGTCCAGTCTATTGCGATATTTTGTTTTCGTGGCTGCGTAGGTAGAGAATCCTGTTTCGCACAAATATGTAGTTGGGAACGGGAGAAGAATATCCAGAGCCATTTGGCCAAGCATTGCATATTCATCTTGGATTCTGCACCAAAAATCATTAAGAGGCGTCGTTTTGAACAATGACTCCATACTTGTGTCTGATGACATTTCTAAAAGAGATTCATATATCTCATTTGACATGTTTTCAGGCTTTTCCAAGTTGGGTAAAAAAGGATTATGAATCCAGGAGTTCACTTTAATTTTTGTATTGTGTTCTTCGGGAAAATACTTTTCAAAAGATGCGCGCATCGAACTGAGATATTGGACCAATTCTTCAAACACATTATCTTCAAACATTTCTGAGTCGTTTTCGCTAACAAACTCAGTGAGTAACGTAAAACTTTCTATTTCTTTCTTACCAATGCAAATGATCCAAAAATCTAATTTTCTTTTAAAAGTAGTTATTTTATTATAGGCCTGAAACACTGTTGTCTGTTTACCTTGCAATGATAAATTTAATTCGTTAAGTTTTTGAAAGATATCCGCCATAAAAGACAATCGGAACAACCAAGTTTTATCATACAAACGGTCCTTCAAATTAAAAGAAGTATCTGCTGAAAGAAACATTTGTAACTCGGCTCTAAGTTCAAATAGCCTTGTTAAAGTTTTTCCCCGAGACAGCCATCGCACTTCTGTATGGAGCAGCAGTGTTTTATGTTTGCTGCCATAATCTTCACACAATAATGAGAACAATCGGGATTGTAGTGGTCGTGATTTGATAAAATTAATTATTTTTACCGCTTCATCCATAACTAATTTTAGATTAGACGGCATTTGCTTCATCGCAAGTGCTTGTCTATGCAGAATACAATGACTGGAACTACAATTAGGCGCTTTATTTTTCATTCGTGACACTGCTCCTGCTGTTTTACCTGTCATCGCCTTGGCCCCATCTGTACAAATGTCAATGCAATTGTTCCAACTGAGATTATGTTCTTCAAAAAATATATTTATTTTATTAAAAATTTCTTCCCCGGTAGTGTTTGTAAGCAGCGATGAACACATAAGCATGTCTTCTTCAAAAGAACTTTTATATGGATATCTCACAATAACCAGCAGGATAGCCAAACCAGCGACATCAGTCGACTCGTCCATTTGCAAAGCGAATCGTGTATTTTGTAGACGTGTAACTAGTTCTTGTTTGACGTAGCTTGCCAGATCATGGATTCGTCGTGAAACAGTATCGTTTGATAGCGGAACAGTAGAAAGATGCTTTGCAGATTTTTCATCAAGCATACATTTTGTTATGTCTAATACACATGGTTTTATTAATTTCTCAGCGATAGTGTGCGCTTCACCTGCTTGTGCAATGCGATAGCTAACTAAGTATGATGCCTCCGTGGCCTTTTCGTTGGTAGTTTGTGTTACATGCATCATATTTTTTTGACTTTCTAATAACTGATCTTTTTTGCGAACAAAAAATTCTTTATTCTTGTCTTTAGTCTCGGGGTGTACGGTTTCTAAATGTCGACGCAATTTGGCAGGTGCCATGGAACTATTAGGAAGCAGTTTACTACAGAGCATGCAGAGAGGTGAGCCGTTGGAATCAACAAATCCGAAACTGATATAAGATTCATCATACTTCCTTTTTTTCGTCTTTGAAACCGTCGAGCTTGACGTCGTGGCACTCGTGGCATCATCTTCTGGATCGGTGATTGCTAAATTCTCCGCGCGCATTGCTTTTGAACATTCAGCGTCATTAGAAGATGTTGTTGGAACACGTTTAACACCTTTAAGCCAACGTTCCATTCTTCTTTATTTATAATGTTACAAGTCAGGATAGTGGGGTTTAAATAATGCACAATCGTTACTGCGTATAAGAGACTAAATTTAGAACCTACAGGGAAGAAATGTATAAAACTGAGACAACAGAATACAGCAGGCAGTAAAACAATGAACACCAGTTTCTCGCTAGCGAGCTTGTAAGTAGGTAGTAACTTATCGCTCCGAACGCTAATCATCAACTGACGACGCCAACGCGCGATCGCCGCTTTTATACTTAGTCCTAGACTCGATCTCAAATATTCTCGAAAATACTCGAGTCGGCACCTTTGATAAACAAAAAGCAAAAATAAAAACAGAAATTTAAAAATAGCGTTGTAAACAATATCGACTTTATCCTTTGAAGTTAGAGACGAAAGTCGCTAGTTGACAACTATAGCGTCTAATTCAGAGGCGGCTTTTATCAAAGAGACTGAGCGCTTACAAGTATACTACCCGCTCGTTTTAAGTTTGCCGCTGGCGATAGGTATGAGTGTATGACGTTCGAAATTTTTTATTTAATTGTAACAATAAAAATTGTGTACGTTAGATATTTGGGTAAAACTATGACACATTATAAGTTTTGTTGTCACGTGGGGGAGGGTACGCGCATTCCACAGACCGGCAAACTTAGAGCGAACGCGTTGTACAAGTATAAAATTGTTGAGACCAAACTTATGAGATATTGTACCAGCTAATGTAACACAAGCTTATACAAATACAAATAAATAAATAAATAACATTCATAGCGTTTTGTCTCCGCGCGGCCGCGGAGTCCGCACAGCCGCGGAGCGACCAGAGAGAGGTGTTTTGATTTTTTTATTTCTAAATTCTTGCGGAACCCCGACAGAGGTATCACGGAACCCTAGGGTTCCGCGGAACACACTTAGAGTATAGCTGCACTAAAGCAAATACGAAGTTAAAAGCATGGCTGCCAGATCAAAAATCCGATTGAGCGCTAAAATGATATAAAAAGGGCTACATTTCAAGAAAACCGCGCTTCAAAAAAGCGCTAGATTATGCGCTAAATTAATTTCCGTTTTTTTATAAATAAAAAAAAGAGGCAAAATTCAATCAATACGTCGAAATAAATATATTTAATCTTAATTAAAAAATAATCTTCCATAGCTTAAATACAGCTTCATTATGGTCATTCATGTATTTTTTGTCTTACAATATTCTTCATATATCCCAATCCTAATCTGTCGCAGAATGTATAACTACATGAAATCTTTTTAACTTCCAACAAAATTTAAACATGAATGAATGAAAACAAAACCCTGAACTAATAGCAGCAATATTACTATGTACTTATCTGTCGTGTTGTGTTATGACGCATCACACAGATATATCGGTTTCATACATTTAGTAGTACGGTTAGAGTGAAAACGGTGTCGACACATCGCGACACACAATATAGTATAGTTCTAACCATACTAAATATATGACACTATCGGTTCCTCTCTGACACGTCAGAACACAAGATGACAGATAAGTGTAGTTCTGCTATAAAAAAAAAGAAAAGAGGGGTTTCTCGAGGCCACACGTTATCGGTAATAGAGTGCTACAATGACATAAATGAAAAAGCGCCAGATTATCCGCTAGGCGCTAAAATTTTGAAATAGGCGCTAACCACACCAGAAAAGCGCTAGATCTAGCGCACACAGCGCTAAAATGGCAGCACTGGTTAAAAGTAAATGATTTTTTTGTCTTCGTGAACAGTTTTTACGTTAAATGAACAAGGCTTGGTTGGTGTGGCATTCTATAACTGCTGTAAGTACCAGCTATCTTCGCGTTTGTACTTTATCACCACTTAACATCAAGTGGGGTGGAGTCATTTGCCTACCTGGCTATATAAAAACATACGTGCGTACAAGATTCGAAAGCCAGATTACGACATTTTTAGCTGAATATGTACGTGGGAAAAAATTCAATGATTGGCAACACTGTTTGGGTTGAACGGGTTATAAATAAAAGATACATATTCAATACTGTATTAATATTTATTTTTTATATCTTCAACTACATATTTGTAACCTCTTGACACATGTACAACGTACGTTTGACCTCTTAATACGAGTTTTACAATTACGAAAACTATGATAGTTTTCGTGAGCTCGCTCATAGTAAGAGTACTGATTTTATTGTTTTCGTTTCAATACAAAACAGTGTATAAACTCTATCATTAAATCATTTGTCTTCTTAAATTTTAAGTATATTTGGTTACTTTTCACCAAAATGGGCATAGAAACATAATTTGCAATACCGAAAACTATGATAGTTTGACGTGAGCTCCAACTCGTACTTATCAATGAGGGCTACCGTTTCCTGCCTCACCAGATGGCGCCACTGTTGAGTGAGGTCCTAAATTGTAACTTTTAAAGTTTATTAAATACGCACATTTCATGTCAAAGGTTACATTTAGATCGTATTTTAACACAAAAGAACCATATCCTAAACATAATAGGCCATGCCACAGTGACGCGCAGTTCCGTTTTATTCGGAAAAAATGGGAACATAATCATTTTTCTAAGCTCAAATTTTTAATAACTGACATTCATTGCCACATAACTCATATTTGCCATAATTAAGCCGAATTGTTACCAATTATTCACAACGTTATTTTAATTAGAAATAAACCCGCGTAGTCAACCAACAAGCAATAACATTTGACATTTCGGAGACCTCACGCTACACTAGTGCCTCTAGCGACGGATTCATACGCGATAGCCCTCATTGATTCATTCTTATAATATCCGATTGGTTACACTCGAATAACGGTGGGAGACAGTCTTCTCAAGAAAGCAATTTCCAGTCTTTTCTTTTATAATAATTTATATTTAAAAAAAACTTCTACCAATCATCGAATCAGTCTTAGTATATAGATCATTAAATTTAGTTACACTACGACCTAGATCTTGTACCACTTAGATGGTAGACAAGAGGTATAGAGGTATAAGAATAGAGTGGGGAAGGCGGCTCTAAAAGTGTCCGTCTAGTAGAAAGAGAAAGAAGATGAGAGACCGCTAGCTATCTCTGTTTCTCTTGTGACGCATGCCATCCAATGGCATCACATCCAAATAGTAAGATGGGGACTTTATGGCGGGATCGGGAAACGTCACTTTAGCAGCTTTGTTTTTCTTGTTAAAAATTGTGTTGTGGCGGATGTTAGTGTCTAATAATGGTGGATTATTAACCATTAAGTGTTCGGGAACATGCACAAGTGTTGGCAAGCGAAACAAAATAGCGGAAAGTGTCTTTCGACGTTCCCTCAAGAAGTCCACGGGGAGGTTCCGGTAAATCCCCACACATTTGCTGAAACATAGGGAAAGGGGGTTTGACTTGACTGCCACTTACTTTGACTTGATTTATTACTCTGACCACGAGTGCTATAGAATTTGTAAACATTTTAACACTTGACATTGGCTAAATGCACAAGCCGTGCGAAGCCATTTAGAAAAAAAATAGTAAGATGCTTACGGTCGCCAATGCGCATGCGCGATTAGAGAGAGAAAGCTAGCGGTCTCTCATCTTCTTTCTCTTTCTATTAGAGGGACACTTGCACTTGTAGTAGAGTCTATATCTCCCGTACTCGTACGTACGTCTCGACCAAATCTTGCGGCGAAAAAGAGAACTAATTTTAGAAATATTTTTAATTTTGAAGCATTTAACAGCTGGATGCTTAAATCTAAAGAAAATTTTACTAGCAGAAATTCCACGCCGACCGACAGCAGACGGGACTCGAACCCGCATCCTCCGCTATCCGGGCGGATGCACTGACCATTATGCTACCGCGGCCCTAACTGTCCGTGTCGAATTTCCTTTAGCGTTTGTTTGGCTGCAAGGCAGCGCCATCTCTTCGCATTGTAGGTAATCCACAATGTTAAATGAATACCTTTACAAGTAATAAACATTTGAAAGCAATTAGTTATATTTTTTTAGTATTTAACTGCTTTATAAAATCTCCTAAAATGCGTAGAAATGGCGCTGCTTTGCTGCCTTAAAAAAGGCTAGAGAAAATTCGAAGCGGCCATCAGGGCCGCGGTAGCATAATGGTCAGTGCGTTAGCCCGGATAGCGCAGGGTGCCGGTTCGAGTCCTGTCTGCTGGCTGGTCGGCGTGAATTTTTTTCTAGTGCAATTTTCTTTAGATTTAAACATCTAGCTGTTAAATGCTTCAAAATTAAAAATATTCTTCAAATCAGTTCCGTTTTTGGCCACGCGCTGCAATATCTTGGTCGCACTGCACTTAAATGGGTCTAATTAATTTAATTTGACAGCAGTCACACCTTTTCGTCCTTTAAAGACTATGATAAGAGTAAACTATTATCATATTTAGATCTTGTGGATCATTACAAAATAGGGTATTTGACAAGTTTTGGAAAACGATCTCACGTTATTGACTAATGTTTATGGAGTCCGTTAAAAGTGGATATTCATCATTCTGTTGTGTATTTCAGTAAAAATAACCAAATCAAAAACTCCATTTTCAAGTTGCCGCGAAAACCTTTCTCTGGACAATATGGCGTCTTACTAGTGTGTGACGTCACACGACTGTTATTAAAACGTCAAACGATACAATGTAATTTTCACTTTAACCGGAAGTTTACTTGCGTGTGACGTCATTTTAGGCTCCGCCAATCCCGCGTTTTGGGTCACGTGACAATAGATAAGAAAACTATTATCTTTTTCGTGGGTTTTTAGTAAAATAATATTTTTTTTTATAAAAATAGTAAATACCCCTGCTAATATTCATTCTAAACACAGATGCTAACATATGACACATTATTTTTAACTAGCAAACCAGTGAACCAAATGTTCACCAAAACCTGATTTCTCGAAAATCGGAAGTGCTACGTTACTCAAATCCGGTATGTCTTATCAGACTATTCTTAACTTATAACTTAAATATTCTCTTTATATATCTCTTACGGTTTGGCCGCTGAAACAGCACCACAGACAGACGGACTTGTCTAATAGATAAGAGATACTGTCAAATACCCTATTGCGAAATTGGTGGCATGAAATTGGTGGCAAATTTTTCTATGTAATACTAGTTTATAAACATCTTAGTATTCTATTCACTGTTGGAGTTAACAGTAAAATTGATTCGTACAAAATTGGTTTTCACACCACGAATTTCGCAAGGTTTCTTTAAAGTTGCATTGACACATATTTTACAAAGCTCCTTGCCATAATCATAATAATACAATACATCTACTTAACAAAGTTACAAGTAGAAAATATATTTTTTGGATTTCAATCTAGTGACTTTATAATGTTCATATAAAAGAAAAATATCTCATATTTTAATTATTTCACCAGAAGGATAGTATTCTTGCAAATGCATTTAGCATAATTCACGCCAGAGGAGTTATTTAACTAAAAATAATACTACTAACAATTATTTTAACTTATAATACCAGTCTACAAAATCGATAGATCATTTAATCGATAATAAAGTGTTGCCAGTACAAAACACTGCTTAATAATACAACGCATTGCAATATGGGTTACCATTAATAAATTTCAAAAGTCCTGACATTTCTTTAATTAATTATTTATTTATTTAACTTATAATACCAGTCAAAATCGATAGATCATTTAATCTATAATAAAGTGTTGCCAGTACAAAAAACTGCTTAATAATATAACGCACTGCAATAAGGGTTACCATTAATAAATTTCATGGTATGGTATTTAAATCAATATGTAGGTACTTTTATTTAAATGTTCATAATGTAATTTATATTCTAAAACTACTATAGTCTTAAAGTCCGGACATGTCCAGACTTATCCGTACGGATGATAACCCTAACTGCAATGCCCTCTGATTTACATTTTTAAGTACATAAGAGTTATATGTAAATCGTATTATGGACGGAAAAATATACATTCAAACAATATACAAAAAGCATTTAAAAGTCTTACAAATATTTGGTTATTCCAAATTTTATGTTTCATAATGAAAATTTATGAATATGTGTTCGGCAGCATATTCCTATTAAAAAGTTGAATTGACCTTTAATTCTTAATTTGTTGTTGACAAAGTATAGCTATTGTAAGGTCGCGGCAACGATATTAAATAACCTAGATACACCAACACGAACAAAATCATGCCCGAAACCTGTCCAAAAGGTACATTGGACGATCCACGGAGCTCCGTAAGATGATCGCGTAGTCTAAACAATATAAGGCATTATTTCAACATTGAAAATCACCTTTAAAGCATACTATATAAGGTATTAATTAAAATGCACGCGTCAAAGAGTTAGGACAGTTCGATATGTAAGCTCGTAAAATTTTACGACATTGCTACATGCAGAAGAATAAAGACCTTATTTCTTTGACTGTACGCGCAATTCTGAATGCGCTGTTAGTAATATAGCAGGTACGGACCGCGAGGAAAAGAGACGGCTACATTATCGACCATGCATTTGAATATCACAAATATTTTCTATTAAATCAGTTTATAGTAAGTATTAAAACAAAATTTACTTCAAATGCGTTAAATTAACAAACATTGATTAGATATCTGTCGAAAATACGACATTATACATTCTTTTTGTATTTCTTTCGCCTGTTTTCACGGAGCTCAGCGGCATGTTGATTTTTCAACGGTCCGCGCGTGACTGTGACCCAAGACGTGCTTGAGTGGAGTTCAAGCACTTCTTGATTGGGACACATTTTGAGCGCACGTGGGGTATCTAGGGTATTTAATATCGTTGGGTCGCGGTCCCAAGATTTATTATCATCATTGATGAGCACCACAATTTACATTACATCACAGTTTTTATCGCGCCTAACTGTCCAATTCCATAGTTGAGGGTGATAAAAATGCGTTACATATCATATCGTGGAGCTCATGCTAGGGGACGTAGCTGGGGTAGAGTCGTTTGCCTACCTGGCTATATATTAAAAAAAGCTATTTTAGAGTAACCAAGAGCTATTTTGTAGTAAATTAAAATATTATCTAAACTGTACAGTTTCATTTCTATTTTCATTTCCTTTTTAAATGATATAGTGCGATTTCCAACTTAGTTATCAGCTTAGTTGATCAGCCTATTAATGTCCCGACTGCTGGGGCACAGGCCTTCCCTATGGATGGAATAGGGAGATTGGGCCATGACCCACCACGCGGGCCCAGTGCGGATTGGTGGGTGCTAACGACTGCAGATGCAGCCGGGACCTACGGCTTAACGTGCCATCCGAAGCACGGAGGAGTGAGAGATAGTTTCGGTCACCCATCCGATCACCGACCACTGCTAAACTTTAACATTATCAGCTCAGCTTAGCTATTAGATATACCAGCGAAGCTATAAGAATCGCGTTTGAAAATCTTGGGTGAAAATTTGCACTCACCACTGATTTTAAAAATATATTTGAGAAATTTTCACTCTACAATGAATATGTATGTAAATCTGCTTCTATAAAATATACTTATATATATGCAATGAATAAGGCTTGAATACTTTAGTAATACTATATATATTTAACAATTATTTTTTCTTTTTATTTCCACATCAAAATTACATAATTCATTTATTGTGCGTTTAACTGTACGATCTAGAGATGGGCGTTGTTAGATACTAGCGGTCGCCCGCGACTTCGTACGCGTGACGTTAGAAATAAAGGTTCACTGCTCGTTCCCCGTAGGTGATAGCGTGATAATATGTAGACTATATGTTGACCCGACTTCTTAATAATATTCTTGCCAAATTTGAAGTAAATCCATGCAGTACTTTTTGAGTTTATCCCGGACATACAGACAAACAGACAAAAATTCTAAAAACTATATTTTTGGCTTCGCTATCGATTGTAGATCACACCCCAAGTATTATTTTATAAAAACATTTGATATTCCTACCATTTTATTATATATATAGATTTGTTCACCGCTAGCGACATTCTCCACCGGCATAGATAAGTTTGTGGCACTGTTGCTATAGTATCGTTGACAAAAACTAGATCGCATCGGCATCCAATAACAGCATCTAGTCACATCTAGGGTTACCATTTAGGAATTACAAAAGTCCTGACAAAAATTTAGAAAAAAAGTCTAGACTTTTTAGTCACAAAATGGTTACCATTACTCACTTAGTTACAATGGTATGGTATTTAAATCAATATGTACTTTTATTATTCATATTCGAAGTAATTTAAAAAAAAAAGTCAATTTAAAGTTCCGGACAGTCGTTATTCTAAAAAGGCCCACCTCTAGTACGATCAATATAAGATAAATTCGATATCTAAGTACCTTTCTATATGGCTGTTTATAAACTTGGTTTATTGTAATTTCTATTGAACACAATTTCTAAGTACATATATATATATATATAATAATGTGACATGGGATCAACAAATTAGAAATAATATAGAATATGAACTGCGATCAAGTGGGTGGGGCGAGAAAACTGCGATCAACACTCCGGTCATGGGATTGGTTGGGATTTCAGTTTACCGTTATCTTACCCAATGAACGGATAGCCGAATTCTAATGCAGATATTTGATTTGTCAAAGCATTTTGCTGTCTGTTAATTTAGTAAGAATTACCAGTCTTTGTTAAAGAGTTATGCTTTCATATAATTTCTAATTCGTGCATGGGATCTTGATTAAATGATTTTGAAACGAAAAAGACAATATTTTAAAAAATATGTTGCATACTAACAAAAATATGCTACGTACCATCATTAACAGTACAATTACTAGTATCAGTCGGAACAGTAACTCCTCTATCACAATCCGAATTCAGATCACTAGATTTTTCATCGACCGCATCGGGCAAAATACTTTGAGAAATCAATAAATTTCTCAAATAAGTCTCCATGCTGACTTTAACAGCTGCCATTATATGATTCTCTATACTAGAAACGTTCTCATGTACATCTGATTGGTTTACTTCTGTGGATTTTAGAAGATTGGCTAATATCGGATTGGATTTAAGCGTATTCTCACCGTTTATATTGAAATTGTCCATTTCCGGTTTCAATTCTTCTGTATTTGTATTAAGATTCTCCTTTTCGTTGTGCTTTCTGTGTGTCCTCTGGTGTAAAACAAAAACGTCGGGGTCTTTGAAGTATTTTGAGCACTCTGAGCATCTGAGCGAAGCTTTGAAACCGTTTGCGATTGGTGATTGGCTCTTTTCTCTGTGGTTTTCGCTGGAGGAATGCGCTTCGTCGTTCTGTTGGGAGTCTGTTGGATAATGGTAGATATGGATGATCCATAGACAAGAGAATATTTCAATAATAAATAAAAAAACGAGTGTGCTTATGACCACACAACTGAAATGAAACTTCTTTAGCTCCATCTGTATGTATATATATGTACAATATATACCTGTATGTACATTATAGATATTTCTTTTTTTTTACACACACCAATTAGCATAGCCCCAAAGTAAGCACTGTAAGGCTTGTGTTATGGGATACTAGGGTAACGGATGGAATACATATACAGTACATATAAAAGTATATTTATATAGAAATACATATTAAACATCCATGACTGCAGTATAAATGCTCGTATTCATCACACAAACATCTGCCCCCACCGGGATTCGAACCCGGGACCTCTCGAGTCGGCGACACCATGAAACCCGGCGTACAAACCACTCGACCACAGAGGTTGTCAAACTGCATTTACTAGCTATAAGAGAAAGAAAGATGGAAAATGTGCGTGCGCACTGCTTTTTCTTGCTTATATCCCCCACTCCACTCCCGTTCGCCTCGCCCGAACACACTTTTCGTAACGCGTAACGCATTCGCCAGCTTACCGCCCAAATCAAGCGTGCGTAAAGAAGATACACTTCAAAAAAATTATTTCTTAAAAAAAAAAGAGTGTCTTTGTATTCTATTTCTTACCATTATTGGAGTCATTCCCTTCAAAGCTACCAGCGGCTTGCATAGCCAACATTGTCTGCATGTAGATAGCTTGTGCCATATGTTGGTGTACCTGAATACATATTGAAATATATAAATTTATCATAACAGGGGTGTTGACGGGGCTAAATAAACGAAATTCTATTAATTATTATTAAGTACGTTAGTTACATTATCGAAAAAGGCATGGACAGACCTAGTCTTTCCCAGTGGGCACATTGGGCAAGTGCCCAGGGCCCCGCGATCGATAGGGGGCCCCTCAGATCAAATACAAAGTCCCTAGTTCCTGTTAGATCACCAAACGGAAGTCATTATCCTAATATGCCCAGGGCCTCCAATAGGTCAAAGACGGCACTGAGTATGGGCATTCATTTTATCCTTTGTCAATTAAATAAAAGTCCCCGTGACGTCACATTAAGTCCTCCTCTCCTAAGTAAAAAAAACATTGTACCGAGGCGTGACGTCATGCAACAAACTCAAACTCATTTATTCACTTCAGGCTGTTAGAAGCTCTTGTGAAAGTCAAACGCTACGCCATCGGTTCGTAAATCTACGGCCGGCGGGAGACCTTGTACTGAAAAGAACCGGCAAGAAACTCAGCAAGGGCTATTTTTTTCTCCCTCTATTGTTTCATACAGTGACATCAATTGAAAGATGACATCAAAAACGGAAAACATATGTTCATGTCAACGTCATCACATTAATATTATTAACAATAAGTTAATAGCCAAGACATATCATACAACATATCTCTGTACTGCATGTCCAATACTTTTGTCAATTTCCTCATAGATAGAGAAAAAAAATAGCATCCCTATCAGCCTATTAATGTCCACACTGCTGGGACACATGCCTTCCCTATGGATAGAATAGAGAGATTGGGCAGTGACCCATCACGCGGGCCCAGTGCGGATTGGTGGGTGCTAACGACAGCAGATGCAAACCAATCGCCGATGTAGAGGAGTAAATAAATAAAGTAAAGATTTCCAACACTCACACCAATTAGCCTAACCCCAAAGTAAGCACTGTAAAGCTTCTGTTATGAGATACTAGGGTAACGGATAGAATACATTATGCTGTATTTATATGAGTATATATTTTTATAGAAATACATATTAAACATCCATGGATGGCTGGTGTACAAATGCTCGTATTCATCACACAAACATCTGCCCCCACCGGGAATCGAACCCGGGACCTCTAGAGTCGACGACACCATGAAACCCGGCGTACAAACCATTCGGCCACGGAGACCGTCACAAGGAGAGTCTTCATCACTTCTTAGTATAATAATAGTATCTTTGTAGAGTGACTTCATGAGATACCTCATATTCAAGTCATTTATCAATTTGACGACGCTGTATATAATACAGGGAGAAAAAAACACTTGCCGAGTTTCTTGCCGGTTCTTCTCAGTACAAGGTCTCCCGCCGTAGATTTGCGAACCGATGGCGTAGCTTTTCGACTTTCACAAGTGCTTGTAACAGTCTAGACTGAATAAACGATACTGATATTGATTGATACTAAAAATTGGATTTACCTGAGTATCTATTATACCTGAAGACGGGCTTTCTGCATGCCAAGAGTCAGTATTTCTGTGTCTGTGGTAAGGCACTGGTGAATCGGAGGGCAGATTCTGAGAGGGTATTGCATCCTTACGTAGGGTCCTCCACTGACCTGAAACATTGTGAAGATTATTTGTTTATTAGGTTTCACGTACATCACTCAGTAAATAAAACAAGTTTCAACGGGTTAGATGCACTAATTTTGTTTATTTATTGACGTTTCGCATACTTTGCAGGAATGTGTCGTCAGAATAATATTTTTTTATTTACTTTTGAAAGTAAATAAAAAATTATATAATAAGTAAATAATAATATCTAACCAGTTGAAGCTTGTTTTATTTTATTGTGAAGATTAGTTTGTCTCAATGGTTTTTTAAATTTATAACTGTGAAAATTTTTAACTGCCGTCTGCTGCCTAGTCCGCGTGGAATTTTTTCTAGTTATATTTTCTTTAGATTTAAACATCAAGCAGTTACATGCTTTAAAAATAATAAAAATTATAATTTTTAACTACTTTACAATAAAGAAAAAAATATTTTACAAAAAAAATCACAATACTACTGGGCTTGAATCTATCCAGCGCCCTTCATTGTGTGATTGCTTAACAATATCACATAAATAAATAACTAAATAAAATAAAAAAAAGCCTTTGCTAAAGCTATAAAATTGTGATGCATGCCAAATTTCGGCCCGATCCGTCCGGTGGTTTGGGCTGTGCGTTGATAGATCACTATGTCAGTCAGTCACCTTTGAGTTTTATATATATAGATATATTGTTGATAATAGTACTCAGAATTGGATTGATTGCATGGATTCAAAATTTCCATTACTTTTTTTCTGAGTTCGGCACTATTGTTCTCAGTTTACTTGACTCCATGAACATTGTTTCCTCGTGTTTATTTCTCTAGCTTATGTACTTGAGATTGCAAATCTAGGACAACCGTTTTGAGCTTCTCATTTTCTTGAATGACTGGTTTCAATTTAACATCTATACCTAGCCATTGAGAATGATTCTTCGAACTATTAGACCAGTTTTTTTGTTAATGTCCAATTTGTAAAACAGGAAACAACCACAGAATAAAAAAGAAGACCAATTTCATCATCATCATCATCATCAGCCTATTAATGTCCCCACTGCTGAGGCACAGGCCTTCCCGGTGGATGGAATAGGGAGATTGGGCCATGACCTACCACGCGGGCCCAGTGCGGATAGGTGGGTGCTAACGACTGCAGATGCAGCCAGGACCAACGGCTTAACGAGCTCGAGATAGTAATTTTCGGTCACTCATCTAATGACCAACCACTACGAAAGTTGCTTAAGTTCAACGATCGCAGCCGAACGCGCCAACCACTTGCGCCATCGAGCTCCTGAACTCAATGAGGATCAATTTCATATCATTCATTTTTTCAATGCATTATCCATATCCATAGTATCATCATCATCAGCCTATTAATCTCTCCACTTCTAGGGCACAGGCTATCCCTATGGATGAAAAAGAAGAGTAGGTCATGACCCACCAGGCGGGCCCAGTGCTGATAGGCGGGTGCTAACGACTGCAGATGCAACCGGGACCAACAGCTTGGTCACCCATCCAATGACCGACCACTGCGAAAGTTGCTTAACTTCAATGATTGCAGCCAATCATGCTAACCACCTGCGCCTTCGAGGTCCTCGCCATAGGTAATGAGTATTATTACTACAACTCTACATAGACTTAAAGTGTCAGAAACAGCAAGTACAATATTACCGATGACAAAAAGTTGAAGAGCGTAAAAAATTGCTTAAGACAAATCAGCAACTACATTCAAAATGTATTTTGCCTAAACTAAATTCAGCCTTTACTGAATACAGTTAAAACCGAATATAACGACATTGTTTACAACGACGTGTCGGTTATTACAACCAATTGGCAAGGTGCTGACCGAAACCCTATATAAACCGTCAAGTAAACAAACCGCCTATAACAACACTGGATATAGCGAAATTTCGCTTAAAACGACTTATAGCCAAGGAATAGTGATAAAGTTCATATCGATATTCATCGGCTATAACAACTAACCATATACTTGTTCCAGCAAATCAAAATATACTGTAGGTATTCAAATTTTTTCATAGTAAACTTATTTCTTTTTTTTTTCAATATTTTATTTGAAAACAAGCTTATATTCATTATCTATAACCATACTACATACTTACATTATTACAATAATATGACAACTTCTGTATATTGCTTATAACAACTTTCGAACATAACGTCCGAAGTTATATGGTCCCATCAATGTCGTCATATCCGGTTTCGACTGTATATGAATTAAATGGAATTTTTTATAAATGAAAAAGGGACAAATTGTAAATATAAAATAAAAGTGCTTTTTTGGTTATACATAGTATAAAGGTATATAGAAAAATCTGACTCTAAGACAGGGATGGCCGAACTTTTTCCTTATCATGGCATGCTAATAACTATCAGAATGCATGTCAGGCCAATAATATATTTTGTCCTGCAAAAATACTGTTATCATAATGCAATATTATAATTATCAAACTATAGAGCACTCCATAAAAAGTTATTTTTAAGCTGAATAAAATAACACATGATTACTTTGGAAGGAGACTGATTTTGTTTAATAATAGCTTTTCCATTGTGCCAGTATATTAAAGAAGCTGTGCTTATCATAATGTAGGTATCTACAATGTTCTACTGATGTATTAATAGCAAAATTACACATACTTTAGACTAAAAACCAAAATATTTACATTAGATGTAAGAAGATACCTTTATTTTTTCCAACACTTGTTATGCTATAATCTTCAGGTTTAAAGTGTAAACTGCACACTTTAGAATATTTTGTATAAGGTTTCCCTCGTTTTAAAATCTTGTTCCATAGTTTAGCAAGTTCTTCGTCCCTTGGAAATTGATGAAAAGATACATTCTTCGCCTTCCCTGCCATCGACGTACACCGCGGCACCGTACAATAGTAAGGCATTTTGTTAGCTTATATCACTCTGCACAGTAATAATTGACATAGTTACGTATTAACTGAAATAGTTAGCCGCATTAATTACGAAAAGTAAATAAATACAAATTCGCGCATAAACATTAACATCCAAGCCGACATGAAACGTCATAGAGAATAGACTTTTCATTATTGCCAGCTACAAAAATATTTTTTATATACTTCGTTTTACACCTTAGAGCACATACCATGCCGAACAACATTTACCACCATTTTTGGCGCGGGACGATTTACACATGTATAGCACACTAACGAAAATATGCAATACTCTCTCAAACACGAGCGTGTTGTTGCTATAAACGCACACTTCAAAAGTTACGTCACACAAACAAAAAAAACGTACACACGCTAACAATTTGTAACAATGCAATTATTCGAGCGTACACCAGCACAAAAGTTAGGGATGGGACATCAAAAGAATGAACGATAATTGAATAAACAGTTCTTGATGAATGAACATAATGTTTGTTTATAATAAAATTAAATTTCATTTATAAATACCTCTCCAAAACTTAATTTATATTTTTAGTCCATTATTTTTTATAACCAAAATTCAAATTTTGATTTTTTTGCAAATTATATTACTTTGCAAAATTATTCTAACTGCGTTTCTTTCTTTTTATATAAAGAAAGAAGTAAATTTTATTAGCCATAAACATAGTCATATTAACTAAAACTTGGCATTGTACTTATCAGTTTAAATAACACATACATTTTCATTTAATTTATAAACTGTTCCATACCGTCTAACAGTAAAATATGAGAGACACGATGATAATTAATCACCATTTATTCCATATTTTTATTAAATAAATTATTATTATAGCGCACTCTTAATCCAAAATGATAAAAAATACTAAATATTCAGAAATATGTATTGAGTACGTACGTACGGAGCTCATATTTGACTCATGAAACCACTTTTAAATAAATTCGGCTATCAAATTGTAGGGTTCTAAAAGATACATCCATTATATCTATCAGGGTTTTAAAATACATTTTACAAATTATATATGTGTATTTTTATAAATATTTTGAGTTATACATTCAAAATGGCGAACATAAAATAGTAAAATTCAATAAATCAGAAAACTCGCCTGCTTAAAATATGATATTGAATAAAATACTAAACTACTACTAAACTAAACTGAAAAAAAATCTAATTCAGTAGTTCAGAATTCTGTTTAGTAAGAAACAAGGATATTTTAACAGTCGAGATTCTAGAATAAATAAATAAAAAAAAACAATAATTGTTCCCGATTGTTAAAGTACCTTTGTTTTATTATTTACTGTTTTTATTTAAATTTACTATTGATCAAAAGGAGTTTTTTTTTTAATAAAGCTAATTGAGTATTTATTTAATTTATAGTTTTAATGTTGTCCTAATGGCACTGTAGTCACTGCAACTTAAAAGATCTATTATGTAACTCACCAATGGAGTCACCATCACGGTAAAGAACTCATCTGTTTTAACCAGACAGCTTCCAAGGATCTCCATGTTTCTGGAAATTAAATTTCCTCCAGTCGTATTATATGTTGATGTATAATCGTCCCAGATGAATCGGTACTACATACTTTAGTGGATTTCAATAAAATACGCTACAACATGTAAAATAAACTTTTTTAAAAAGTCTAAAACGTAAAAATAATAAGTTATGGCGATAACAATTTTATTTGTCTTAAACATCTAAAATTTGTTTATAATTTTAATTTTTTTAAAGCATGTAACTGCTTGATGATTAAATCTAAAGAAAATATAGCTAGGAAAAAATCCACGCGGACCAGGCAGCAGGCGGGACTCGAACCCGCACCGATGTTTTTTTAGATTTAAACATCAAGCAGTTACATGCTTTAAAAAAATAAAAATTATAACTATAATTGCTATTTCTTCTTTCAAATGTATAATAATAATAATATCATTTATTGTCAGACAACACAGATCCATATGTTAGTTTAGAAAATAACTTATAACTAAGGGTTAGTAGCCTATAAGTAAGTATTCACAAAAGTTTCGATTTTTAATACGTCATGTACCTTAAAGGCACTCCGCGCGAACGACACCAGGAAGAATAATTAACTTCTATTTCAGTCATCATTCGCACGGAGCGCCTCCAAAATGGTGCATGCGGATCACCTGCCACGACTCTCAGAATGGTGTTGTTACTGCTCCGCACTCTACACATCAGGGACGCAACTTTTTGCCGCAAGACGGCATGGAAACCATCTGTTCGAGTTACAGCAAACATTCCGGAGGCACTACAGAAGCGGAGCAATCCCAACATCGCTCTGAAAATAAATACTTGTAAAAGTATCATTTGACATTGTGGGTTACCTATAATGCGAAGAGATGGTGCTGCTTTGCAGGTTAAGAATGGCTAGAGGATTTTCGACGCGGTCCGTGAGGGCCACGGTAGCATAATTGGTCAGTGTATTCGCCCGGATTGCGAAGGGTGCGGGTTTGAGTCCCGCCTGCTGCCTGGTCCGCGTGGAATTTTTTCTAGCTATATTTTCTTTAAATCTAAAATTTGATTTTAAGTTTTCTGTATTTGTTTATGTTTCTTTTGGGGCAAATAAATACTTATTATTAATTCCTCTTAATAAAGAATCTTAATAACATAAGATTTTATCTAATGGACTATAGAGGAATCCTAATTGTAACACCCATGATCAAACTTTCGTAAGTATGTTGTGATCGTTACTTTTTCGCGAGACAATAATAATCATGGTGCATCTGAATAAAATCAAGGGCCTGAAGTGATGGTATGTACCTTTTAATTTGACATTTGAAAGCTTATTAAAAAAAGTTATACTTCAACTATACCAATTACTGAGGCTATAAAATTTGCTCGATGTGGGCAGCTGACCTGATAATTATCTACCTGATTTGATCACCTTTCTTCTACCTTTACCTATTTACATCAATTTATTGCCTATTTACATCAATTTAACTAACAAACCGATACACAAACAAACAACTTTAAAATGCTTAATTTTTTGACAACAGTGTATCCATGTCATTCTCTATACAGAATGGAAACGAGAGACTGATGTTAAATTTAGTTCTAAGCTTAGACATTCATGCCAGAATACACCTGTAATACTTTCTTTGGTTAAGTTATAGATCGTGAATGATTAAATGTTGGTTTTTTATTATAAAATCTATCGATGTATATTTTTTTATCATCTTGCTATTTGTATCGGCAGATGCACTTCATTAAACCTGGTTGAACGTTTTCCAGTATATAATTATAATTTTTCATTTTTGTTGGAGCTATACTGAACGATCTAAAATGATAGCGGTCGCGCGTGAACTAGTTTTATATAACGCACATGGTCGAGTGGCCACGTGCTTTGGCGAAAGGGATTCGCCTGCCTATGCCATCTCCATTGGTATATGCTCTAAGTTTGCTGATGATGATGAGCTCAACGATCAACAAGTGCATAAATAATTTATAATCTATGTTCAGGATGACAAACATTTGTCTATGGTTTTGAAGTGGCCATTTTTCAGAAAAAACTGGGAAGTGGGGAAGGGAAAAAAGGTGATAAATGTCAAATTTTTCAAGGCTGTTCTGTGATGATTCCATTTTTTTAGCAACGTGATAACGATTGCAACAAATAGTCAAGTTTTCGCCATTGAGTTTTCGTGTTTTTAATGTGAAATTCGCGTGGACGCGGTGAATCGGTGCCGCATCTAACCAAAATTTGAACAACAAAGCTTCGAAGTGGTGTGAAGATGGGTTATTATTGTACTGTACCACAATGCACATCGCTCGCCGGCAAGACGAAAAACGTGAAATTTCACAGATTTCCACGCGACGTTACCATGGCGGACAAATGGAATTCGATATTGAAACGCGGGAAGCCCTACACGAAGTATTCCAAAGTGTGCAGTCTTCATTTCACACAGGCAGATTACAACGTCACTACCATGGGTAAGAATAAAGGTATTCGGGTTTTTCCTTATCTGATTTATTATGCACGAAATTCGGGGAAAAATACATCCCTTGATGAGTCACCCCATCTTAAATAATTGTTTTGTTACACCGTTTGAACTCAATATTGACCCCCTTGATCTGTAGTTCCCAGTGAAATATTCGGTCTTTACCAAAAGCATAAAGTCTAGCCAACCTTTGTCATAACATTTCTATATGATCAATGCATTAAGAAATATTCAAAAGATTCCACTTTAAATTTCCTTTTGATGTCATTGATTTGACTTTTTCTCTTTATTTTCACTTGTAGGATTCCTATTAGATTTTTCTTCTTGTGTTTTTATATTGAACAATCTGCATATTTATACAGTTGTGCCTGTTGTTGATGCATTTACACTTAAAGATAAATCATCTTCTGAATGATATGAATCTTATTTTGAGGTTAGGTACTTTTATTGTCACTGCAATTATATTATTTAGATTAACTCTTTATGCAGATATCTAATCAGAAACCGAGATAGTAATCAAACAAGAAGTTGTATTAATTGGATTTCAAATTTTAACTTTCAACCGGATACATTTTTAAGATGAAAACTAGTAATCATAGATAATTCTTGTTGGAATCGTTATAAATTTTTACTTTGACTTCATTATAAATAATTTGTATCTAAATTATCTGTTTTCTCAAAATTAATTCAAATAAAAATATTAAATAAACAAATTAACACATCTGTTTAAATACAATTATCAACATTTAAATTAATTATGATGTAATAGTACTTCTTTCTATGTTACTCAAGTTTGAATGCAAATATCTTTCAAATATGCTGATATTTGCCGGCCTATTTGCAGTGTGCAACTAAAGAGACAATTGCATATATACATCAATGCTTTTCAGAACAAGTAATTTAGTGGTGTTACAATAAAACAGTAGTAGATCAGTAAATAACTCGGTGATCACTTCCACCTGTCAAAACAGTTAGCGAATAGTCCTACAGATCCAAGTGTGATAGATGGAATGAAACAGTAACTTGCTTGTCAAGGACTATGATACTACCTTTAGTAGGACTTCAAGGGACGCAAGGTGCTGATAAACTTCAGCATTCCGCAATTGAGCTGTGTGAAGCAGGAAGCGATAAGCGGGTGTTTTTGAAGCTAGCAATAGTGAGTCTGGTGGTTTTTTGAGAATCCCACGGGAACCTAACATTTTCCGGGATAAAACGTATCCTATATCTGAATCCTGCCCTAGCATGAGCATCGCGATATGATATATTACGCGTTTTTATCACGCTCAATTGTCAAATTACTATGGAGTTTGACAGTTAGATGCGATAAAAAACGTAATGTAAATTGTAGTGTTCATGCTACAGGGGCAGGTCATACACTATATGTGTGTATTAAATTTCATCGAAATGCATCCAGTAGCATTTTTTTTGCATGATTGGGTAACAAACAAACTCACTTTGGCATTTGTAATGTTAGTTAGGATTTACTTATCATAAAGTAGATGCACAAAACGGTAACAGTATGATGCAATGATGATTTTTATGATTAATGTGTATTGTTATCAAAAACAGATACGTTAATACTTCCTTTGTGGAGTTGTATCAGGCTAGGGTAGTGTGAGCAACTATTTCATTCATTATTGATCACCACCTTCATGGTACTGTGGTCGATAGAATGGTTTTCAACTCGCAAAGTGCTGGGTTGTAATCCCGGGCAGTGAATAGGTGATAATAATGATTAACTATCATTATTATTAATAATTTTTCACCATACAACTCTATTAACGTATTATTACCTCAAGTATTGTAATTGGTGGAAGGGTCCATTATTTTCTTCATTCACTCTGCCCAATTGTGTACGTCAAGTATTATTATGCATTTATGTGTAAAAATAATGTTAAATCTTAAATTGAAACTGTTTTGAAAATTGAACATTTTGTTTTCAACAAGCTTTTTAATATGATAACCAGCCTGTTATGTCATCATAATAATTACTTATCAGTGTACCATGTAAACAGAAAGCCAAATATTTTTTATACATTGGACTAACTTTTCCAAAGAATTCGCATTTATCAGTTCTCTGATCTTTAACTAATGGTTAATTCAGACTAGAGCAGTTGAAAGAATTTTGGTGTGAGTTGACCGTTATGGTTTGGGTTTTCTACGCCTTATCAAATGCCTGTTGATTGTTACAAATCACCGAAAACCTGTTATATCGATTTGTCATTTGATTGATATTTCAATAAATCGATTTTGAATATATCATTGTGACATTGGATCAATCAACAATTAAATTATTGACAATTTGACATATAAATATATAATTTTAGGGATATAATTCAGTGATTTTTAATATTTCTTAAAAAATCTATTCTGCCTTCGATTCACAAATCGATCATCTAGCCATTTGATTATTTGCAATTTGATCATATAAAACATCGATCTAATTAGTTTTTGATTTATTGGCATAACGAGCTATTGACCTATTGATTATTATTTGTCATTTGATCAAAATGGCATCGCTCGATATGGCGTAGAAAAACCGGTCAATTCATACTACCGCAGAGTCGAAGCGCATTGTAGCGAATATCAGTAACGTAGCAAACCAAATTCACCCTTATCTCCGCAACGGAATGCACACATTCCTTCTGGACGTTGCGGAGATAATGAATTTGATGCGCTGCTACTCTGCGGTAGTATGAATTGACCGGTTTTTCTACGCCATATCGAGTGATGCCATTTTGATCAAATGACAAATAATCAATAGTTCAATAGCTCATTGATCAATAGCTGGCCAGTGGTAATGACGTCATGATTTGGAAGCCATATAGGACTGGTGTTTGATTCGGAATACACCCTGAATTTACCATAAAGTGATGGAGCGAGTGTTCAACCCAAAAAAGTCGCATGCCTTTTGGGATATCTTGAAAAGCATCAGCTAATAACTAGCGACCGACCATACGGTTTCCGTCACGCTCATTTGGCTGGTGATCTGGTTTATCCCACTCACCATTGGGCTGAAGCCGTCGAGAGCAAGGGTTATTCACATAAACAAAAAATTCAAAAAAAAAAAAAATCAATATCATTTATTCAGTCTAGGCTGTTACAAGCACTTGTGAATGTCGAAAAGCTACGCCATCGGTTCGCAAATCTACGGCGGGAGACCTTGTACTGAGAAGAACCGGCAAGAAACTCAGCAAGGGCTGTTTTTTTCTCCCTGTATTATATACAGAGTCGTCAATTTGAAAAATGAGTTCAATATTACAAATGTAAATGATAAAACAATTAGGTATGACTATAAAATAAAAAATATAAAAAACAGATTTAAAAATGAAAAAAAGTTTAGGAATGCTGTGTCCCACTGTTTAGGCATAAAAACAAAACACAACATTACAGACATATTATTACACACACGCACGTAACCACGCACACACACACATACACACACACACACATACACACACACACACATACACATACACACACACGCACACGCAAGCACACACGCTGGATAAAAACGAAACACTAACCATATATTTTGCCAATAACTTGCTATCTATTTTTAAAATATTAAACATTGCCATATACGCTTCTGAAATTACCAAGTAAATGTGTTATTTTTTGGAAGATACTGGCTCCTTAATACACAGGTAAATCCTATATTTTTAGGAGCCAGGGTATTCTGGTATTTATCCAATAAAGATTTTTATTTTATTATTATTATATTATAGACTAGTGGCCCGCCCTCGCTTCGCTTCGGTGTAGAGCTGTAGTGTAAACTATAGTTTTTGTTCTCAGGCTTGTGCTATAAACAATGACTTTATTTATATAATTACACGTGTTATTGTGAGTCAACCATAAAAGATAGACGTATGCTGTTGCGGGATATTTTTTAGACAATTTTATGTAGAATATTTCCGTTACACATGATTTCTATGTAACTTTAACCATTAAGGCTACACACGCGACGGAAGTTTAAAAAATGGAGTAACTTCTCCCGTTTTCCCAACATTTCCCTTCACTACTCTGCTCCTATTGATTGTAGCGTGATGAAAAGTATACTATAACCTGCCCAGGAGTATGAAGAATAATTGTACCAAGTTTGGTTAAAATCCGTCGAGTAGTTTTTGTTTCTATAAGGAACATACCCACAGACAGACAGACAGACAAAAAATTTACTGATTGCATTTTTGGCATCAGTTTCGATCACTAATAACCCCCTGATAGTTATTTTGAAAATATATTTCATGTACAGAATTGACCTCTCTACAGATTTATTATAAGTATAGATTTGAAATGTTGCATGACGTTCGTGTGTCGCGCTTGCGTGAGTGCTCGTCAAAGTATACCCGCACCGACTAGCGGCCCTCGGGCTGCTCGCCGCTTGCCAAATGCACCACGCAATTACCTGCCTCGCGAGGGTTTGTTAACAGCAAAACAACACGGCGTTCAGTGCCGTCTTTGATCTATTGGAGGCCCTAAAAAAATATCCTCTAAAAAACCCTGCGAATACCCTCTGCAAACTGCTTCGTGCGAAACCGCGGGATCCCCGTTTAGGGATTCTTCCGCGTCTCCGCACCCAGCAGCCTCCCGGCCTAGCCGGGGCTCCACGGCAGGGGTCTCCCGAGGTATTGCGGGGACCCCGCAGACGTGGGGCATATTAGGATAATGGGGCCCCTATGACTTCCGTTTGGTGATTTAACAGGAACTAGGGACTTTGTATTTGATCTGAGGGGCCCCCTATCGATCGCGGGGCCCTGGGCACTTGCCCAAAGTGCCCACTGGGAAAGACGGGTCTGACTGCGTTGGTCATTGTCGTGGATATAATGTTTTCTTTTCTCCCCGTTATCGAAAAAAAGGTCTTGGTGCAAATTGTACTTAGGCGTGAGGTTACCAGCCCCACTCTCGAACTGTGACGCGCTCTATCTTGCATTTTTTTGGTTAAATTGACAAAAGACTACGCGTCAGCTATTTTGTAATAATTAAACTGACGGTGTCTATAGTATTTCGTTTTCTTTAATTCCGTTATTACCCCTCTTAGTTAGCCACCGGCCATACGGTTTCAGTCCAGTGTTACCAACCCTTACCAAAATTTTACCCTAAGTATTTTTTAAATTCCCCTAATATCCCCTAAATATAGAAATTTATATGTACCCACTTATCTTATTACCTAAATTCCTTCGTTGCTCATAAATTAAAACGTTACATATTTAGTTACAGTAAATTATTTTATTGAATAAATACATTTTCCGAATGGAAAATCAAACGAAAATGAGCTGACAGGCTGTTAAATCTTATTTAGCTGTTTTGATTGGTGGAAGGCAAAGAACTTTAGTCCATACAACTTTAGGAAACAATAGGCCACACAGTCAGTTCAGTCGTTTCATATCGTGGTGCGTTCCATTCTACGCAAAAACTGAAAGAAAACTCACGATTTATTTGCAAGTTTTGTTAAAAGCCCCCCATAAAGTTCCAGCTCCTAAAAAGTCCGTTTTAACCCTTCTAGCCCCTAAATCTGAGGGCAAAACCCCTAAGTTGGGAACCGTGTTTCAGTCACGGTAATTTAGCTGGTGATCTTGTGACTCCCTATTGGGCTGAAGCCGTGGAGCGCACGGGCAAGGCCCTCTCACTCACAGATCCTGGATATCACTAATAGGTTTATTAATATGGTCTGACATTAATCACTTACATTGAAGTTGTTATTTTTACAACTATCGCATTTATCACGGGGAGTGTTCTGAGGAATTGTTCAGTTTAATTCCAGCTGCTGCATTTCGCCATCGTCCATCGCGACAAAAATTTCATCCCCATCATCTTGATGCGTGGCTATCCACAACCGTGCGTTTTTGTAGAAATTTTTTACCACGTACGACAAAACTGTGGAATATATTGTCGCCAGCAGTGTTTCCGGACGAATACGACCCAAAAATCTTCGAAAAAAGAGCGTACTCCTTCCTTAAAGGTCGGCATCGCATTTGTGATACTCCTGGTGTTGCAAGTGTCCATGGGCCCTATAACAAAAAAAATATTAATTTGGGGTATCTCAGGGGCATTGCAAGTAAGTGGATATCTTCTTGGACTGCATAAGCATTAATGCCGTTAGCAGCAGCTCCTTTTTACGACGACTGGGAAAAAGAAAAAAAAAAGTAATTTTATCTACGTACAATGACCAACGCGTCGATGTTTTCCTGTTAACAAACCCCCGCGACGCAGCTAATTTCGTGGTGCAATCGGCCAGCGGGAGCTTTCCGACGAGGGTTACTCGATGTAGTTAAACTTGCGTTCACGTAAGCGTCTCAGACGTAAAATAACCCCGCATCCGACAAGTAACTCGGCCCCCCCACGACAACGGCTAACTAGAGCCGAGGTCCGAGTCTCAGAGACGCCCTCTAGTTGAGCCGACCCCCTCAGGTTCGAGTGGTCTAGAGGCTCCAGACGGAGAGGAGACTCCTCCGCCTGGAATACCTCTACAGGCACTCGCCAATTCTTGGCTTGAGGTCCCCTTAGGATCTCGCCGTCCCCAAACCCGGTGACGCTGTAAAAGTCATCTGCGACACACTAAAAAAACGACAGGTTGCACTCCGGGAGTGCCGGCAGAAGTGAGAACTTGAATATTAACGTTGTGCATTTTTGATATTTTGGAATGGTTAGGGAATAATTTTGCACGAATTGTTTTATTTATCAGTATTAAAGTACTATCATGTATGTGGTAATACAATATTTATTTATTGCGCTATCGTACACAGACATGACAATTTATATTACATTAAAAAAGTTTATCTCTCAGAAAAATCAACTTACATGAATGAATCACATTTAAGCGCACCTAGCGACATCTATTGTAAAAAAAATGCATTTACTTCTCAATAAAGCTGCCACGTGGACATCCTATATAGTAATATTTTATTTTACCGTATTGTAATAATAAGTCTCTACTTATTATTATAATACGGTAAAATAAAATATTACTATATTTCGTCCAATATATTGAAAGTCAACAACCTTTCCAATTTTATTGTGTGTCATGATGCGATCAGCCCACGTGTTTAACCTAACGCGAGTTTAACATTTGTTACCTATACAAAAAAAAGTGTACAACACCGCTAAAGAAGTTTTCACTTCAAAAAAAAACATTTAAAATCGGACCAAGTAGTTCATGAGATTAGCGCGTTCAAACAAACAAACAAATCCTTCAGCTCTATAATGTTAGTGCTATAGATTTAAAGTTGGTTTGGTTTCAAGTCGCTCAGCGCGCTATGGAAAGGGCTATGCTCGGCGTTTCTCTGAAGGATCACATCAGAAATGAGGTCATCCGACAGAGAACCAGAGTTAACGACATAGCCCACCGGATTAGCAAGTTGAAGTGGCAGTGGGCTGGCCATATTTGCCGAAGAACCGATAACCGTTGGGGTAGACGAGTTCTGGAGTGGAGACCGCGTCTAGGGAAACGTAGTGTGGGACGTCCTCAGGCACGATGGAGTGACGATTTGCGTAAGATGGCTGGCAGGAGCTGGATGCGAGTAGCCCAAGATCGATCTGAGTGGCGTGCATTTGGAGAGGCCTATGTCCAGCAGTGGACTAGGATAGGCTGTTGATAATGATAGATTTAAAATTGTTGTTTTGATACTATTATTATTTGGTATTTTAGGTTTTCACGCACACTACTCATTAAATAAATTAGGTTTCAATTGTAGATACGGTAAAAGGATGCGAATCGTCATAAATCTATACTCATAATAAATCTGTAGAGAGGTCAATTCTGTACATGAAATATATTTTCAAAATAACTATCAGGGGGTGATTAGTGATCGATACTGATGCCAAAAATGCAATCAGTAAAATTTTTGTCTGTCTGTCTGTCTGTGTGTATGTTCCATATATAAACAAAAACTACTCGACGGATTTTAACGAAACTTGGTACAATTATTCTTCATACTCCTGGGCATGTTATAGTATACTTTTTATCACGCTACAATCAATAGCAGCAGAGTAGTGAAGGGAAATGTTGGGAAAACGGGAGAAGTTACTCCATTTTTTAAGCTTCCGTCGCGTGTGCAGCCTTAATGGTTAAAGTTACATAGAAATCATGTATGACGGAAATATTCTACATAAAATTGTCTAAAAAATATCCCGCAACAGCATATGTCTATCTTTTATGGTTGACTCACAATAACATGTGTAATTATATAAATAAAGTCATTGTTTATAGCACAAGCCTGAGAACAAAAACTATAGTTTACACTACAGCTCTGCACCGAAGCGAAGCGAGGGCGGGCCACTAGTAAATAAATAAATCATTGCATCTCTACAGTGTAAACTTATTTTATTTGATAGGTACTATTATTGTCACAAAAACCGCATTGCATCCTGCATGGAAATTACGTGGGTATCACCGCTAAAATTATCTTTTTGTTTCACAAAATAAAGTTTAACACACATTTAAACTCAAACTCATTTATTCAGTCTAGGCTGTTACAAGCTCTTGTGAAAGTCAAACGCTACGCCATCGGTTCGGAAATCTACGGCGGGAGACCTTGTACTGAGAAGAACCGGCAAGAAACTCAGCAAGGGCTATTTTTTCTCTCTCTGTTTTGTTTCATACAGATTCGTCAATTGAAAGATGACATCAAAAATTTAAAATATGTGTTAATGTCAACTTTTATCACATTAATATTATTAATTAATAAAAGTTAAGTTTAGCTAGGTACAATTTTTAAATTAAGTAGTGGCGATTAAAAAATTTTCGTCCAAATTAGCAAAGTAAAACAACTTAGTCTATTATATTAAGCCCAAGGTGCCTTAGTTTAGTTAATACCAGTGGCTGCTCGCGATTCCATACAAATTCCAACAGCTTTTCATTCCCTTAAAAGATATTTGGAATGAAAACCATCTTATGAATAAATATTTCCAACACTCACACCAATTAGCCTAGTCCCAAAGTCAGCACTGTAAGGTTTTTGTTATGGGATACTTGCTAGGGTAACGGATAGAATACATATATAAGTATCTAATATATAAAATTCTCGTGTCGCGGTGTTTGTGGTTAAACTCCTCCGAAACGGCTTTCCCGATTCTCATGAAATTTTGTGTGCATATTGGGTAGGTCTGAGAATCGGACAACATCTATTTTTCATCCCCCTAAATGTTAAGGGTAATCCACACCTAAATTTTTTTTTTGACATTTTAGATTTTTTTTTTATTTTTTTTATGATACATCATACAAAATCACATACAACCCTAAATTTTCACTCTTCTACCACCAACCCCTATTTTTTTATGGCGGTACGAAGTTCGTTGGGTGAGCTAGTATTTATATAGAAATACATATTAAACATCTATGACTGGAGTGCAAATGCTCGGATTCATCACACAAACATCTGCCCCCACCGGGATTCGAACCCGGAACATCTCGAGTCGGCGACACCATGAAACCCGGCGTACCAACCACTCGGCCACGGAGGTCGTCTTATGTCCTTTATATACACTTTATGTCGTCCGTGTGATCTACTTGCTGTGTTTCTTCTATATAAATTCATGCCTGCATACGACCATTTCGGGCTTTGACCACTTCTGCTTAAGACTACCTTGTAACATGATTGTTTCTGGATTTAACCTTTTATTTTTATAGATATGAGGGTTGTAACTAGGGTTGCCAGACGTTGGCTTATCAATTCCGGGACATTTGCCCCCCAGCCCCCCGAAAGAAAATATGAAGCGTCAAATCAACCCCCCCCCCCCCCCCCTATCACCCCCCAGAATTTAAACATCAAGCAGTCCAGCGGTGTCATTCGTTATGAGTTTATTTTGTTACGAAACTAGTACATTATCTTAATCCGGGGCAATAAGGTCTAATTATTTCTCAAAAAAAATCACGGTTTGTCGTGAATGTTATTTTACGTAATCGCCATTTTGTTATCAAGAAAAGGACAACAGTACAGCTCAGCCGTTCGCACTCGGAAGCGGATTCGCCATTTCGCTCTTTCCGCGTTGAAGCGTACAGTTCTGTCTCGCTCGCTGGATTGAATGCGTGTGTGATAGTTGCTTATGTAGTTAAGTCGGAGCATATTTTATTTGATGCTAGTATGAGCGTACCGTATCTTCTCTTTTTGTTTTAATCTAAGGGATAACCCCATAGTCTTAGAGTATACTAGCAAACCAGTGAACCAAATGTTCACCAAAACCTGATTTAAAAAAAAATGTATTTAATTAATTGAGAACTTCGGAGATTTTGTGTGGTTTCGCTTGAAATTCGTGATTTCTCGAAAACCGGAAGTGCTACGTTACTCAAATCCGGTTTGTAGTCTTATCAGACTATTCTTAACTTAGAACTTAAACATTCTCTTTATCTATCTCTTACGGTTTGGTCGCTGAAACAGCACCACAGACAGACGGACGGACGGACTTGTCTAATAGATAAGAGATACCAACTTAGTCGTTAAGAGCCCTTTCACATTTTTTGCAGAAAATCGTAATTTTTGAGTGCCTCGTTTACCCCCTTAGAAAAGATTTTGACTATTTCCAATAGAAGTAAACAGTAGATTTATTCTTCCTATTGTAAGTTAATGTAGAATATTTGCAAATACTATTTTCTTTTTTTTGTACTGATCGTTCTACCGCAGCTAGTTTACGGAAAAAACGATAATAAGCACAACTTCAAATGTCTCAATCTCTCAATAATGTTTAATAAATTAGATCAAATTAATTACTGCGACATCGGAAATATGTTTTTGTTGTAACATAATGTTTTGGAATTTTGAGTTTCCATCTCATTATTTATCAAAAAAAAAAACATCTAACCCGTGAGTTTTCCCAAAAAAGAATGCAGGTTTACCTTACGTATTTTGATATTGAATTAAATAGAATTACTATCAACAACTTTCATAAAACTTATCTACATCTACCATCATTTAACTACTGAAATATGTATATATTTTTTATAATTAGTTTATTAATAACTAGTGGCCCACCCTCGCTTCGCTTCGGTGTAGAGCTGTAGTGTAGACTATAGTTTTTGTTCTCAGGCGTGTATTGTACACAATTAATTTATTTATTTAATTCTTTTTCTATGATTCTTTTTTTATTGAATAGGTAATAATGTTAACTTTTTTAAATTAGGGATGAGTGAGAGTATTATAAACGTAAGAGTAAACAAATATAATCATAATGCTCCGAACTGCTAAGCTATCAGGAGTTACACGTATTATTGTGAATAAACCATAAAAGATAGACATATGCTGTTGCAGGATATTTTTTAGACAATTTTATGTAGAATATTTCCGTCATACATGATTTCTATGTAACTTTAACCATTAAGGCTGCCTGCACACGCGACAGAAGCTTAAAAAATGGAGTAACTTCTCCCGTTTTCCCAACATTTCCCTTCACTACTCTGCTCCTATTGATTGTAGCGTGATGAAAAGTATACTATAACCTGCCCAGGAGTATGAAGAATAATTGTACCAAGTTTCGTTAAAATCCGTTGAGTAGTTTTTGTTTCTATAAGGAACATACACACAGACAGACAAAAATTTTACTGATTGCATTTTTGGCATCAGTATCGATCACTAATCACCCCCTGATAGTTATTTTGAAAATATATTTCATGTACAGAATTGACCTCTCTACAGATTTATTATAAGTACTTATAGATTATTTTATAAGACTCGAAACATCACCCGTAAAATGCAATATATACTAGTGCAAATCTACCTACGCGCCGTTCAGTACCTTTAGTACGAGTTTTACAATTACGAAAACTATGATAGTTTTCGTGAGCTCGCACTCGTACTAAGGGTACTGATTTTATTTTTTTCGTTTCAATACAAATAAACGGTGTTTAAATTCTATCATTAAATCATTTGCGTCTTCTTAAATTTTAAGTATATTTGGTTACTTTTCACAATTATGGACATAAAAACATAATTTACAATTACGAAAACTATGATAGCTTTCGTGAACTCAAACTCGTACTAAGGGTACAGTATGGCAGCGGCGCAATTTTGTAAAAGGGCTCTTAAGACAATGCCTTAACGACTGATCGAGACACGTGCGGCATAGACAAGATGCATGCGTTGGACACACAGGTGTAACCGCGGAGCAAGTAATCACTCCGTGGTTACGTATGTTACGATAAGATACATGCGTCATGCCGGCACCTCACACGTCTATACGTATTTTGCGTTTTAAATTTGATTGCAGTCTTTTTGATGTGTGACATCTTTCCTCTCGCTTTCCTGCAATTTGTGGGAGTGATTTCGTGAAATGGGACGGAAATGTGTAATAGGAAGTCGCGAACGTGCGCGCTATTTGATTTGATTTTAGAACTTAATGTTCGAATGGCTTATTTCATTTTGTAGTAGGTTTTATTTCTTTTTTTACTAATATAAGGTGAGGTTTCAAATGTTACATCATCATACGCGACTACTGTAAGGCTCGCTCGTTTTTGTTTTAAATAATAAATATAAATTGTAGTGATATACCAAGGTTTTGGTTGTATTTATTTATGTACTAGCTGTGCCCCGGGGTGCTACCCGCGGCTTATTAGGGCTATTTTTCCGCAGTTAAACGTAGCCGATGTGTTAATCAAGGGTGTCAGCTAACTCCATACTACCAAATTTTATTGAAATCACTCCAGCCGTTTAGACGTGAAGAAGTAACAAACATACACACTCACAAACTTTTGCCTTTATAATATTATAGTGTGATGATTTCAAATTTTGTAATCTAAACACTTGTTAATAAAATAATACAATGATTAACACAATATAGAATATTGTTTGATAGATAACTGACTTAGAATAATGTATGTGTATAATAATTGTTAGTCATGAATCGGAATAATTGAGAAAATAAAAAGTTTTTCTTGCGGTGAAAAATCGTGCGTATATTTTCTCAAAGATTATAGAAGTAGTAAAAAATGCATTGTCAATTTTGATATAAAGAATAAATTAAAAACCATAAATAAATACAGATGTTTAAAGAACTCTGTTGCGGGATGCGGCAACAATAATGTTTAATTTAAATTTTGACGAAACTTAAGTGGATATAATTCGAATTAATAATATATGGGACACGTATTTGAAAGCATACCAATGCTTGAAATAAAATTATTACTATAAAGTCTTGCTATGTGAGTTATCACTTAAATCAGGTATTGACAGTTGAATATCTGAATTTTAGGAAACCTGTAGATAGGGTTAGCATTTAAGAATTTCAAAAGTCCTGACAAAATTCCGGACAATACGAAAAATATCAGAACTTTTTAGTCACAATATGGAAACATTACTCACTTAGTTACAAATAAAATATGGATTGTTTTTTCCCCCCCACGACAACGGCTAACTAGACCCGAGGTCCGAGTCTCAGAGACGCCCTCCAGTTGTTCCGACCCCCTCAGGTGCTCGTGGTGTAGATGCTCCAGACGGAGAGGAGACTCCCCCCGTGGGGAAATGCCATCCGCCTGGAATACCTCCAGAGGCACTCGCCAATTCTCGGCTTGAGGTCCCCTTAGGATCTCGCCGTCCACAAACCCGGTGACGCTGTAAAGGTCATCTGCGACAACAGCATACACACTCAAAAAAAAAAGTGTTTTTTTCATATTCCATCTAATTTAAATAATACGGCCAATTTAAAGACCCGGGTCTTTAAATTGGCCAACAGTCAACATGTCCCGACTAATCCGGATGGATTACCATCCACCCTACCTGTAGAGTCCGCGAAGACGCCCTGGTCTGCAATAAGAGACTTTTTGTCCGTCAAAATAGATCGCTTTCAACTGAATGGAGGAACACACAGGAGAGATAAAAATTTCTGCGTAACAAAATAAAAATCTACAAATAAAAAAAGAGTTGCTTATGCGCCAGAAAAGTACTCTTTTCACACGACAGAACTGAATTAAAATCGGCCAACAGTCTCGTCTGCTGATCAGATCACGTGGATTTTTTCTAGTAATATTTTATTTAGATTTAAACATCCAGCAGTTACATGCTTAAAAAATAAAAATTATAGCTTTCATTATGTCAATTTGAATAAAGTGTGATTTAAATTTGAATATTAAGAAACGTCTAATCTCACTATGTGAGTTAACTCACCCTAACTTATATATGTGTGCAATTTTCTGTGTAATGTTCTAATATATAAAATTCTCGTGTCACGGTGTGCGTAATTGAACTACTCCGAAACGGCTCGACTGATTTTCGTGAAATTTTATATGCATATTAGCGGCCCGCCCTCGCTTCGCTTCGGTGTAGAGCTGAAGTGTAGACTACAGTTTATCAAACTGAAACTAGCAGCCACCAGCTAGCAGCCGACATGGACGAAACATAGAAGATAGGGTCCGGGCCCTATATTTTTTAAAAATTAGAATTTTTCGTTGCGAAATTACAAATAATATTAAAAATTAACGTGACAAGTTTTGGTACCTTTATCTCCTCTGCTAAAAATATAATTTTAATAAATTGTTGAAACTGAAACTAGCAGCCGACATTCTCTTGAGACAATTTTTTTTTTTCAACTAAACTATTAGAGTATCTTGGCTGACATTACACCCACTATTTCTTCACCCTAAAAAGAAGTTCTGGGGAAAATTTCAGCAATTTCGTATGTGTAGGAGATGAGATACAGCTTTTTTTAAAAATAAATAATCTTTGTCCTGAGAGAAAATATTTTTTTACAACTAAACTATTAGAGTATCTTGGCTGAAATTACTTCCACTATTTCTTCACCCTAAAAAGAAGTTTTGAGGAAAATTTCAGCAATATCGTATGTCTAGGAGATGAGATACAGCTTTTTAAACAAAAAAAAAATATTCTCCCGAGAAAATTTTTTTTTACAACTAAACTATTAGAGTATCTTGGCTGAAATTACTTCCACTGTTTCTTCACCCTAAAAAGAAGTTTTGAAGAAAATTTCAGCAATTTCGTATGTCTAGGAGATGAGATACAGCGTTTTAAACAAAAAAAAATTCTCCCGAGAAAATATTTTTTTACAACTAAACTATTAGAGTATCTTGGCTGAAATTACTTCCACTATATCTTCACCCTAAAAAGAAGTAGTGAGGAAAATTTCAGCAATATCGTATGTCTAGGAGATGAGATACAGCTTTTTAAACAAAAAAAATATTCTCCCGAGAAAATATTTTTTTACAACTAAACTGTTAGAGTATCTTGGCTGAAATTACTTCCACTATATCTTCACCCTAAAAAGAAGTAGTGAGGAAAATTTCAGCAATATCGTATGTCTAGGAGATGAGATACAGCTTTTTAAACAAAAAAAAAAATCTGAGAAAATATTTTTTTACAACTAAACTATGAGAGTATCTTAGCTGAAATTACTTCCGGTATTTCTTCACCTTAAAAAGAAGTTTTCAGGAAAATTTCAGCAAATTCGTATGTCTAGGAGACGAGATACAGCGTTTTAAACAAAAAAAAATTCTCCCGAGAAAATATTTTTTTACAACTAAACTATTAGAGTATCTTGGCTGAATTTACTTCCACTATTTCTTCACCCTAAAAAGAAGTTTTGAGGAAAATCTCAGCAAGTTCGTATGTCTAGGAGATGAGATACAGCTTTTTAAACAAAAAAAAATATTCTCCCGAGAAAATATTTTTTTACAACTAAACTGTTAGAGTATCTTGGCTGAAATTACTTCCACTATATCTTCACCCTAAAAAGAAGTAGTGAGGAAAATTTCAGCAATATCGTATGTCTAGGAGATGAGATACAGCTTTTTAAACAAAAAAAAAAAATGGTTGCCTGTAAAGTCGGTTTTACGGGCGAAGATTTTACTTGACAACGTCTTTTTCTCGGTAGAATATTTATTGATATGAATATAATTAAATTGCACAATAGGAACAAGGAATTGAATGAAAATAAGAATTGCACAAATTTTAACTATAGAAATATATTTTGTTTACTAAAACATTGTACATGTAAACTTAAACTTAACACGAGAGACTCATCGTAACGTTACCGAGCGTTACACTTTTTCATAAGTGACTCCCAGCCGCAACCTAATTTAAGACGTTGTCACGTCAAAATCTGAGAGAATATTTTTTTACAACTAAACTATGAGAGTATCTTGGCTGAAATTACTTCCGGTATTTCTTCACCTTAAAAAGAAGTTTTCAGGAAAATTTCAGCATGTTCGTATGTCTAGGAGACGAGATACAGCTTTTTAAACAAAAAAAAAATATTCTCCTAAGAAAATATTTTTTTACTACTAAACTATTAGAGTATCTTGGCTGAAATTACTTCCACTGTTTCTTCACCCTAAAAAGAAGTTTTGAAGAAAATTTCAGCAATTTCGTATGTCTAGGAGATGAGATACAGCTTTTTAAACAAAAAAATATTCTCCCGAGAAAATATTTTTTTACAACTAAACTTTTAGAGTATCTTGGCTGAAATTACTTCGACTATTTCTTCACCCTAAAAAGAAGTTTTGAAGAAAATTTCAGCAATTTCGTATGTCTAGGAGATGAGATACACCTTTTTAAACATAAAAAAAAAATCTCCTGAGAAAATATTTTTTTAAAACCAAACTTTTAGAGTATCTTGGCTGAAATTACTTCCACTGTTTCTTCACCCTAAAAAGAAGTTTTGAAGAAAATTTCAGCAATATCGTATGTCTAGGAGATGAGATACAGCTTTTTAAACAAAAAAAAATATTCTCCCGAGAAAATATTTTTTTACAACTAAACTTTTAGAGTATCTTGGCTGAAAGTACTTCCACTGTTTCTTCACCCTAAAAAGAAGTTTTGAGGAAAATTTCAGCAAGTTCATATGTCTAGGAGATGAGATACAGCGTTTTAAACAAAAAAAATATTCTCCTGAGAAAAAAAATTTTTTGAAAACTTTTACAGTATCTTGGCTGAAATTACTTCCACTGTTTTTTCACCCTAAAAAGAAGTTTTGAAGAAAATTTCAGCAATATCGTATGTCTAGGAGATGAGATACAGCTTTTTAAACAAAAAAAAATTCTCCCGAGAAAATATTTTTTTACAACTAAACTATTAGAGTATCTTGACTGATAGTGGAAGTAATTTCAACCAAGATACTCTAATAGTTTAGTTGTAAAAAAATATTTTCTCTGGAGAATATTTTTTTTTGTTTAAAAAGCTGTATCTCATCTCCTAGACATACGATATTGCTGAAATTTTCCTCACTACTTCTTTTTAGGGTGAAGATATAGTGGAAGTAATTTCAGCCAAGATACTCTTAACAGTTTAGTTGTAAAAAAATATTTTCTCGGGAGAATATTTTTTTGTTTAAAAAGCTGTATCTCATCTCCTAGACATACGATATTGCTGAAATTTTCTTCAAAACTTCTTTTTAGGGTGAAGAAACAGTGGAAGTAATTTCAGCCAAGATACTCTAAAAGTTTGGTTTTAAAAAAATATTTTCTCGGGAAAATATTTTTTTTTTGTTTAAAAAGCTGTATCTCATCTCCTAGACATACGATATTGCTGAAATTTTCTTCAAAACTTCTTTTTAGGGTGAAGAAACAGTGGAAGTTATTTCAGCCAAGATACTCTAAAAGTTTAGTTTTAAAAAAATATTTTCTCAGGATAATATTTTTTTTTTGTTTATAAAGCTGTATCTCATCTCCTAGACATACGAAATTGCTGAAATGTTCCTCAATACTTCTTTTTAGGGTGAAGAAATAGTGGAAGTAATTTCAGCCAAGATACTCTAATAGTTCAGTTGTAAAAAAATATTTTCTCTCAGGAGAAAGATTATTTGTTTTTTAAAAAAGCTTTATCTCATCTCCTACACATACGAAATTGATGAAATTTTTCCCAGAACTTCTTTTTAGGGTGAAGAAATAGTGGGTGTTATTTCAGCCAAGATACTCTAATACTTTAGTTGAAAAAAAAAAATTGTCTCAAGAGAATGTCGGCTGCTAGTTTCAGTTTCATCTACAGTTTTTGTTCTCAGGCTTGTATTTTATACACAATGCCATTTATCTATGATTCTTCTTATACCTGCATGCAGAGTCTCAGCCCGATCGGTTTAAAATTGACAAAGTTTCATACAAACTTTCATTCCCTATTTTATTCCCTTGGGGGTAGAATCAAAATCCTTTCTTAGCGGATGCCTACGTCATAACAGATATGCAGGTAGACTGCATGCCATGGGGGCGGAGCCGTGGTAGAATCCCTAACGGGGACCCTGCGGCTCCGCACTAGGCAGTGTAGAGGTATTCGCAGGACTTTTTTAGCGGATATTATGCTGTAAAGCGCCCGTAAGAGTTGCGGGGTCCTCGGTGGGTAGCCACTGGGGGGTCCGTAAGACTTGCGGGTGCCAGGTGTGAGGTCCGTTCGGCGGTGTGCCTCTTAGAGGCGCCGTCGTCTGTAAAAAGATTTTTTACCTGCGTTATAAAAAAAAAAAAAAAAAAAAGGTAGACTGCATGCCAAATTTCAGCCCGATCCGTCCAGTGGTTTGGGTTGTACGTTGATAGATCACTATGTCAGTCAGTCACCTTTGAGTTTTATATATATAGATATATAGATTCAGTACGTCTGGGAATCGGATAACATCTATTTTTCATCCCCCTAAATGTGAAGGTCCACCCTTAATTTTTTTTTGGACAAAATTTACTGTTTTTGTTTTTGTATGATACTTACATCATAGAAAAAAATGGGTGCGTGTACTTATGTAGGCGCGTGAGAAGTTATCCTTCTTTGGCATCGTTTAAAATTAGTTTTTAATTGCATGCAAATAATTAATTACAATAAATTAATAAAAAGTTTGGAAAAGGAAACAGTCAATAAAGTTCAGTTTTAATTTGAAAAAATAAATAAATAATCAAAATATTCAATTAAAATCGCTACTGAATATAATTTATTACAACGTATGTGATTTGCACTTGTATGAAACTCAAACACGTATTCCGAATATACAAACTAGAAACATGTGGATAAATATTATAAATATGAATACCTATAACTGTTACTTTATTACAAAAAATAAAGATGTGGTTTTTGGTTCTACTACACCAATGGTCAAGAGATGGCGCTGTAGTCTCCTGAATCGCGCTTTGGTTCCGTTGTTCCAGATTAATAAATACTTTTGATAGGCCTTCTCAATGCAGTCGTTAGCACCCACTAAATAGAGATTCTATTTCTATTTTGTTGGTAGATTTTCTTAATGTGCGGTAAACACAAAAGTAACGCATGAAGTTGGTGCTGCCAACCAACTTCATGCTGTTAAAATTTTGTGTTACAGTGATGCGCGCGCATCTTAAAATTTCACTCTCATCATTTTTTCATAACGCGCCTAAAGAAGTATAACTTCAAAAATACATACAACGCTCAATTTTCACCCTTCTACCACCAACCCCTATTTTTAACGGCGGTACGAAGTTCGCTGGGACAGCTAGTATATGTATATTTATTGAATTGAATGCATTCTCTTTTAGAGCTATGACGCGGTGTGATAAAGGGTATTTCCCACCGTCGGAGTTGACCTCATGCCAGAGGTTTTCCTTGTTTGTTTGTGTCTGATCTAACAACGATTGTAGTAGCATTGTCGAGATTCATCATACTATGAGGGATTCGGTGCGGTTCTTTTTATTGTCTACTACTGGCCCGCCCTCGCTTTGCTTCGGTGTAGAGCTGTAGTGTAGACTACAGTTTTTGTTATCAGGCTTGTATTATACACAATGACATTCATCTATGATTCTTCTTATACCTGCATGCAAAGTCTCAGCCCGATCGGTTTAAAATTGACAAAGTTTCATTCGATTGATCAAAATTCTTTCTTAGCGGATGCCTACGTCATAGCATCTACCTGCATGCCAAATTTCAGCCCGATCCGTCCAGTGGTTTGAGCTGTGCGTTGATAGATCACTGTGTCAGTCAGTCACCTTTGAGTTTTATGTATATATATATATATAGACTAGTGGCCCGCCCTCGCTTTGCTTCGGTGTAGAGCTGTAGTGTAGACCATAGTTTCTGATCAAAGGCTTGTATTATACACAATGACTTTCTTCATAATTATTATAATCCTTCCATTCCAAGTAAAAAATTCGTTGCGTAGTTTAGGACCCGTTGTACCGAATGCAACATTGCTCTGCTGTTCCGATTTGAAAAAATATTTTTGTATTGGATAGTGCATTTATCGAGGAAGGCTATAGGCTATATATTACCAGGCTACGACCAGTAGCAGCGGAGCATCGATGAAAAATGTTGCAAAAACGGGTAAAAATATTTCATTTGTGAGACTCCGTTGCGTGCGCTGGGTAAAAAGTTAAAGTTACACAAAAATTGTGTATGACGGAATTCTTCCTCTTTAAAAGTTCTGTAAAAAAGTCCACGACAGCCTATGTCCATATTTTAAGTTTGACTCGCTATAAACCTTTTTCTTCAAATTAACGCGGGTGAAACCGCAGGGGACCTCTAGTTGTGATATAACTGTAATAGTTAGACATATGGTATCGCGGACTTTTTTGTAGATATTGATGGTATCCTCTATAAAACTTTAGTACATCACTTTGCTCTATTGTCAATGACTTCCGCAGCGTACGCGATATAAGGTTATTTTTTGGTATTTTTTACACACGTTGAGTTAAATTATCGAAGTTTTCATACGGAACCCTTTTTTGAAAATACACTATAGCCTATATTAATCAGTGATAATGTAGCATTCAAATGGTAAAAGAATGTTTAAAACCGTCCAGTACTTTTTAAGCCAATTCGTTACAAACATACTTACATACAAATTTTTCCTCTTTATAATATTAGTATAGATTTAAAAAAATATGATTGTGTAATCGTATGTTTGAGAACTGATTTTACATACAATCTTCTTCTTTTCCTTATAAATTAAAAAAAAATGCTTGAGTGTCGTGGAACACTCAGTTGGAAGTTGAAAATATTTATTTAACACGGACTACGAACTGTGCCCGTACCACTCCACAATTTACTTTATATCACGTATTTTATCGCGTCTAAATAGTCTAGTAAATTGACAATTATGCGTGATAAAAACACGTTATAATGTTATACCGCGGTGCTCATGCTAGGGGGGCTGGGTCCAGTGTCCTCTCCGTATCAATATCAATATCTCCGTATTCCATAAGAAAAGTATTCTACCTACCAATCCGCACTGGGGCCGCGTGGTAGGCCATAACACGATCCCCCGATCCCGCCAGACTGTTAAACAAACCTTGGAACTACGTCCACACCTCGACCCAGCCGTGGCCATCAGTCATCCGTGGCCCAGCCAGCTGCTCATCTAGCTCGGGATATGATATTCTTAATATCTTATATATAAAATTCTCGTGTCACAATGTTAGTTACCATACTCCTCCGAAAAAGCTTGACCGATTTTTATGAAACTTTATATGCATATTCACTAGGTCTGAGAATCGGATACTATCTATTTTTCATACCCCTTAGTGATAAGGGTTGTACACCCCTAACATTTTTTTAGATTTTGGTTTATTTTTTTTTATTTTTTTATAATGTGGCATTAAAAATACATGCAGCTCTAAATTTCACCCTTCTACCACCCATATTTTTATCAGACAGAATTTAGTTTACCTCGTCATAAATCTCGATTTAGCGAAGGGGGAAAAAACACGGTTGTACTGATGACGTTCAATTGTTTCCAGGTCAATGGAAGACGTTAAGCAAAGATGCTGTGCCCTCCCAGAATCTGCCGAAGCTGGATGCTGACGGCAATGTGATGGTGATCAGGAAAAGCCGCACCGTAAAATACAGGGAGAGCAGAAAAGAGGAGAACTGGTGAGAGATTTTTTTGAAGTGAAAACTTCTTTAGCGGCGGCGGACACGTGGGCTGATCGCGTCATGACACGTGGCCTGATCGCGGGTCTGACGAAAACAATAAAATTGGGAAGGTTGACTTTCAATATATTGCACGAAACATAGTAATATTTTATTTTATCGTATTATAATAGTAAGTCTCTATCTAGGACGTCCAAGTAGCAGCTTTATTGCGAAGAAAATGCATTTTTTTACAATGGATGTCGCTAGGTGCGCTTAAATGTGTTTCATGTAAGTTGATTTTTTTTTCCATAGATGTCGCTAAGTGCGCTTAAACGTTATTCATGTAAGTTGATTTTGATCTGAGCGATAAACTTTTTTTAATGTAATATAAATTTTCATGTTTGTGTACGATAGGGCAATAAATAAATATTGTATTCTACCACATACATGATAGTACTTTTATACTGATAATTAAAGCAATTCGTGCAAAATTATTCCCTAACCATTCCAAAATATCAAAAAAACACAACGTTAATATTCAAGTTTTCACTCCCGCAGTGCAACCCGTCGTTTTTTTAAAAGTGCAACTTTTATTACACTGTTATCGGACTAATACGTGCCGAAAACCTACAAAAAATGATGGCGCTGCCTTGCAGCTTAAGGCTAGGAAAATTTCGACGCGGCCATCAGGGCCGTGGTAGCATAATTGGTCAGTGCATTCGCCCGGATTGCGAAGGGTGCGGATTCGAGTCCCGTCCGCTGCCTGGTCCGCGTGGATTTTTTTTTCTAGTAACACTTTTCTTTAGATTTAAACATCTAGCAGTTAAATGCTTAAAAAAATAAAAACATAATTATAGTTTATTTATGGCATTTCTGAGGACTTGTACTTTCTTTGAATTAAACAAGTTTCCGAAAAAAGGATGACATAGGAGTAGGGCTGCCCTGCCATCCGTCCGGGTTTCCCCGGATTTGTCCTAGTTTACGGGGCGTCCGGGGCGCGTCCGGGCGGCGTATTATTTGTAGTCCGGGTTTAAAAATTTACGGCAACGCATGAGTGGCCCTTGGTGCTGCAAGTGTCCATGGGCAGCAGTGACCACTTATTATGAGGTAGACCGCTAGCTCTTTTGCCTAGATCAACATAAAAAAGTTGATTCTTGACATTTTTAACTGTTTTTTTATTTGTCTGTCCGGGTTCTGGGCTTCAAAATCCGGGGTTATCACGCGTCTTATCCTGGTTGCCACATTTTAGAGATGGCAGCCCTACATAGGAGCATAGAATGAGTAAAATTATATTTTATGTGCCCGCTTTTAAAGGCCGGCATTGCATTTGTGATATTCCTGGTGTTGCAGGTGTCTATGGTCGCCCATAGCCCAATTTTGGGCAACAAGTTTCTTTGAAACTAGAATTAGAAAAAACATTGTCCGCCTCTCCTCTTAATAAATAATTTGATTCAAGTTGCTGAGTGCAACTGTGAAGTTAACATTATCTTAGCTGTGATCTGAATTATTTTTAAATGAGTTTATTTTTAAGATAAACAATTAAATTGCATGTATTCGGTGGAGGTCACTGCCCTCCGCCGCTTAATTAGGTGATAAAAAAAATGTATTTTGGGTCTTCATTTCATAGTATGTAACAATAAGATTCTATTATTTTGACGACCTCCCTAAAGTTCAGCGTTGCCAGATTTTTATATGCCAAATCGGGAGTTTTTAAATATGTATCTTTTTATTTGAGTTCTAATTACGTTTACGTGACAATAGATATAGTAGGGGAGCCCAAGCAGGTATTTTTGGATTTACTCGAGCGCGGCAGGATAACATATGGGGAGCAACCTTACACCTAGTTAAGTATTCCCACTATACCTGAGCCCTCTATGTAGGGCCGAACGTCTAGGGCAGCAAAAACAAAATTTCAACGAACGGTCATGACTAGCTCGCGCCCAAATCGTCAGTCTTTTGAATAAATAATAAATAAATATTTCCGACACTCACACCAATTAGCCTGGCCCCAAAGTAAGCACTATAAGGCTTGTGTTATGGGATTCTAGGGTAACGGATAGAATACATATACTGTACATATATAAGTATATTTATATAAATACATATTAAACATCCATGACTGGAGTACAAATGCTCGTATTCATCACACAAACATCTGCCCCCACCGGGATTCGAACCCGGGACCTCTCGAGTCGGCGACAGCCATGAAACCCGGCGTACAAACCACTCGGCCACGGAATCGTCAAATATAAGCAGCATAGAAATAAGCATAGAATATAAGCTACTAAAGGGTTCATGTAACGTTTCTAAGAACGGAAAAAAGATTGATCTGCCGCGGTTTGCATAATATGGGGGTGGCCGTACAAAGGGGTAGAATATAGCAAAAAATAACCGAGCGCGTCAGACATTGAGAAGGGATGTTACGTGAACCGTCCAGTAGCTCCTATTCAAAAGACTGACGATTTGGATCCGACCAAAGGTCATGGCCGTTTGTTGAAATTTTGTTTTTGCTGTCCTAGACGTTCGGCCCTACATAGAGGGCTCAGGTATAGTGGGAGTACTTAACTACGTTGCTCCCCATATGTAATTCTGCCGCGCTCGAGTAAATCCAAAAAACCCCCCTTGGGCTCCCCTACTACAGTGCAACCTCGATGTAACAAACCGGAAGGGAACATGTTAATATTCGTTATGTCGAGTAATTCTTTAAACTAAGGTTTGTTATATTGAGGTTAGGTTGGTCTAAAATTTGTTATAAAGAGGTAAAAAAATAGTTTCCTGGCGTGGCATGAATCACATCATATGGGATTAAGGGCCATATGTTGATGGAATCGTTATATAGAGGTTCTTGGTTGACAAAATTCGTTAATTAGAGGTATTTACTCTTTCTTTTGGTAGTTGAAAATATGTTATAAAGAGGTTGTTCGCAAAAAATGTTCGCAATGTAAAGGTATATTTAACATTGACTCATATGGAAAATTCAAGGGGATTACGAAGAATTTTTTAAATCAAAGAAGTCGTTATATTGAGGTACGTTATATTAAGGTTGCACTGTATTTATTTATTTAGTAACACATGCCGGCTTACAGAAATATCCAAAACGCCGGCAAGTCATACATATAAAAACATTAACATTCATTCCAATTCAACAAAATTAAGAAAAACAGAAAAGAAAAAATAAAAAACAATAAAGTAATGTCAAATATATAAACACCCAGAAACAAAGTCAAATTGCCCACTGTAAAATTTTTAGTTAACTTTAATAATAAAAAAAATAATCATGTCAAAATAATAAACAATTAATAATGTCATATCATTCGAAGATACTAATAGGTATCTAGTAAAAGTATCCATAGAAAATGTATTTTAATTAAAAATATGATATTTTAAATTAGATATACCCTATCGTTAAACAGTTGAATCTTTGTTTGAGAGTTCTTCAGTACGCGCCGGGCAGGTGGCCAAATCCCACCAACCACCCATGGCCTGACGAACCTTCTTGGTTATGCAGGCCGAAGCAACGGGAGATACGCGCGGAATGGCCTCCACCGCGCGTACTTTCTTGACTCCCTACAAATTATTCTTTATCTATCTCCTTGTCCCTATGGTCCCTCTCCCCTTTCTGGGGCGGACGAACACGAAACGCCTTCGTCGCCAATCCCAGCCGTCCCGTGCCCACTCTGAAGTGGTACCGCTGGCTCCAAATTGAATGGTCCTCTTCTTTCTTCGCCTCGGGTCTTCTCTCTTCACCTCTCGAGTCCACTCCGAATCCTGTGCCATCTACGCGCGAAATCCCGCAGCCGCCTGAAGTTCGCCTCCGATCCTACAAGGTCACGATAGTAGACCGGCCCAACCTCGAGCACCTTCACACTGTCCAGAAGTTCCCTACGCGCCTCCCCGTAGAGCTTACACTCCCACAGAGCGTGGTATGCGTCCTCTACTTCTCCCTCCCCGCAGTAGCACGACCCCACCTCCGCGAGCTTCATTCTGTGAAGCCTACCCCTGAAACAGCCGTCTCCCGTCAGCAGTTGCGAAGTTTCATAGTCAGGCTCGACCCGAGTATACTTGAGTCGGGCCTCAGTCGGGCAGGTGGCCAGTCCACACTTGTCTTTGCCACCCGCCCGCGCTTTCTCAGTACGCTGCACGCACGGTCGAGTTATTCCCGAAAAGCGGGATTGAGCCTGTCCCGCGCGGGACATTAAATTTTGTTTTTGAAAACGAGACGTATGGCAACGCTGGTGCTGTCCCATTATGTAACTGTGGCCACAATTCCAACGCGTACAAAAAAATTTGGTGACTCATTTCTTTGTCGCACTATCCGTAAATGGAATTCTCTGCCCGCTCACGTGTTCCCTCCCTCATACAACCTGGGATCCTTTAAAAGAGGCGTGAAGAAGCAACATGCAGGCCGGCAGGGTGAGGATGGCTGGTGTGGCAGGTAGATTCACCTTCATTTAACACCAGGTGGGGTGGAGTCATTTGTCGGACCTGTAGACTGTATACGTTATTTCATCATCGTCATCATCAACAGCCTATTAATGTCCCCACTGCTGGGGCAAAGGCCTTCCCTATGGATGGAATAGGGAGATTGGGCCATGACCCACCACGCGGGCGACTGCACCTGGAGCTGGAACCAACGGCTTAACGTGTCTTCCGAAGCACGGAGAAACTCGAGATAGTAAAATTTTGGTCACCCATCCAATGACCGACCACTGCGAAAGTTGCTTAACTTCAACGATCGCAGCCGAACGCGCTAACCACTTGCGCCATCGAGCTACGTTATTTACGGGATTGTTACCATGTACCTTGTTTTAAGCGAGTTTCCGATATTTCGGCACTGTTGCAAGCGCCATGATCACGGAGTTACTGCAATCCCCTAAATAACGTATATTACTTATAATGTTAGTGACCATGAAAGTTTAAAACAATATATTTTAAACTGTGTTTTTTTTCTTAGCGAGAAGACTGAAAGCAAGTGGGTGTTGCCGAGCCAACAAGCCTTACCTCTTACTGTGGCGTCAGACACTCAACAAAGCACTATGGCCGAGCCACAGGATGCTGGCGTAAGTAAAATCATCTACACTTTTTTTTTATAGCGGGGTAGGCAAATGACAAGACTCTCGTAAGAACTATCGACCCATATCCCTTCTGAGCCACGTCTATAAGCTGCCCGTGCTTACGCAGCTGCTGCCGCCAGCCGGCCTGTCGATGTTCAAGCAAAAGAGAAGAGTAGCAATCCCTGTGTAAAACGTGTTACTCCGGCTGCATCACAAAAGCAGATTTGCGACGAAGAGAGCTTCATCAAGGTGGAAAGGAAGAAGAAGAAGCCCGCTCGCCGCAATTTGTGTGGTGTTGCCCCGACTGGACCGAATCACCTGCTGAGTGGCGGCAATACCGACGACGCCGCTATACGTGTCCCGACTGCATTACTCTACGAAGGAAGAGGAGATCGTGGAGTACCTGCGGATTAAGACCAAGTTCTCCCTGAGAGTCGTACGGTTGGAGTCCCGTCACAATGTAAATTTTAATTCATTTGTGGTGAGGGTGCCGACTGAACACCTGGCGACTTTCATGAAGGAGGATCTTTGGCCGAAAGGTGTAGTGTTTTGGCGCTTCCGAGGTCGGTTACCTGACACCACTTCGCGTCACACGTCGCCGTCTATACGTGTTAGTTATGTGTTTACTAACATCTATACTTATAATAAATCTGTAGAGAGGTCAATTCTGTACATGAAATATATTTTCAAAATAACTATCAGGGGGTGATTAGTGGTCGATACTGATGCCAAAAATGCAATCAGTAAAATTTTAGTCTGTCTGTCTGTCTGTCTGTGGGTATGTTCCTTATAGAAACAAAAACTACTCGACGGATGTTAACGAAACTTGGTACGATTATTCTTCATACTCCTGGGCAGGTTATAGTATACTTTTCATCACGCTACATTAAATAGCAGCAGAGTAGTGAAGGGAAATGTTGGGAAAACGGGAGAAGTTACTCCATTTTTTAAGCTTCCGTCGCGTGTGCAGCCTTAATGGTTAAAGTTACATAGAAATCATGTATGACGGAAATATTCTACATAAAATTGGCTAAAAAATATCCTGCAACAGCATATGTTTATCTTTTATGGTTGACTCACAATAACACGTGTAATTATATAAATAAAGTCATTGTTTACGCACAAGCCTGAGAACAAAAACTATACACACTACAGCTCTACACCGAAGCGAAGGGAGGGCGGGCCACTAGTAGTTAATAATTTTATTTACTAACAACAATGTTTTATATCTGTATATATGTTAGACTATAAGGTATTTATCTATGGGCCTATGTAGCCTGATTATAAACAAAACAATAAAAAAAAATAAGCTGTTCTCAAGAGTGATCGTGAACCGTCTTGCGCGAAGACTTGATGACTTCCAACCACCGAAACAGGCTGGATACGGCACCATATACCACATTCACACAGTGCGGCAGATTATACAGAAGACTGAAGAGTACAATCAGCCCCTGTGTCTAGCATTTGTGGACTATGAGAAGGCCTTTGACTCGATTGAAATCTGGTCTCTCCTGGAGTCCCTGCAGCGTAGCCAAGTCGACTGGCGATACATCCAAGTGATTAGATGTCTCTACGAAGCCGCCACCATGTCTGTCCAAGTACAGAATCAGCAAACAAGTCCCATACCGTTGCATCGTGGAGTGCCACAAGGGGACGTTATTTCCCCGAAATTGTTCACTAATGCAATGGAGGATATGTTCAAGACGCTGAATTGGAAAGGACGTGGCATCAACATAAATGGCGAACGCATCTCTCACTTGCGATTTGCAGACGACATTGTCATCATGGCAGAAACCCTGCAGGACCTATAACAAGTGCTGAATGACTTGGCTGACTCTTCTATACGCATCGGCCTACGGATGAACTTGGATAAAACCAAGGTCATGTTCAATGAACATGTTCTACCGGAACCGATTGCAATACACGGCGCCGTTCTCGAAGTTGTTCAAAAATATGTATACCTCGGGCAGACATTGCAGTTAGGTAGAAACAACTTTGAGGACGAGGTGAATAGAAGAATTCAGCTAGGTTGGGCAGCGTTAGGGAAGCTAAGTCAAGTCCTGACATCGTCGATCCCACAGTGCCTAAAGACGAAAGTCTTCAATCAGTGCGTCCTACCTGTGATGACATGCGGAGCCGAGACGTGGACACTGACGGTACGGCTGGTCCACAAGTTCAAAGTCGCTCAACGCGCTATGGAAAGGGCCTATGCTCGGCGTTTCTGTGAAGGATCGCATCAGAAATGAGGTAATCCGACAGAGAACCAGAATTATCGACATAGCCCACCGGATTAGCAAGTTGAAGTGGCAGTGGGCTGGCCATATTTGCCGAAGAACCGATAACCGTTGGGGTAGACGAGTTCTGGAGTGGAGACCGCGTCTAGGGAAACGTAGTGTAGGACGTCCTCAGGCACGATGGAGTGACGGTTTCCGCAAGGTGGCTGGCAGGAGCTGGATGCGAGTAGCCCAAGATCAATCTGAGTGGCGTGCAATTGGAGAGGTCTACGTCCAGCAGTGGACTAGGATAGGCTGTTGATGAAGGCAAATGACTCTACCCCACCTGATGTTAAATGGTGATAAAGTCCAAACGCGAAGATAGCGGGTATAGTAGTTATAAACTGCCACACCAACCATCCTCACCTTGCCGGCCTGAAAAAAATATTCTTCACGCCTCTCTTAAAGGCGTCTTTCTTAAACATCAGAACCTAACTAAAGTGAATTTTACTAAGAAAAATTTCCACTCGAATCAACGATTAAGAAATGATATGGAAGCATGAGGAGCTCCACGGCGAAGGTGGTTAACGCGTTCGGTTGCGATCGGTGAAGTTAAGCAATTTTCATAGTGGTCGGTCATTGGATGGGTGACCAAAAATCTTCTATATCTCGAGTTCCTACGTGCTTCAGAATGCACGTTAAGCCGTTGGTCCCGGCTACATCTGTAGTTGTTAGCATCCACCAATCCGCACCTGGCCCGCGTGGTGGGCAATCTCCCTATTCCATCCATAGGGAAGGCTTATGCCCCAGCAGTGGGGACATTAATGCATGCATGCATGCATTCAGCAGCCGCAGATGAAGCCGGGACCAACAGCTTAACGTGCCTTCCAAAACATGGAGGAGCTGGAGATAGTACATTTTTGGTCACCCGTCCAATAATAGACTACAGTGAAAGTGGCTTAACTTCAACGATCGCAACCGAACGCGCTAACCACTTGCGCCATCGAGCTCCTCAACAAACTTTACGTGTTATTAATATAGTCAGTGTCCGTCCGTTATTGGGTAACAAACATTCACACATACAAACGTAATATTGATATTTGTTTTTCGTTTTCAAGTTGCGTAACGTATAAAAAGTGTAAACTATTACTTGGATTGAGATCGTGTGCTAAATATAGTCCAAATCGTATAACAAACATACAAACTTTCCCATTTATTCAACGATATCAAATACCCAGATACACCACGTGCGCTCAAAATGTATCCCAATCAAGAAGTGCTTGAACAACACTCAAGCACTACTTGGGTCACAGTCACGCGCGGACTGTTGAAAAGTCAAGTTGCAGCAGAACTCCGTGGAAAAATGCGAAAAAAATATTTATAGTATGTAAAGTGTCGTTTTTTATATGTGGACAGGTATCTAATTAATGTTTGTTAATTTAAGGTCTTTGAAGCAAAAACAACGCATTCAGAATTGCGCGTAGCAACGATATTAAATACGCTAACACGAACAAAATCGTGCCTGAAACCTGTCCAAAAGGTACATTACACGATCCACGGAGTTCTGTAAGATGATCGCGTAGTCAAAATCAATATAAGGCATTATTTAAATATTGAAACTAACCTTTAATACATACTGTATATGGTCTTAAATAAAACGCATGCTTCAAGGACATCTGACAGTTCGAAATGCAAGCTCGTAAAATTTTACGACTTATTGCTATATGCGGAAGAATTTAGACCTTAGTTCTTTGACTCTACGCGTAATTCTGAACGTGCTGTTAGCAATATAGCAGGCACGGACCGCGAGGAAAAGAGACGGCTATATGGCGACGTATAACCGACCATGCATTTGAATATCGCAAATATTTTATATTGAGTCAGTTTATAGTGAGTATTACATCAAAATTTACTTCAAATGCGTTAAAAGTAACAAACATTGACTAGATACCTGTCGAAAAAACGACACTTTTCGTACTCTAAGTATTATTTTCGCATTTTTTCGCGAAGCTCTGTGGCATCTTGACTTTGTAACGGTCCGCGCGTGACTGTGATCCAAGAAGTGCTTGAATGGAGTTCAAGCACTTTTTGATTGGGATACATTTTGAGCGCTCGTGGTGTATCTAGGGTATTTAATATCGTTGGCGGGTAGAGTCAAAAACATAAGGTCTATACTATATTCTTCCGCATACAATAATAAGTCGTAAAATACGAGCTTGCATTTCGAACAGTTATAACTCTTTGACGTATGCGTTTTAATGAAGACCTTATACAGTATGCATTAAAAGTGATTTTCAATGTTTAAACAATGCCTTATATTGCTTCTGACTACACGATCATCTTACCGAGCTCCATGGATCCTCCAATATAATTTTTGGACAGGTTTCGGGCATGATTTTGTTCGTGTTGGTGTATCTAGGGTTTTTAATATCGTTGCGTTTATGATATTAGTATGATAAATTTTGCAAAAGCAATATTAAGAATGATTTTTCTCGTTTTCAGCTCGCATACCGTCTTCAAACTTTAAGCGCAATCGCCACAGCAATATCGCCGCAGTCACAATCGCTGCCTCTCACTCCATTAAAGCCAAAAAAACAGGATGCCATAATGCAGACAGACCCTGAACAATCCGAGGAAGACGACACCCAGAACACTAGTTACGACGGTGAAAAACCGTTCACGGACGACCAGTATCCGATGCAATATCCGAAAGAGCAGGACAACACTAAAGCCTATGACACCCCAAAAGATTATACCAAATCCGAGGAAGATTACATCCCTCAAACCAACGAAGAGTACAACAATGAGGCGGAAAAATACGCTCTAGAAAGGAAATCGCTGAACGGATACGAGAAAATATCCGACGTTTATCCGAATCAAAAAATGGCGCCCGTTGATTATCAGAAAGTAGACATGTACGCGTTTCCGGACAAATATCCGAACAGGACGGACAATTGGTATCCGAACGGGTATCCGGACAGTGTGGAAATGTTAAGGAACCAACAGCACAATCTGCAAATGTTGCAGGAACAACATAGGATTAATGAAAACCAGAATTTCTTCAATGAAAATCATATAAAGCAGGAAGACTTGAGCGCTGAGGAAGATAAGTTTTTGTATGAACGCCAGAAGAATGCATTAGGTGAGTTTTTTTTTAATAAATTTTTATACAACCCTTTATTAAATTATTAAAAAAATGTACTTGTATGGTGAAAATAATAGATCCTTTCGTTATTGAGTCGCAAACATAGTACATTAGGATTTAAAGAAAATAATCTATATATAAAACTCAAAGCTATAGGACATAGTGATCTATCAACGCACAGCCCAAACCACTGGACGGATCGGGCTGAAATTTGGCATGCAGGTAGATGTTATGACGTAGGCATCCGCTAAGAAAGGATTTTGATCAATTCTACCCCCAAGGGGATAAAATAGGGAATGAAAGTTTGTATGAAACTTTGTCAATTTTAAACCGATCGGGCTGAGACTTTGCATGCAGGTACAGTCGCCATCAGATATATCTGAGCATACAAGATGACCAAATACATCTGAACAGTTAAAATGTCAATAAGTTCTATACACTACAAGTGACCATTAATATCTGATCATTCATTACTTCAATAATATCTGAGCAGATGCCTGTCAATAATATCTGAACATACAACTTTTCAAAAATATCTGAACAATTTTAATAGGACCTCTTAATTATTTATTTATAATAAGATGACGCTGGCAGTTAAGCACTTTCCAGTTTTTATTCTTATCACCTCTGTCATGTGTCATGCACAAATAAATTCAAGCAGCTTGCTTACGTATTAGTTCATACCATAAATTAACTATAATTAATATGAGTTCGTACCGTATTGATGCGGAAATGAAACATAAAATAATACAACTAAAAAATTATGGTTTATTCGTAAAAGATATCGCCGATGAGCTAGGGATAGCCGTAAGTATCACGGAGAAAAATGCTAAAAATCAATTGCCCACAAAACATGAAACTTTATTCACAAAGTATAAAATTGTATTTATTTCAGAGAAATACTGTATATTTATGGCTAGAAAGATGGCAGCAAGGAGAAACATTAAATAATCATGTTTCATTTGGTCGCCCGCGTATTACTACAAATAACCAAGACATAGCTATTATAGATAAAGCCAAAAATGACAGATTTATAAACACTACACAATTTTCAAGCACATTCGAAATATCCACTAGCACCATTAGAAGACGATTAAAAGAAGGAGGTTTAAAAAATAGAGTACCAGCAAGAAAACCAACTCTCACGTCAAGGCACAAAATGCAGCGGCTACAATTTGCAGCTAATTATTTAAATTTTAATTTTCAAAACGTTATTTTCATGGACGAAAAGATTTCTGCTCATGGCGACCCGAAAACACACGTTACTTAGAACAAAATGTGCTGCTTAATCGCCGGAGTGGACGTATTTCAATTGGATTTTGGGGAGGGATGTGCAAAGATGGTCCTGGTGAGCTTGTGGAAATAAGTGGACGAATGAATGCAATGAATTATAAGGAACTTCTGGAAGATACTTTTCTTCCTACAGCTCAAGTTTTTTATCCAGAACAACAAATTACATTCCTTCAAGACAACAGCTCAGTACATAATGCTCGTACAGTACTGACATGGATTAATGAACAGAGAGAACTAACTTTAATCAAACTACCACCAAAAAGTCCAGACCTCAATCCCATCGAAAACCTTTGGGGTAAATTGGTGCAAGAGTGGGATGGGAATCAATGTCGAACAACAGAAGCCTTAAGGCGACATGCAAATGATGTTTGGGAATCGTTCAGAGGTCGAGGTTTTTGTGAGAAGGTAGTTGGTTCCATGAGGAAACGTTTACAAGACGTATTAAATGCAGAAGGAGGTTACACAAAATACTAATGTTTCATGAGAAGTATATAATTGGTCAGCCTTTAAATAATTTGGTCGGCACAAAAAGATTTTGTAAGCAATTTAAAAAATCAGGCAGCAATCCTTGTTCGGCAAATAATTATATAATGGTCAAAAATTTAATATGAGAGTATACAAGATGGCTCATTTAAATGGGTCAGTATGGGAAAGTCTGAACTATAATTTAAACGAAGATCTGTTCTTAGGAACTTTGTCATCGATTTTAATAAAAATTAAAACTGCATTCATACATTTAAGAAAAACCCTGTGGTCAGCTCGGGAATCAAACCCGGTCGTTTTGAAAAAAAAACTAACACTATTTCCTATTTCTATTTATTAGTAAGATAAGTTACCTATACGTGTTAAATTTTGTATTAAAAAAACGGTGGTCACTTAGAACCTCTACTGAAATAATTTAAATTATGTGACAAAAATGCGTTTTACTCATTTTAGACATCACATTTAATAGAAACATTTACTGCTTCAGACCTACATAATCGATATTTAAATAGAAATAGTGTGTTTTTTTTTTCAAAACGACCGGGTATGATTTCCGAGCTGATCATAGGGTTTTTCTTAAATGTATGAATGCAGTTTTTATTTTTATTAAAATCTTGTTCCTAAGAACAGATCTTCATATATATTATAGTTTCAGACTTTCCCATCCTGACCCATTTCAATAAGCCAACCTGTATAATGAGAGTGGAGGGTTACCCGGGGAGAGGAAGACCGAAGAAAAGATGGGTAGATTGTGTGAATGAGGACATGGCCAGTAAGGGAGTGAGTGTTGATATTGCGAGTGATAGAGGAGAATGGAAGCGGAAGACATGTTGCGCCAACCACAAATAGAATTGGGAAAAGGGCATGCAAATGATGATGGTCAAAAATGAAATCATAAAAAGGCAGCTTACAATAACATGGATCTGCAAGATTTCATAATCCATGTCTGTACTGTAGATTGGTTAGCAGGAGAAAACATGTCTATAAGCAGTATATTTGAATAGTATGCATATTTAAAAACCAGTCAAGTGCGACTCGGACTCGCTCCGTACCATTATCTAAATAAATATTTTTATATTGAATTAAATGTAAATTGCGGTTGTTTTTTTTTAAATACGTCATATTATTTACAAATAATAAAAAAACAAATTACTTGGCCTCGTTCAAATCAACTTTTGCTAGAAGTTTGCAAGGTAATGTACAGACACGAGCTTTAATCTGGGCCCCACCTTTGAATATCGTGTAGCAATCTGCTGCAAGCTATATAAAGCTAATATTTTAATGCAAAGTCAATGTCATAATGTTTACCATTGACAACTTTACGTTTCTAGGGGCAACCATGCAATTACGTCATCTGAAGCGACAGCAAAAGATCATTTCCGATGTTATGTTATGTTCCGTTTCCGAATTATACTTTGTAAAAATGTCACATTAAACTGTTTTCTTCACTGACACTGACACGAAATAGTATTTTGTAAAGAGGTTATCATTTCAAGGGTCGATTCGTTATGACATTATGTCATCAAAACACTATCAAAGTAAAATATCGACCTTATTGCATTATGAATCCTAACAACATTTAGTGGAAATGGGTCCCATATTAAATTTATAGACCTATCAATTTTATAGACCTATCCATACCCCACACGTAAAGATTTGATTAAAAAAAATTCTAAGTCCATAAGTTTTTTTTTCTATTTTTGTATGAATATCGTTTTTTTGCCATTTGGCTACGAAACCCTAAAAATGGTGAGCAAAATAACTAATTGGTCTGCGTTTTTGTTGAAAAGTCGACAATATACGTTACGGCCGTCTACGTCTGTTAGAAATTCCCGTCTAAATGGGCATTGATAATATTGGGAAATTATTAAGCTAATAATAATACGTTAATTTCAAGAACCTTACTAATTGCCTGATAACTTTTTGATTTGATCTCATGTATAATTATAAGAATAAAACATTTTGTTACTATTTAATTTTAAACTCATTGTATCAGAAGTTGCTTTTTTTTATTTCGATCTCGATTATAATTTTATTATAATAATAAATACTTAAGCTTGAGCATCTACTGAGGTAGGTACCAAGTTAATTCGTTTACATTTTTTGATTATTTAACTCAATAAAAAATTATAAGAATTAAAATTGTTTTTTATTAATTTTCACTTTTATAAATAATACATACCCAAACCAAACAAACACATCCACTCAGACAGTAAATAAATTTTTTGTAAGGATGGCGCCCAGTTTGAGCATGACAAGTACAGAATTCCATTTTCCACTGCAATGGAAATAGTGGAACAAATGTTTCCTCCAAATTATTACTTATTTCTATTGCGGTTAAAAAACGCAGTTGTCTTATTTTAAAATAAATTTCTAAGAAGATATTGAGAATTTAATCTATAGAATAAAATAAAAACATAACTTCTCGTTAATTATAAAAAAAATGGATGCGTGTAACTTATGTACGCGCGTGAGAAGTTATACTTCTTTAGCATCATTAAAAATATTTTTTAATTGCATGCAAATAATTAATAATTACAATAAAATAATAAAAGGACTGGAAAAGGATAGTTAACACAGTCAATTAAGTTCAGTTTTAATTTGAAAAATTAAATAAATATTCAAAATATTCAATTAAAATCACTACTGAATTTAAGTTATTAGTCCATATGTAATTAGCACTTGTAAGTAACTAAAACACGTTGTGTCTATATAGAAACTAGAAACATGTGGATAAATATTATAAATATGAAAACAGTGATCAGAGGCGACGAGCGTGCCAACATTGTTTTTGACAACGCGATCATCTTATGGAGCTCCGTGGATCGTTCAAAGTACCTTTCGAACAGATGTCTAATAATGGTGGATTATTAACCACTAAGTGGTTAATAATCCACCATTATTAGACACTAACATTCATAACGCGCCCGCGGCCAACTTCATGGTGTTACTATTGTGTTACAGTGATGCGCGTGCATCTAAAAATTTCACTCTCATCATTTTTTCATAACGCGCCTAAAGAAGTATAACTTCAAAAATAAATAGAGAAAAAATTAGGCATCTTCCATTTCTACTACTCGTGGTGACCTACACGAATGATTTTCTGATAGATTTTTATTCCCTTCTCATCGTATTTATTCCTTATATTTAGCCTTTGTATTTAGTTCATCCTTTCAATCACGCAGTAACAAAATATGTAAGCCCAGTGCATGATCTGCGTAGATACATAATCATTGACGTGTTCAGATATTTTTGAAAAGTTTTATGTTCAGATATTATTGACAGGCATCTGCTCAGATATTATTGAAGTAATGAATGTTCGGATATTTATGGTCACTTGTAGCGTATAGAACTTAATGAAATTTTAACTGTTCAGATGTATTTGGTCACCTTGTATGCTCAGATATATCTGATGGCGACTGTATAAGAAGGATCATAGATGAATATCATTGTGTATAATACAAGCCTGAGAACAAAAACTGTAGTCTACACTTCAGCTCTACACCGAAGCGAAGCGAGGGCGGGCCGCTAGTTTTATAGATATATTAGCAATATGCATTTTTAATTTGCGATTAAAGTAATATTTTTAAAACAGGTTCTCTATAAATCCTGTCGTTTTCGTACTACCATTATTTTGATTGTGGCATGTTGAAAATTATATGAAACACTTAAGTTATCTTTATTTGACCACCATAATAATAGAAATAAAAAATTAAGGTAATTATAAAGAAACTTAACCTATTACGTTTTGGCGGTAAATTCAAAACCATTAAAAAATTATTCAACTTTAATAAGTTTAATGGAGAAAAAAAAGATATTAATTTATTTATTTATATTTTTCTGTTAAATCGTTTGCCTCAATCTTTAAATATAAGCAGTTTTAAAAAATTTGGAAAATATTCTCCAATGGAAATTGTTATTTATCACAATTAGTTTTATCACGTAATTATTACGAAAACACCGCTGTCACTATGTTATGTAATGAAACAAAGGAGTCAGGCAAACAACTGATTTATTGATACACCCACTGTATATTAATTACAAAATACACATATAATGATTTATTTATTTATTTTGTTATTAATTTTCATGATCTAATAAAGATCAGATGATCTAACAAAGATTTTTATGATCTAATAGCCAACCAGGACACGGTAATATTATCTATACAGTATTGTGACTCGTCCCTGTCCTTGAAATAACTGCCTACGGCCGAGCGGTGCGTTAACACGCGGTAGGGCTGCCCGCCTACAGTATTTTAATTTCATCTACGTTGTTCTTTCCAGTTTTGTGATTGTAAATATTTTATTTCATATGTAAAAAAGAATGTTGTGAATGAATCAGGAAGTGTTACATAAAATGCATGTTATTTAAGTGAATATTTAATAATAAAAAAATATAGGTTTGAGACAGAAAAATCTGTACGCCTCGACTGAGACGTACTAAAAGCTTTATTATTAAATTTAATAGTATAATAAATACGCATTCGTATAAAAAGTTTAATTATTGAAAAGTTCAAGCAACCAAAACCAGCAAGCACAATATCGACTATTGCACTTTGCCATATCAAATTATGAAGGCATCTATTTAATTCAATCAAATATTTACAATACAAATCGCACGTTTAAGCACGGCTTACTCCTTAAAAAACAATTCACACCGTTCGGTCGTCGCTGCGGCGCATTCGCGACTGGGTGTCCCCCGAGAGTCCCGCGAACTCGAGTGGCGTAGGTATGACACGCTTTCCGACCGCTTGTACGAAGATAGAATACTGTATAGATAATATTACCGTGCCCAGGACCTTGTCTTAGTATAAGCTGTCATAGTAAGAAATGATAATACTTCTGTCACTGTCAGCGCTGCTATTTCACTGTATGTTATAAATAAATTTGTATTTCAGATGGTAGTATAGTCCCCGTCCCCCGCTACGGGGACCACAAGAGGGATCACCTCCATCATCATGTCAAACAAGAGCCCGATCACGCATCCGGTAAGTATAATGCGATTTAACTAAGAATAGGACCGACTGGGCGCCATATTGTGACGTCATAGCTGTCAATTCAAACCAAATTCGTAGAGTGAGCAAAAAAGAGTTTTTGTTAAATAAAACTTATTTAATAAGATTAAGTGAGAAAAAACATCTGTTTCTAATGTGAAAACTTCTTTAGCGGCGTTGTACACTTTTTTTGTATGGGTCAGGTTCTCGCGTCAGGTTAAACACGTGGGCTGATCGCATCATGACACACAATAAAATTGGAAAGGTTGTTGACTTTCAATATATTGGACGAAACATAGTAATATTTTATTTTACTGTATTTTAGAATGAATATTGGCAGGGATTTTTACTATTTTCACAAAAAAAATATTCATAATTTTACTAAATAACCTCGAAAAAGATAATAGTTTTCTTATCTATTGTCACGTGACCTAAAACGCTTGGGATTGGCGGAGCCTAAAATGACGTCACACGCAAGTAAACTTCCGGTTAAAGTGTATATTGTATCGTTTGACGTTTTAATAACAGTCGTGTGACGTCACACACTAGTAAGACCCCTTATTGTCCAGAGAAACGTTTTCGCGGCAACTTGAAAATGGAGTTTTTGATTTGGTTATTTTTACTGAAATACACAACAGAATGATGAATATCCACTTTTTACGGACTCCATAAACATTAGTCAATAACGTGAGATCGTTTTCTAAAACTTGTCAAATATTATGTGTTGCATAGTTACTTTAATAAGACGACTTGGTCAGGACATCTTTTAGCTGATGAGAAGAATGGGCACGTGTAACTGGAATAAATAAATAAATAAAAAGGCTATACATTTCCCTAAAAATGGTAAATTTATCTATATATAATTGTTTGTCGCAGGCTGTGATAGCGTTATGCAACCCCAAGGAAGTCCTTTCTACGCTGGAAACGCACACAACAATGTTCCTAGTAAGTAGTACTTAAGTTATAAGTTAGTAAAAGTCTCATGTATTTGAAACTTAACGATTGAGGTATGGCTGGCTGAATTTGAAATTACCCAACTGTGCTAGAAAATTGTTATTTGACTATATATACAGTACAACCCGTTTAAGACGATTTTACAGGGACTCAAACCAAAAACGCGTCTTAAGCGGGAAAGCGTATTATGCGGGATGAGGGAAATTTCGCATGTCGGTATTGAGGTGTTCTCAAACTCAAACTCAAATCATTTATTGCAACCATAATGTGTACAGTGGGTGGTAGGTACTTATATAAATATGAGCATTATGGACCCCGTCGGGCACGCAATTGGTTATTAGAAGAGAGGATGTGGTTCCCAAAAGAACAACACTAATAAAGTTATAATTGGGTGTTAGAGGTTGTTTCATAATATGTTAATAATATAATTATCACTATCTGATTTCATTATAAATATGAATAATAATAATTTCACTAAATAAAATATAATAAATAATAAAATCAATTACTTGTACATGCATATTAATAATTCATAAATAATTCATTCATAAATCTTATCATTAAAATATTCATTCACATTATAATAACATTTATTAATTAGAAATTCCTTTAATTTATTTTCAAATGTCAAGTAATTATTTTCATTCATTATTTTATTGGGCAATTTGTTATAAATTTTAATAGATGAATTAAATGTGCTTGATGATGATAGTTTTAGCCTAGAATTAGGCAATATTAATTTATTGTTGTGTCGAGATGTATATCTAGATGGAATGTCTTGTCGTCTAGTGTAGAATTCGCTATGCTTGCGTACAAACTTACACATTTCTAAAATATACAGACACGGTAGTGGAAGTATCTGATACTCTTGAAAGTATGGTGTTGTTGATATATACAAAATTTAATAATTATTTATGTTATAAAAAATGTAGTGTATTATTATTTATTATCACGTTATTTAAATTAATCACTTATAATAGTTTGTCAAAAAGATTTTATGGCATTAGCAATATGATAAGGTTTTCAACATAATTTAACTTTCACATTGCGTCTTCGCTTTGATTCGAAGAAGTTACATAGCGTCTTAAATCATTAACTGCTGATAATGCCTGGGCGTGTGACAGAATCGGAGTTGACTCATCTTCTTCTTAATCATTATCACTTAGGGCATCTTCTTGTGTGTTATTCATATTCTCATTGAATTTTATACGGTGCCACATTGTCATCAATGGAAGGATATGAAATGAAATGAAAAGTCATTTATTCAGTCTAGGCTGTTATAAGCACTTGTGAAGGTCAAGAAGCTACGCCATCGGTTCGCAAATCTAAGGTGGGAGACCTTGTACTGAGAAGAACCGGCAAGAAACTTAGCAAGGGCTGTTTTTTTTCTCCCTGTATTATATACAGAGTCGTCAAGTTGAAAAATGACTTCAGAGATACGTCTGAAGTGAAATGGAAGGTTCCATTACATCATTTAGAATATAAATATATAGTTACAATAAATTTTATGGTTAACAATATATTTAGTATATAGGAAGCGGCGTTAGATAGGTACAATATTACTGTTATGAAAAATGACTAATACCTATTAAATATCAAATTATAAGAAACACTATGTCCATGCATTACGATCATTCAGATAATCGTCCACTTTATAATAGCCCTTATTCATAAGAGTACTTTTGATCTGCGATTTAAATTTAGTCAGTGGAAGCTCAATCAGATTTAGGGGAACTTTATTAAACAATGCAATACTACAACCCAGAAATGAACCTCTTGATTTTTGGATATCCTGGAAAACCCTGGGGGCCCCTTAGCGTGTGTTGCTTGACAGTCGTCACTTCAATAGTGTTTGCGATTTAGGCGTATTAAACGAATGATGAATCGTATTAAGCGTTAATAAATGTATGAAAACATGCCTCAAGTTGCAGGGACTGACGCAAAATGGCGTATTATGCGAGAAATCGTATTAAGCGTGATCGTATTAAACGGGTTCTACTGTATATATGTATTTTTGAAGTTAAACTTCTTTAGGCGCGTTATGAAAAAATGATGAGAGTAAAATTTTAAGATGCGCGCGCATCACTGTAACACAAAATTTTAACAGCATGAAGTTGGTCGTTTTAGCGACCAACTTCATGCGTTACTTTTGTGTTTACCGCACATTAAGAAAATCTACCAACAAAATAGAAATAGAATCTATTTAGTGGGTGCTAACGACTGCATTGTGAATGCCTATCAAAAGTATTTATTAATTTGGAACAACGGAACCAAAGCGCGATTCAGGAGACTACAGCGCCATCTCTTGACCATTGGTGTAGTAGAACCAAAAACCACATCTTTATTGAAGTTATACTTCTTTAGGCGCGTTATGAATAAATTATGAGAGTGAAATTTTAAGATGCGCGCGCATCACTGTAACACAAAATTTTAACAGCATGAAGTTGGTCGCTTTAGCGATCAACTTCATGCTGTTACTTTTGTGTTTACCGCACATTAAGAAAATCTACCAACAAAATAGAAATAGAATCTCTATTTAGTGGGTGCTAACGACTGCATTGTGAAGGCCTATCAAAAGTATTTATTAATCTGGAACAACGGAACCAAAGCGCGATTCAGGAGACTACAGCGCCATCTCTTGACCATTGGTGTAGTAGAACCAAAAACCACATCTTTATTTTTCAATGTTACTTTTATGTTATTATTGTAATAAAGTAACAGTTATAGGTATTCATATTTATAATATTTATCCACATGTTTCTAGTTTGTATATTCGGAATACGTGTTTGAGTTTCATACAAGTGCAAATCACATAATATGTTCTAATAAATTATATTCAGTAGCGATTTTAATTGAATATTTTGATTATTTATTTATTTTTTCAAATTAAAACTGAACTTTATTGACTGTGTCCTTTTCCAGACTTTTTATTAATTTATTGTAATTAATTATTTGCATGCAAATTAAAAACTAATTTTAAACGATGCCAAAGAAGGATAACTTCTCACGCGCCTACATAAGTACACGCACCCATTTTTTTTTGTTATCAAACGCTTATATATTTATAATTTGATTTTTTTAAGCATTTAACTGTTCGATGTTTAAATCTAAAGAATATGTAAAAGAATATTTAAAGAATATCATTTGACATTGTGGGTTACCTACAATGCGAAGAGATGGCGCTGCCTTGCAGCTTAAGAAAGGCTGGAAAGAATTCGACACGGCATTCAGGGCCGCGGTAGCATAATTGGTCAGTGCATTCGCCCGAATAGCGAATGGTTCGGGTTCGAGTCCCGTCTGCTGTTATGTCGCGTGGATTTTTTCTAATAAAAATTTTCTTTAGATTGATATGTTAATGTTTGAGGAGCTCTATGGCGCGGGTGGTTAGCGCGTTCGGCTGCGATCGTTGAAGTTAAGCAACTTTCGCTGTGGTCGGTCATTGGATGGGTGACCAAAAATTTGCTATCTCTCACTCCTCCGTGCTTCGGAAGGCGCGTCAAGCCGTTGGTCCCGGCTGCATCTGCAGTCGTTAGCACCCACCAATCCGCACTTAGCCCACGGTCCAATCTCCCTATACCATCCATTGGGAAGGCCTGTGCCCCAGCAGTGGGGACATTAATAGGCTGATGATGATGATGATGATGTTTTGTTTATATTTAAAAATGGATATCACACTTAACTCCATAGGATCTAGCTATTTCAAGGTCCTTCGAGCCAGATTACTGTGATCTAGCTATTTCAAGGTCCTTCGAGCCGGATTACTGTTTTGAACAAAAAGTGATATTTGTTTCTTAGGTTCGTAAATAAAGTTCGTGCATTAATCCGTTAAAACTAGTTTTATTTAATGAGCGATGTGCATGAAATCACTCATTAAATAAAACTAGTTTTAACTATTATGTTAATGTTTGTCCCAAAAGGTGGTTACTACCACGAGCCATTGTCTCGACCCGGGCCGGAGCTGTTGATCGCCAAACAAAACGCATTAGCTGCGCACACGCAACTATGTAAGTATATCATCGATACACTACCCGTTATACGAGCTCCGTGGCCGAGTGACTTGTACGCCGGGTTTCATGGCGTCTCGCCGACTCGACAGGTCCCGGGTTCGAATCCCGGTGGGGGCAGATGTTTGTGTGATGAACACGAGCGTTTGTACTCCAGTCATGGATGTTTAATATGTATTTCTATATAAATATACTTATATATGTACTGTATATGTATTCTATCCGTTACCCTAGTATCCCATAACACAAGCCTTACAGTGCTTACTTTGGGGCTAGGCTAATTGGTGTGAGTGTTCGAAATATTTATTATTATTATTATAATAGGGGTGATGACGGGGTCACAGTAAACGAAATTCCATTTAGTCCGTCAGTTAGATGATCAAAAAATGATGGACACGTATTTTTTCTTTGGGCAATCAACCAAAAAATGACAAAGTTACAGCGCGTCAAAGTTTGGGAGTAGGGGCTCATGACGTCACTTTTAAGTGAAAATTACATAATTACTATATATATAAATACTAGAACAATAAAACTAAAAATCTTAAACATAAAATTAATAACTAAAATCTGTTATTAAAAAGAGTCCCTTTAGGCAAGGATACTGGCAGCGTTACCCCTTTGAATAGCTAGACTAATTCTTTGTCCGAGGTAGCTGCCAGCTCTTCGGTCTCCTGTAAAAATTGTACCAAAACGTGACGTCATGCGACTTTTCAAATCAATATGTCTCTGCAATGTTTATATTATGTGAAAAAATGAAAAATGCGTGTACCAATACTTTTTGATAATCTACCTGATAAACGAAGAACAAGAAATTAGTCATCATCCCTATTGAGGAGCTGGCGAACAAAACGCTATAATTACATATAATTGTCTCATTTTTTTTCTTGATCGTTTAAAAAACGATTGAAGGAACACTACCCTTCTATCTGAATTTCTAAAAAATTATTTCATCTTGTTACTCTTTATTAATTTTATATTGTTGTATATTAATTTATTTGTAAATATTGTATATACAGGGTGTTACAAAAATACAAATAAAGCTTGAAGGGCGTTGAAGTTTATCGTATAAGGAGTATTCTCTAATTTTCTTAAAAACAGTTATTTATAATAATTAATAAAAATATTGATCATTTTAAGACACGTCACTAGTTCAAGGATCATTAAAAAAAATGTTTTTATAAAAAGTTTTAACTTCATGCAAATATTTTAAGAAAATTAGAGAAGGGTCCTTATATGATGTACTTCATCGCCCTTCAAGCTTGATTTGTATTTTTGTAACACCCTGTATATGTATCGTATATATTGCATGTAATGTACTATGTTATGTCTATTCAGGAGTACACACTGACTGCCTTTTTCTATGTTCTTTCCTTTCGCGGGCCTGCTGAAAGAAATTTCAATATGAAATAAGTAGTGCCCTTGTACATATCTTTTGTTTGTCTTTTATCAAATATTTTGTTGTGTGTACAAAATAAATAAATAAATAAAATTAAATTTTCGACGACCTCTGTGGCCAGTTAGTACGCTGGGTTTTATGGTGTCGCCGACTCGAGAGGTCCCGGGATCTAATCCCGGTGGGGGCAGATGTTTGTGTGATGAATACGAACATTTGTATGTTTAATACGTATTTTCTATATAAATATACTTATATATGTACAGTACATGTATTCTATCCGTTACCCTAGTATCCCATAACACAAGCCTTACAGTGCTTACTTTGGGGCTAGGCTAATTGGTGTGAATGTTGGAAATATTTATTTATTCATTTTACAGGAGATGTCAAAAACTGAATGACATACAGACATACATACCAGTGAGCTTTTCGCCTGGTTTTTAATCTATTAATTTTAGTAATTTTAACACTGTTTTAGGGGGTTTTGATTGAAAATTGTTTGGGATTCTAATTCAACGGACCGAAACCTCCGGACTGTAAAAAAAAGTAGTTTGACCGGATAATGCGTAATTAATTATACGGTTTTGTTCGCCAGCTCCTCAATAGGGGTGATGACGGGGTACAGTAAACGAAATTCTATCTAGTCCGTCAGTTAGATGATCAAAAAATAATGAACACGTATTTTTTCTTAGACCAACCAAAAAATGACAAAGTTATAGCGCGTCAAAGTTTGGGAGCAGGGGCTCGTTACGTTACTTTTAATTGAAAATTGTACCAAAACGTGACGTCATGCGACTTTTCAAATCAATATATCTTTGCAATGTTATGTTATATTGTGTGAAAAAAGAAAAAATACGTGTCCAATACTTTTTGATAATCTACCTGATAAACTGAGAAAAAAATAGTCATCGTCCCTATTGTAATACCCCTAGAATAAACCCTTAGCATGGTGCAGTCTACCTATTCCATCCATAGGGAAGGCCTGTGCCCCAGCAGTAGGGACAAAATAGCCTGATGATATGTCATTCAAGTGGTAATTTTTCATATTCAAAGATATCTTCGAATTTTTATATTAATTAGATGAATAAAAAAAACTGAAGTGAAACTTCTTTAGCTCCATCGCTATGTGTATATATATATATATATACATATGTGTACAATATATACATGTATATACATATTTAATTTACTAAGTATATATATAAGAGAAAGAGAGAAATTAAATGTGCGCGCTGCTTTCTCTTGTTTATATCTCCCACTCAACTCCCGTTCGCCTCGCCCGAACACACTTTTCGTAACGCGTAACGCATTCGCCAGCTTTTACCCCCCAAGTCAAGCGTGCGTAAAGAAGTTTCACTTTAAAAAGTTAAATGTGTAGTTTTTTTAAGATGTGATAAAATTTACATGATTTTAAATGAAATGTATATCAAAGTCTTGTCTTGCTATTTGGAGCCTCCTGTATATTATAATCTAAAAGAAAAATGGGTGCGTGTACTTATGTAGGCGCGTGAGAAGTTATCCTTCTTTGGCATCGTTTATAATTGGTTTTTAATTGCATGCAAATAATTAATAAAAAGTCTGGAAAAGGACACAGTCAATAAAGTTCAGTTTTAATTTGAAAAAATAAATAAATAATCAAAATATTCAATTAAAATCGCTACTGAATATAATTTATTACAACATATGTGATTTGCACTTGTATGAAACTCAAACACGTATTCCGAATATACAAACTAGAAACATGTGGATAAATATTATAAATATGAATACCTATAACTGTTACTTTATTACAAAAAATAAAGATGTGGTTTTTGGTTCTACTACACCAATGGTCAAGAGATGGCGCTGTAGTCTCCTGAATCGCGCTTTGGTTCCGTTGTTCCAGATTAATAAATACTTTTGATAGGCCTTCACAATGCAGTCGTTAGCACCCACTAAATAGAGATTCTATTTCTATTTTGTTGGTAGATTTTCTTAATGTGCGGTAAACACAAAAGTAACGCATGAAATCATGCTGTTAAAATTTTGTGTTACAGTGATGCGCGCGCATCTTAAAATTTCACTCTCATCATTTTTTCATAACGCGCCTAAAGAAGTATAACTTCAAAAACTTTTATATCGGCACTTCACTTGGTTATTATTTTTTGCTATTTGTGACCTCGAACTTTTTAAACATCAGCCTGTCCTTTTGATTCTTTACAAAACATAAATGAATAAATATTTCCAACACCAATTAGCCTAGCTCCAAAGTAATCATTGTAGGCATGTGTTATGGGATATTAGGGTAACGGATGGAATACATATACTGATACATATATAAGAATTTTTATATAGAAATACATATTAATACACATATAAGTATTTTTATATAGAAACTAGCTGACCCAGCGAACTTCGTACCGCCATAAAAAAATAGGGGTTGGTGGCAGAAAGTTGAAAATTTAGGGTTGTATGTATTTTTGTAAGATGTATGATAAAAAAAAATTTAAAAAAAATATCTAAAATTGAAAAAAAAATTAGGGGTGGATTACCATTAACATTTAGGGGGATGAAAAATAGATGTTTTCACACACAATTTCATGAGAATCGGGAAAGCCGTTTCGGAGGAGTTTAACCACAAACACCGCGACACGAGAATTTTATATATTAGATACATGTTTATGTTTCAAGTTATGGGACTGGAGTACAAATGCTCGTATTCATCGCCAGGGCTTGTTTACCGGTTAATTTTCAAACCTTAATCAGTGTCAAGTACATTAGGAGCGTTTTATTTAGGTTTGCCTCTACATTCTCCGACCATACGACCTCCGTGGCCGAGTGGTTTGTACGCCGGCTTTCATGGTGTCGCTGACTCGAGAGGTCCCGTGTTCGAATCCCGGTGGGGGCAGATGTTTGTGTGATGAATACGTGCATTTGTACTCCAGTCATGGATGTTTAATATGTATTTCTATATAAATATACTTATATATGTATTCTATCCGTTACCCTAGCATCCCATAACACAAGCCTTATAGTGCTTACTTTGGGGCTAGGCTAATTGGTGTGTGTGTCGGAAATATTTATTTATTTATTAACCTTAAAAAACCGGTTTACTTAAAAAGCGAAATCAAATAGGTTTTGAATCAATTTAGCGGTTTTTAAAGGGTTTTATTTCGCTCTTACTGACGGCTGAAATAAATACACAACTACAAAATGAATAACTTGACTCACTAGACGCTAGCAAACGTTTCAATAAAAGCATCAATCTTTGAGCATTAACAAGTTGTGACTTGATTAGTTTAAACAAAACAAACTTCAAGCGATGCCGACGCGTGCACGTGTCGCTCTGGATTAAACCGGTTTATTAGGTACCGCTTTCATTTCGGACGCGCTCCGAACGAAACCTTTACTAAAAACGGGTATTAACCTTTATTTACCGGTATTTTTGAAACCGGTTTCAAGCCCTGTTCATCACACAAACATCTGTGGCCACCGGGATTCGAACCCGGGACCTCTCGAATAGGCGGCACCATGAAACCTGGCATACAAACCACTCTGCCACGCAGGTCCTCAAACATGTTGAGATCAGATTGTTGTCAAGTGTACAAATAGCGAACACGAATAGCCAAGCGAAGTGCCTGTATTGACATCAGCTGCTAAATTTACGAAGCAGATAGTCAAACTGTTATCGACGGACAGTAATTTCGAAAACTATTGCAGGCGATAAAATGGCAACTTGTCACTATTTCTTCCGAACAAATCAGACCTGAAAGAAATAAAAAGTATATATAGTTAATTTAGAGGATTTCAATAGAGATAATGCAACAATATTAAATATCTTAGATACACCACGTGCGGTTAAAATGTGTCCCAATCAAGAAGTGCTTGAACATGACACAAGCACTTCTTGGTTCACAGTCACGCGCGGACCGTTGAAAAGTCAACATGCCGCAGAGCTCCGGGAAAAAATGCGAAATAATAACTTATATTACGTAAAGTATCCTTTATTCGACAGGTATCCAGTAGATGTTTGTTAATTTAACGCATTTGAAGCAAATTATGTTCTAATACTTACTATAAACTGATTTAATAGAAAATATTTGTATTATCACAAATGTACGGTCGCCGAGCAGAGAGAATTATGTACAATGACCCCACGCTACCCATCCTTATCGCTCGCGCGCAATAGGGTATTTGACAGTATTAAAAATAAAGTGCCATATGTTAGCATCTGTGTTTAGAATGAATATTGCCAGGGGTATTTACTATTTTTACAAAATAAATATTCATAATTTTACTAAAAACCCACGCAAAAGATAATAGTATTCTTATCTATTGTCACGTGACCCAAAACGCTTGGGATTGGCGGAGCCTAAAATGTCGTCACACGCAAGTAAACTTTCGGTTAAAGTGACATTACATTGTATCGTTTGACGTTTTAATAACCGTCGTGTGACGTCACACACTAGTGAGACGCCATATTGTCCAGAGAAACGTTTTCGCGGCAACTTGAAAATGGAGTTTTTCATTTGGTTATTTTTACTGAAATACACAACAGTAAATCAAGTCAAAGTAAGTGGCAGTCAAGTCAATCCCCCTTTCCCTATTTTTCAGTAAAAGTGTGGGGAAATCCCCACACTTTTACTGAAAAAAGTACATCCGGTAAATACCGGAACCTCACCGTGGACTTATTGAGGGAACGTCGAAAGACACTTCCCGCTATTTTGTTTCACTTGCCAACACTTGTGCATATTCCCGAACACTTAGTGGTTAATAATCCACCAATAATAGGCACTAACATCCGCCACAACACAATTTTTAACAAGAAAAACAAAACTGCTAAAGTGACGCTTCCCGATCCCGCCAAAAAGTCCTAAACAAAATATGTGAAGTAAATAAGTGATTTATACTTGTAAGATACTAGTTGTATATGCAGTGTAAAAGGAATAATGTTTTAAACAACCACAACAAATATTCTATCAGTTTTGTTTAAAACTAGTATATGATTTGTTTCTTGGCGAAAGCGTGATAAAGACAGTCTGTTGACAAGTTTACAAATAGCAAATACGAATAGCCAAGTGAAATGCCGACATATGTCACCCGGAAACAATAGTGACAGGTTGTCAGCATATTGCCTATGTTTTCCCATCCGTCAGTACGTTATTTCTTTCTGCAGAAGCAACTTAATCAAGCATATTTTCGATATTCCGCATATCTGCTATATCAAGTAATATTTATGTATTTTAAACGCGTTGATTCTGATACAACAACATTTTGTCAATTTTATTATAAATATCTTGTGGTTATTTTTTTACATAAAAAAATATTTCGTTATTATTGTTATTCCACATTTCTTCTTATTAAAATCATATTTCTTTATTTTACTCATTTTTTCAAATATAGATCAGCTATTAAAAATTTTTTTGGTAAAAAATTATAATTATGAACAATTATTTCGTAGGGCAAAATACAATGAAAAGACCGTTCTTCTATAGTGAAAGCCCTCACTATGCCAGCCCTCCATTACTGCACAGATATGAGGTAAGAATTACTTAAATACAAAAAAACAAAACTATTGTAGTTCAAAATTTAGTATTTTTATGCTTAAAATTTGTGCATAATTATCAAAAATTTAGTTTATTATGCTTAAAATTTGTGCGTAATTATTTAAAATTATAATTTATTATGTTTGAAATTTGTGCGTAATTATTTAAAATTATAGTTTATTATGCTTGAAATATGTGAGTTACTATTTTAAATTATAGTTTATTATGCTTGAAATTTGTGCGTAATTATCGAAAATTTAGTTTATTATGCTTGAAATTTGTACGTAATTATTGACACTGATTTGAACGCAGGTTTCATTTGAATCTTTTACGATTTCTTTGTAGAAATTTAACCAATATCTAGTTTACGTACACACGTTGCTCGGAAGTGATAGTGACAGTTCTAATAAGCCCATAATAGTTAACGAATTTTACGCGTTCGTTGAGCAACAACACTATTTGCCGTGAAAAAAAAACATGTAGGTATCACATGCCATGTTTTTCTCTCACTTCCAGTCCAACTTAAGATATTAAGGCTGCGTTGTTTGGAACAAAGTTTTTGACTTTAGTAAAATATTAGAGAAAAAATAGCCATTTGTCAAAATTTGACACATTTACTATGCATTTGACGTGACATTAATTATAGTAAATTTAAATACACATGAAACAGTGCAGCCTAAAGGTCGATTTTTCAATTCTCGAATAACATTTATCTGTCGTACATAAGTCGTGTCTTAACCAAATTAATATCATCGTCTAAACAATACAACTCTTTGTCCGTTTAATACGATTCATACGAAAAATTATTATCCAGGGATTGAAAGATCATCTTTGAAATGGAAGAAAATCATTTAAACCTTATTTATTGCTTATGTTATCATACAGCAATTATTTAATAAAAACTTTGAACTACACTTTCAGACACATCTATCGGAATTCAGTGTTATAAGTTTCAACGGCCAATAGCAAAAGTATAATTAAGTTAGGTTTAGCAATAATCTACGAGTATATATATAAAACTCAAAGGTGACTGACTGACATAGTGATCTATCAACGCACAGCCCAAACCACTGGACGGATCGGGCTGAAATTTGGCATGCAGGTAGATGCTATGACGTAGGCATCCGCTAAGAAAGGATTTTGATCAATTCTAACCCTAAGGGGATAAAATAGGGAATGAAAGTTTGTATGAAGCTTTGTCAATTTTAAACCGATCGGGCTGAGACTTTGCATACAGGTATAAGAAGAATCATAGATGAATGTCATTGTGTATAATACAAGCCTGAGAACAAAAACTGTAGTCTACACTTCAGCTCTACACCGAAGCGAAGCGAGGGCGGGCCGCTAGTTATATATGTTTCTCAGGTTTTCAAATCATTCATTAATTAAAACAAGTTTCAACGGGCTAGATGCACTGATTTTATTTATTTATTGACGTTTCGCATCCTTTAAAGGAATGCATCGTCAGAATAATGATTTTTTATTTACTTTGTCGAGCTACCTTCGAAAGACTTTTATTGAGCGTTCGGATGTTTCATTTAAAGATTTTTAAAACTTTATTGTCTACGTATGAATTTATTTGCTAATTTAATTAATTAAGTTCTTTATTTAATTCTAACTACCGTAAATTACCACCAGTTCCAAACTTGGGATACCTTTCTGAGAAGAACTGGCGAAACAAACTCAGAGAGGCTTTCTGTCTCCTTCTAATGTTAAATCATGCAAACAAAAAGAACTAATTGTATCTGTTGGTCTTGCAGTGTGTGCTCGGGGTTGGGATTTTATCTGTTGTATAATGGGTTCCCAAGCTGGTGGTATATACCAACCATCTTCCCTATTGAAATTTGGATATTTCTTAATCTCAATAGCAAAATCATATAGATGAAATCTTAAAATGGCCGATAGATGTCTCCAGAAGTATAGTTCAAAGCGCGTTTATATTTGTTTGTACTTTGTTCTTGATGTTTCAGATTTCAGACGCTTTTTATACCCGTTCGGAAAGTGATTTGGTAAATAATAGTGAAACTCTTTAACAACCTCAATATTTCTCTTACAGGATTTAACGAGGATCCTACAGTGACGAGAAACATTCCAGAACGTAAAAAGATATTACAATGTGTATGTATATACAAATATATATATTATGTTTTATTTTTTAAGAGATATAAAAGTTATAGTAAATGACGAAAATCTCTCAAAATCAACCATTTTCTTTTTATTTGTTATTTAAGCGTATTTTTTACGTTTTTTTTTCGTAATATGTTGGGCGGAAAAATGTTTGCCAGCCCTGATATTTTACTTATATTAATCATTTTTTTAATATAGTAAAACTTTTATCATGATTTTACAATTTAATTAATAACATTTAGATATATATATATATATATATATATATATATATATATATATATATATATATATATATATATATTAATTTGTTTCTTAGGTTTTCACGCACACCACTCATTAAATTAAACAATTTTCAACGGTATATAGATGGACTGATATGTATTTATTCATCATTTTCAGGCTGCGTCGTCTGAATTAATTCGCAATGCGAAACATCATAAATAAATCAGTCCATCTATACCGTTGAAACTTGCTTTATTTAAATATATACAGGGTGTAAAAAAACCTATGACCAAGACTAAAACTACGTATTCTGTACACCTAAACAAGTAATATTACAAAATATTATACGTGGGAAACATTTGTATTTTTAAGTTAAAAAAATTAACAATTTTTTTTCCAGTACACAATAGGGAAGATGCAATATTTTTATTTTTGTTTTCATTTTAAAGAATTCCAGGTAGAATAAACCACAGATATATTAAAAAATTAAAACATTGTGATTTATCGGAAAAAATGCGGTTTTAAATTGACAATTTAAATTTTCGCGCGAAAACGAACCTATGGTTGCGATGACGTCACTCCTGTCTGTCACTGGTCGTACTTGTTCGTTGCTGGCTTTAAATTTTCATACTTTTGCATATTTTTTCGACTTTCGAAATTTTTTTTTTGAAAAGTTTAAAATGGACTATGCATCAACATCATGTGATGATAACAATACCACTAATATTCCGAAAAAAAACCGTGTTGACTCATGTTTTGTGCCAATCTACTTCAACAAAGTTCCCAAATAAATTGTTTTTGACTGGAACTTCTGACCCAAAACTGAAAAAAATGGTTTCAAGCTGCGAAGAGAAATAACAATTATTCTCCAAAGACCATTATTCGATGCTGAGAAGATCACTTTGACGTAAGTCGGCGAATATACTTGTTATATGCTTAATTAATCTGCTTGTACGTAAAAACGCATTAGTAACCTACCTAATATTTACAAAACCTGTCTATAACATATTTTTAATTTTACAGTTGGAGAATGACGACGAAAATTAGATAAAGTTTAAAATGTGTGGCACAATCTTCACATTGGCAGGACTGAACCAAGCTTTGCGTTTCATTTAAAATAACTGTAACACGATATCCTTCTTTCTGCTCCGGAGAACTCTACCTTCTACTGTACATAATTCTCCATCTCTTTTAATTTGAACATAGCCGATTGCATTATCGCCGTAAGATTTGTAGAAGCCGCTGAATAAAATACGAAGTTTAACAACTACGATTTTTACATACCGTAGTAATTTAGTCCCTTTCATTTCTACACTTAAAAACTCTGCACTTTGGACAAAAAAAGTTATAACCATGTCAACGCTAACTCTTGGTAAATTCCTGGAGTCTGCTTTGATAAACGCAACTTCCATTTTTACTAAATGTAAAAAAACGCAATGAATATTCCCATAAAATAATATTTACTTTAACAACCATAACCTCAAAGAAGTTGTCATAACAGGAGTGACGTCACTAAACGCTGATTGGTGTTTTAAAATACGTTCCGTTTCAAGTATTTTTAATTCGTAATAATTGTTAAAAAACAACATTATGTAAAATAAAAACGTTGCAGTGGCATTTCTTTTATATTTTTTTAACATTTTAATCATAAAATTTTCATAAATATTATATATGCATCTTCCCTATTTATAGCGCGGGGTGCCACTGTGGCGCTACGCAAACAGTGTGCCTGTGTGTATGTGTAAGTGCGTCGATAAAAAAGTATCTACACAAGATTTTTGTAAAAATCTTGAAAAAAAATTTGTGAGTTTGACCTTCAATATCTCCATAACCATAAGTTTCCCAGGTATGGTCCACAAGAAAAAAGTGATCGTCATGATGTGGAAAATACGTTGCCTTCGACTTCATTAAAGGTTTTTTTACACCCTGTATATTTTATAAAAAAAGAATGCCTTCTTATGAATCATTTTTTTGCAATATTATTATTACAAATAAAATAAATGTCAATTATCAAACATTTAATGATTATTGTGTTGTTCTGTTTTTTTACAGTTTAATTATTTGTTGTATAATTTTACATTATATTCATTTGTTTTTTTTATGCATGCAATTTAGGGATGGTGAACATTTTTAACTTGTGGTTTTTCCTTTTGCCGACATGGCTGTATGTGATTGATTTAATGTTATAATTGTGTTCAATTTAAATTGTACAATCTTTAAACACTACTTTTAAAGTTTGACATTTAAAATCAAACAGTACTATTAGGAGAGTACTGTCCAATATCTAATTTAAAGAATGCATGCCAAAATCGAAATTGAAAACTCTAAATTCATATAAACAGAAATGTTCTCTTTAGCAAAATACAAAAAAAAACATTAAGTCCAAAATAACATAAAGTTGTGTACTAATTGAGAAATATTTAGCTACTAGGTAAACAATTATCGAAGATTCTCAAACGGTTTAGAACTGATGTACCCTTAGCACGAAACAGTATCGAATTCGTATCGTTTGCGAGTGCGAAATGTCATTGTCAAATGTGTACTGATTTTTAGTTCTCGTTACGTACGTTATGGCGCTGTTGTTCAACTTTTCATTCAAAATTTGACAATGACATTTCGGACTCGCAAACTATTCGAATTCGATAATAGTTCGTGCTAAGGGTACTGTATTGTAAATCTATTGATGATAAACTTTAGTCAATAAATTGGTCCACTGTGTCTACTTGAGTTACGAAGACACAATTATGGACAAAATTTTAAAGATTATACCACGTGAATATCTCAAAAACGGTGGCTCGTAGGAAAAAAGATATTGATACATTTTTTGTAGATAATTTATGATCTACAATTTTTATCTGTGGTATTTTTATGATTAAACTTAGCGTTTTGCTGAAAATCGCGAAAAACTTATTTTTTTGACCTTTGAGATTGAATAAAAATTTTTGCATGCAGGGGAACTTTCAGATTTTAATTTTTAATTATATTTTAAACAATCTTACTGATTTTCAGCTTGGTGGGATAGATTTAGGTAGCTATACTCTTATTTTTTTTTTTAATTTTTTGGTCTTATTTGACCGGACTAAAGAGCCTATTTACCCTAGGTTATAATGTATTCGGAAATACAGACGCAGCTAGGCGATTTCAATCCTTCAGTGTTTGAGAAGCGTCTGATGCTAAGGGGAGGCACAGCAACCAAGTAAGGGGGGTAGAAGAGGAAAGGTGGAGTGGTTTCAGAGATTGTACAATATTGAAATGAATATAGAAGCATTATCTCTTTCTTAAAACATACACAATGCGGTCTCTAGTTAATATAATTAATTACAATTTCACGGTGCATTATTATTTATGGATATTATACCAATAGTTTGTATAAGCATGAAACATATTATAATATTTATTTTGTGGTCTCTAAGAGGTAGATATTATAATGTGTAGTAGCTCATTTTAGAAATCATAAAAAAATATTTTTTTAAATATTACAAAAAGCGTAAAAAGATTTTTGTAATTCTTTTTTTTATAATGTTTTAAAGAGGTGCATTATTAATTCATTATTTTCGTTAATATTACAAGTAGATTTAGACTGGAAATTTTCTGAAAGTGTTTTTATAGACTTTTATTTGTTTGCAATAAAGTTGAAAATCGATTTTACAATGTGATATTGATGGTTTCGTTCATTAACTTTTATAAAAGCTTGATATTTTTTTCGATTATGAACGGTTATATTCTTGCTATTAAAAGATTTTCTGCAATCAATAATAGTCCGAATTTAGCTATCAATTTCAATTGTGAAACGGTTTTTAACATATACTTTATACATTTTACGTAAACTAGTTTCTAAAAACTAATTTGAAGATTTTAAGAGATATTTTTATAATTATTACCCTTTGTTTTTGGATTTAATCGTTTTTATGTGAAATTTAGCAAAGATTCAAGCATCATGTTGTTCATTCTGAATAAAAAGTATTTTCAATGGCACTCCTTTTTCACATAAGCATAAATATGGTGACAAAATCTTTGGTGCAAGAACTGTGTGAGGTGATTGGGTTATGGGTATAGATAGACTTTGCAAACAAAGATTTTCTTTTATTCCTTTCGTGTAATAATAAAGTGTGTTTATAAACTATGCGTTGACACATTTTTTTTTTATATTTTTATAATAAAATATTATATTGATACTCGTTTTATGAGATTTAATACAATCCAAAGTAGTTACTTTTATAAAGTTTTTGTTTTTTAATATTTTTTATTAGTTAATGAAAAAAAATACAAAAAAAAAACAAAGTTTGTAAACCAAATACCTGAAACCCTACCACCCCACATATGCACAATCAAAAGTCATTTTAAAGTCGCCGTCGTATCTTTATTTAAAATCTTTTTCTAGTTTTTTGTGAAACTTCGAATGCCTAAAACAATAATATCTACCTTAAGACTCGACAATTTGTTATTATTATTTTATTATTTATATAAAACAGTACAAAATCTAGTCTATCGCTAGCATGAAAATAAATGGCTTTGAGTTAAAATAATAAGAAAAAATTATATATACATACACAGCTATATGGCATGTATATACAACAAATTACAAACGCGAAAAGATTAGATTTTAAAAGAGAAAGTACTAAATTTATTAATTATTATAATATGTAAAATAAAATTTGTAAAAAGCTGTGAGAGTGTAAAATCGAATAGTTCTATCGTCTTGGTTGGGATACAGTATATATAGAATAATATATTTTTTATATGTTACCATTATAAATATAATTTTACCGTTTATTTAATAGGTTTTTCTGTTTATAAATTACAAATTATATCATTTTGCAATTGTGTAAATCATTGAGATATATTTTTTTCCTTTATCTTTCTTGTCATATTAATTATGTTATACATATATATGTATATTTAAATTAAGTGCGTCAGAATAAATGTAAAGTTACCAATTATATTATATTTATGATGTGTGTTGGTTGTCATCTTTTGTTCCGTGCAACATTAAGACATTGGAAATCAATGCATGCATTTTTAACTGTTTTATTTCATATTTCCTAAAATGTTCCGATTGACAAGACCTCTAAAACCTATATACCTTATATTGCGTTTTTTTATTAGTTTTTTACGAAGAATGAGAATAGGTTAGCAAATATTAATTGCGAGACTTGAATGCCTTGTTTTTTAAAATAATTATTTTAGCAGGAAATCAGGGGCATATCTGTAAATATTAATTGTTTTCTGGTTGTTACTTAAGGGAGAACACATATTTTCTGAGATACAAGACTTTGTGTCTAACAGAATCCAAAACATTGGGACAATATAATATTTGTTGTTGTTCAATGTCTTTAAAATTTAATGGAAAATGCAGTAATTTATAAAGATATACAAAAACGTTATATACTTTTCTTTTTATTTTAGGAACAAACAGGGACAGGGACAAATTGGTAAAGTATTTTTTGTTTTCGTAAAAGGTTCCATTATGTCGCTAATGTCTTTGCCTTACGGAAAAAAGAATATTTCCATGTTTGTTCCCACGATGTCTTTCACGTTTCCCGGAACAAATGGTGCCACCTAAAATAGATTGCCATTTCAATGTATCGCCAAAGGTGTGTTAGTCGAGTGCATTCCCTTTTCACACAAATACAATTACCAACATCTATAATAAAACACGTTTGTGAGACTGCGTATTTTCCGAGATTACGTCTATTTTTTGTGTAGGGTTGTAAAAAATATTAATATTATTATTAATCGAGAATTAATCGACGATGTTAGACATTCTTACCCACTCGCGCATGTAATATCCTCAGAATCGAGAACAGACTTCTCGATTCTTTTCTTGAATGACACGAGTTAATGACAAGCGAACATATAAGTTGTACATATAATTTGGCTTTGCAATATTTAGTAACAAAAATAAATTTGAATATTTTTTATTGTTGTTATTAAAAATAGTCCAACTACCCTCGAAAGAATTGCCAAGCATTTTTTCAAGCCGCGTCTAGCAAAATATCCTCTTATTAATAAACGAAGACTAAGCTTGAATTAGTTACTCTATGTTTTGGCTCAGTTCATTGAATGACAAATCGCACGTCACAAACAAAAGGGTATTATCTTCAAAACAGTGTTTTGAGATATCGCGTTTTGAAGTTTTAAAAAATCATAGAAGCGGAACTACTTGTTCAAATGTTTAAAATGATACCTTGATTTAAACGTACGTTATCCTTCTTTGTGTTGAGTAAGTTTAGTTAGTATATCAATAGTAGTTTTTATTTTAAAAGTACTTTTATGTGACTGGGTAAAGAGAATACCCTATAAGCAGTTCCAATGGCTCATGTTAAAATTACAACTAGTATCATTTTAAAATAATTTCGCTGGAAATAACATATTAAATAAAATTAAACAGGCCAGAGGGTATTATTTGAAATAAAACTTCAAACTTGTATTAATCCGAACGGGCAATAGAGTATTAACTTAACATAGTACTGTTTAGAATATTCACAATCATAAATTTTGCCTAGAAATTGACGACATGTGTTGCTATAATCCAAAAACTATTTCGAATTAAAATACAATTATCTTACCAGTTTATAGAGAAAAAAATGTAGTTTTCGAAACGCAAATAAAAAAATAAATGGTTTTGCCGACTTAATACCCTATTGTTTGCGACGTGCGAAATGGCACTCGAGTGATATGAACAAAAGACTGCCTAACAAGTCTAAGCTCATTCCAGGTTTATTAATAAAGGGATTGCTACAGAAAAACACCAACAACCTTTTAGGGGGTGATTCTCATAGAGGTATAAGAATAGAGTAGGGGAGATATGTACTCTACTACAAGTGCAAGTGTCCGTCTAGTAGAAAGAGAAAGAAGGTGAGAGAGGGGTTGCTATCTCTAAACGCGAAAAGATTAGATTTTAAAAGAGAAAGTAGTAAATTTATTATATATTATAATATGTCAAACAAAATTTGTAAAAAGCTGTGAGAGTGTAAAATCGAACAGTTCTATCGTCTTGGTTGGGATATAGTATATATAGAATAATATATTTTTTATATGTTACCAGTATAAATATAATTTTACCGTATATTTAATATATACCGTATATTTTTCTGTGAGAGAGAGAGAGGAGTTGCTATCTCTCTCTCTTGTGACGCTGCGCAGTCGTGTGATTGGTCGGTATTGCTGCGCAGTCGTGTGATTGGTCGGTATTCATCCGTAGGTTTTTCATCCAATGCGCATTCGCCATCAGAGAGAGAAAGGTTAGCCGGCTCTCATCTTCTTTCTCCTTCTACTGGACGGACACTTTCAGAGCCGCCTTCCCCACTATTCTTTTACCTCTATGGTGATTCTACCCATCAGCAGGAACAACTTTTATTATGGGACCAACGCTGAAATCACGAAAAAAATATCTAATTTTTATTTTTTAAGCATGTAACTGCTTGATATTTAAATCTAAAGAAACTATAACTAGAAAAAATTCGAGTCCCGTCTGCTGCCTGGTTCGCGTGGATTTCTTTCTAGTTATATTTTCTTTAGATTAAAATATCTGCTGTTTCATACAAAAGTGCATCAGCTAGTCGACCGAAATGTATGAAACGGCAGAATTTTTCTTCGCGATTTCAACGTTGGTCCCATAATAAAAATTGTCCCTTTTGATGGGTAAAATCACCCCCTAAGAGGTTGTTGATGTTTTAAAATTAACCCTGTTTAGATAAACATATATTTTTGCTAATGGTGTTGCGTTTGTTTGAGAGAGGAATGCTCTCACTTTACGAATGCTCAGGTTAGCATTAAATTAGATAACGGTAAAAAAAATGTAAATATTAATTGGTACGAGTGCGTTATTTAAACAATTGACACAAAAGTTTTAAACTTTCATGGTCACTAACATTATAAATAGTAATTTAATTTATGTTATTTACGGAATAGGGGTGTAATGACGGGGTACAGTAAACGACTTTCTATTTAGTCCGTCAGTTGGATGATCAAAAAATAATGGACACGTATTTTTTCTTTGGGCAATCAACCAAAAAATGACAAAGTTATAGCGCGTCAAAGTTTGGGAGGGGGCTCGTGACGTCACTTTTAAGTGAAAATTGTACCGAAACGTGGCGTCATGCGACTTTTCAAATCAATATATCTCTGCAATGTTTATATTATGTGAAAAAAGAAAAAATACGTGTCCAATACTTTTTGATAATCTACCTGATAAGCGAAGAAGAAAATAAAAATACTCAACATCCCTATTGTTACAATGTACCTTGTTTTTAGCGAGTTTCCGATATTTCGGCACTGTTGCAAGCGCCATGATCACAGTTTACTTAAGCAATTGCGGGTAGGCTGTTATTGGCAGACATATCGGTCTACCCTCCGACGAAGTCTTTTGCGTTCGATAACCCGTACAATCAAACAAGGTTGACTGTACCCCGTCATCACTCCTATTCATACTAGCGCAGCTTAGGACCGCATTGAGGCGAATTTCTGAAGCGTGACAAAGCATATTCGACATTATCTCTGCAAAGTAATGTACATTTCGAACATAATATCTTTTGTAAGTGACAATGTGGTAAAGAACGTAGTTTCCGTAAAAAAAATGCCTTAGCAAGAACCAATAATGAACTCGTCAAGAAGTTTTGTATAGAAGATTTTTAATTCTCGTTCCGTCCGCGGTGGCGCTGTTCAAATCTCCATAGAAAACTTCTTGACATTTGATACGTATCGCGACCGAATTCAACTATTCGAATTCGATATTGGTTCGTGCTTGTGGTATAGTGTACTAGCTGTGTTTAAACTCGCGGTTTTTTAGGGATATTTTCGCGCAGTAAAACGTAGCCATCTGTTAATCCAGAGCACGGTAACATTATCTATACAGTATTCTATCTTCGTACAAGCGGTCGGAAAGCGAGTCATACCTACGCCACTCGAGTTCGCGGGACTCTCGGGGGACACCCAGTCGCGAATGCGCCGCAGCGACCACCGAACAGTGTCAATTGTTTTTAAGCAGTTAGCCGTGCTTAAACGTGCGATTTGTATTGTGAATATTTCATTGAATTAAGTCGATACCTACATAATTTAATATGGCAAAGAGCAATAGTCGATATTGTGCTATTCTTGGTTGCTTGAACACTTCAATAATTAAACTTTTTATATGAATGCGTATTTATTATTATATTAAATTTAATAATAAAGCTTTTCGTACATCTCAGTCGAGTCGTAAATATTTTTGTCTCAAATCTATATATTTTTTTATTATTAAATATTACACTTAAAATAACATGTATTTTATGTAACACTTCCTAATTCATAAGCAACATTTTTTTTCACATATGATATTAAATATTTACAATCACAAAACTAGACAGAAACTCAATTATGTAGATAAAATTGAAATATTGTAGGCGGGCAGCCCTACCGCGTGTATACGCCCCGCTCGGCCGTAGGCAGTTATTTCAAGGACAGGGCCGAGTCACAATACTGTATAGATAATATTACCGTGTCCAGGGTGTCAGCTAACTCCATACCAAAATTTATTAAAATCGCTATCGAAGTAACAAACATACACACTCGCTTAACTTTCGCCTTTATAATATATTAGTGTGAAAATTTTCGCCTGGGGCGACTTTACAATTACCTATTTTCAGTTAAAGACAAGAAGATATTGTTTAAATAACTCACTCGTATCACAACGGAATGCTTGGGAAAGTGATACTTTATCGAATTTACGTGGCAATTTGAAGTGTATGCGTTTAGGTGTTAAGGTCCATTTTCGTTTGCACGAAGCGGTGTCACAACGTTCGACTAAAAAGGATAAGAGAGAATTAAAAAAAAAGGAATACTTGCCAAAGTTTTGTTTTATTCGTTGTTTTTCGTTTTATATAATAATAAATATATTTGTTTTGATAAAAACATTTTGTAAAATAAAAAAATATAATTGTAAAGGAGTTTTTTCTTTGGTTTGGTTCAAATCGAACCAGAAAATTTGATTTGTGCATTTTCTTTTTTGTTTAAATAAAATGTGTATTTGTGTTATTGTTTTTTTTTTAAAAACAATCATGTCGTTTTAAATATTCGTTTGACGTAACATACATACATACAGGTCAAACTGAGAGCATCATTTTTTTGAAGTCTGGAATTCAGGGCATGGGATTTGTGAAAAAAATTTTGAATGTTGTTTCCAAGAAACGTTATTTATCTTTTTTACTGTAAAGTTTAATAAAAAATCGAGTACAATGATAATTCTTACGCAGTTCATTTACGCACACAATTCGTAGAACGAAACTCTAGATTAAATACTAAGAGAGAAATTTTGATAAAAAAAATTTCTTCCATTATTTTATTTTTTTTTCCTTAAAAATCTAGAAATTAAGGATCGAGGGGGTTTTGTGATTAAGAGTGCATTATTAAATAGATATTCGTTGATTTTTTTTTGTTTTTATTAAGGAGTCTCTTGTAAACTAAGTTTAAGATTTTTTTTTATTGTAACTTACTTATATATGTTTTTTTTGTTCTTGTCAAATTTACTCGAGGTTAATTTATGTGGAATATATGGAGAATATATTTAGTTAGATAATTAATATGTATATTTCTAATTTCTTTTAACTTGCGCTCTATATAGACCAAAGCTGTGAATTACTCTATGTAAAGAATGGTTAAGATTAAAATATTGCTTTTACATACATTTGAGTTTTATTTTTGAAATCTTGACTTCAAATTGGATGGTTGGTGTGGCAGTTTGTAACTGCTGTACCAGCTATCTTCGCGTCTGTTTGGACTTTATCACCACTTAACATCAGGTGGGGTAGAGTCATTTGCCTACCTGGCTATAAAAAAAACGAGTGTGCTTATGACCATACGACTGAAGTGACTTCTTTGGCTCCATATGTATGTACATATACGTATTTCATTTACTAACTATAAGAGAGAGAGAGAAAGAAAATATGCGCGTGCTCTGCTTTCTCTTGCTTATATCACCCACTTAACTCCCGTTCGCCTCGCGCGAACACACTTTTCGTAACGCGTAACTCATTCGCCAGCTTACCCCCCAATTCGAGCGTGCGTAAAGAAGTTTCAATTCAAAAATGTCTTATTTTAAGTGCTACTATACTTTAAATTTTAGGTGAAAGATATTAACTAGGAACTCAAAAGGCTATTTCAAAGCATGGAAAATAAAGTGCCAATTATTTTCATTTGTATTTAATATAAATATTAGGAGGATTAGTGAGCTCGATGGCGCAGGTGGTTAGCGCGTTTGCGATGTAGATGACAGTTGAGCAACTTTCGCAGTGGTCGGTCATTGAATGGGTGAGCATAAAGGAGATTGCTCAAATTGGCCTAAATGCACAAAAAATATTGACATACACGGTAATTCTTGGCGTAATTTATAATTTAATTTACAGTCATTAGTTTCCAACGGACACCTTTGTATAATATATTTACTTTAAAAAGGACTTTTAATTTTACCGGTTTGGAAAACATACGTATCGTTTCTAATGGCTATGGATGTAGTAACATTCAGCCAAAGACTGATCGAAGTATATAACATAAAAACAAATCTATTTTGTAAAGTTCGATAAAATAAATCATTTTTTTATTACACTGTGATATTAATATCCACAACTATATAATAATGTTCACTAGATGCAAATGTGCTCAGACAATTATTATAGATGGTAGGCGACATCATAAAGTCTATTGCCATACATTTTTCGCCAAACACCTCCATAAACACATTATAATCTGTATATATGTTAGACTTTAAGGTGTCTATCTATGGGCCTACGTTCCCTGACTATAAATTAATAAAATTATAAAGTGTGATACACTAAAAATCTATAATATAGTTATCTTAAAAACATAACAAAAATAATGAAGCTACTGAATGGTTATAGAACCTAAATCTCTTAGCTTTAAAAATTCTCTCTAATCTGTGGCTCATTCACAATTATCACACAGTTTCTGTCACAGAGTACCTTATTATACCCGGAAATGACATCTGATTTTAAAAGTTACTCTTATGCATTAACTTTAAAAACAGGCAACTATCTGTTAATCTACATGCTCTATATACCTGAATCTAATCCATAATTTCGGTACTTGGCTTGATTTCCCTAGTTTACTATATAACTTATTTGTTTTTTATTATTTTAATATGTTCAGTGCATATGGTTTATAGAAGTTCTTAGGGGTGTCCGTCAATAATATTCGTTTCTACAGTAATTTATATATAATTTCGAATCTAGGAAACAATTTTTCATGATTATTGGTCTTTAGGCCAAACATGTATGGAAGCTGAGCAATCTCCTTTACCATCTCTCACTCCTTCGTGCTTCGGAGGGCACATTAAGCCGCTTTGCAGACGACGGGGCGGGGCGGGCCGGTCAATTTCGCCGCGAACGATAGCACAAAGTGAATCCTATATTACAAACGCACACAGAGGGCAAAAAGACCGCGCCTTGGGTGCCCGGCGGGCAGTGGCGGCGCGGCATGTCCGCGGCTGCCCGCCGTGGATCATATAAACCAGTTTATATGCAGTAACGCAGGCGGCGGCGCGGGGCGGTCAGCTCACTCCGCGCCACGTGCTTATTAGTGATGGACTATTCACTAGAATGAACGTCCTGAACTGACCGCCTCTGCCCGTCGTGTGCTTTGTGTACGCGGCGCGGGCAGCCGCAGACATCGACGGGCAGACGTGGTTTTTATTGCTTCGCAGACAAAATGCCCGCCCCGCCCCGTCGTCTGCAAAACGCCTAAGCGTTAGCTCACACCGAAACGCGACGCGACGCTGCACGCTGCACAGAGCGACTCAAAACATAACTTTATTTATTACGCGAAAAGATACTCTGTCGTGCCGTCGCGTTTCGGTGTGAGCTGACGCTAAGCCGTTGGTACCGGCTGCATCTATCTGCATTCGTTAGCACCTGCCAATCCATCAATATATTATCGTTACTAATATTATTTATTGTAGAAAAAAAATTAAAGTTTTCGTTTCATTGTAGTTTTTTTTTCGTTTCATTGTAGTTTTCATATCTACCCTCAGGGCCGGATTTAGGATTGTGGAGGCCCCGGACCACTTAGGATTTGTATTCTTGTTGACCTATCGAAATGTTGTTATTTCTGAAGCTGTTGTGGAGGCCCCTGGGCCACAGCCCCACCTGCCCTGCCTTAAATTCGGCCCTGCGGGCAAGTACCACCCCACTCAGCCATTAAGCGGTTGGGGTACTCCCTCAAGATGGGTAGTGAATTGGAAGTGCTTATCAGGGCCATTTGAGATTTTGATATTTCACTGATTGCCTGATTGGAGTGAACAAATATAGATCAATGATTTCTGTTATTTAAGATTAATATAATCAAATAATCATGTATGTTAGATGTACAAAGTACTGTAGGTAAAGGTAAAAGTGCAAAAAAAATATCAAAGGAAAAGATGTTTTCTAGTGTTTACTAGTTGGAATTTGAAAGGTTTTTTTTTTCGAAGTCTCTATTGTGGGGGCCCCCCGTTTGTGGAGGCCCCGGGGCTTTCGCCCCGGTTGCCCTCCCCTAAATCCGGCAGTGCCTACCCTTTCAATCCAATCGACATCAAATCGCCGTTATTTATTTTTCCTTTTATTTTAAGGTATTTCCTTCGTTTTGGTATGAGTTTCATTCTGTTTCGTTTTATTTTGCTCTCAAAAATTATTGGCCCTGCCCCTAGCATGAGCACCGCCAGTGCCGTCTTTGACCTATTGGAGGCCCTGGGCATATTACGATAATGGGGCCCCTATGACCCCCGTTTGGTGATCTAACAGGAACTAGGGACTATGTATTTGATCCGAGGTGAGCCCCTATCGATGGCGGGGCCCTGGGCACTTGCTCAAAGTGCCCACTGGGAAAAAGGGGTCCGAGCACCGCGATTTGATGCATAACGCGTTTAGCCAATTGTAACCCATACCCTATCGACAGCTGAGAACCTGGATAAGGGAGCGCTGTCAACGACAACACGACGAATACTGGGCAAAACTCACGAACTGCAGGCAAGCTAGGGAAGCCGTTCCTAAGGTAAACCTGCAGCTAACACGTAAGTTAATCAGACTACCTAGATAAGCCCTGAAACAAATCGTGGGTATACTCACGGGTCACGGCTACTTCAACAAACACCTCTGTAATATAGGTATTTCTGACAGCCCTCTGTGCAGAGCCTGCGGAGGAGGATTAGGGTGATGCCAAACGAGCGTAATTTTGTGAGTTGTGAGTCGCTTATTTTCGGTCACTTACTTTACGTTCAACTGAATTTCTGTTGAGCTGCCATACGAACGTAATTTATTCAGTTACTATTAAGCGTTAGTACGGGGTGTTCGTGTCGTCGAGTGCAATGGATCCATTAAAAATATTGTGTATTTACGAAGTATATTCAGAAGATGAGGCCAGGAAAAGAAACTGGGTAAACCCACTGAATAGTCAGAGGCTGATATGTGGACAGTTCCATACTTTATATGAACGTTTATGTGCAAATCCAGATATGTTTAAAAAGTACTATCATATGTCATTACGTGTTTTTCAAGAATTATTACACCACGCAGCTTGTAACAAACTGTTGCTTCCCCACTCCCCTTCCTTGCCCTACCCTCACCCCGACCGAAATTCGGACGAGCTTATGCGCATTGAGTCGGCAGACAACTCATTTTGCGTTGTCGTGTGGCACCAACTGCCTTTTTGTATGAAACCGAATGCAGCAGAATTTCTGCGACCGAAATTCTGCGACTCACCACTGACAAAATTACGCTCGTTTGGCCTCACCCTAAGACGAGCACCCATGTCCTACTAGAGTGCAGAGGCGTTGCAAGACAAAGGACTTCTCTAATGGGAAGCCCGCGGACACTAGTAGAAGCCTGCAGCAACATCCGGCGACTGCTGAGCTTTTTGGAGGAGCTGGGATGGCAGGACTGATGCCAATCCCCACGCAAAATAGGCAATGGGTGTCGAGTTGCGGAAACAGCCCGCCCTACTACTAAGAAAAGTCTTTAATTTTAAAGAAAATCGCGTTTTTTTTCTAATTTGCTTCACACCGTTTGTGCGTTTAGCCAATGTCAAGTGTTAAAATGTTTACAAATAGTACAAATACTATAGCACTCGTGGTCAAAGTAATAAATCACGTCAAAGTAAGTGGCAGTCAAGTCAGTCACCCTTTCCCTATGTTTCAGTAAATGTGTGGGGATTTACTGGAACCTCCCCGTGGACTTCTTGAGGGAACGTCGAAAGACACTTTCCGCTATTTTGTTTTACTTGCCAACACTTGTGCATGTTCCCGAACACTTAGTGGTTAATAATCCACCATTATTAGACACTAACATCTACCATAACACAATTTTTAACAAGAAAAACAAAACTGCTAAAGTGACGCTTCCCGATCCCGCCAAAAAGTCCAAAACGCGTTTTATGACGCTCAATTGTTAATTTTTTTTAACTGTTTATCCCATCTTGGGAAAGGCAAAGATAGAGCCATACAGCCATCATCTTCATTTAAAATTACTATGGAGTTAGACGCGCTAAAAAACGTGATATAATATAAATTATGCTGGTCATGCTTCAGGGACTGGGCTACTTAGCGTGGGAAGAAATAACAAGCCAGATGTATAATAACATAATAAAATTTATTTGTACATAATGGTATTTAACAATCGTACACTAACTTATTTACAAACATCACTTAACTCTAGCTTATAATAATAAACTAACAATAATGATTTAATCTTTAGTCTAAAGATCCGAACCTAGATTGGCCTTCACCGCTGATAATAGAATGAACAATATTTTATCATGAATTTAGTATATTAACAAAAATAGCTCTTATTTCTACATACTAAAGGTTGAATATTAGGGATGAAGAAGGAGGTAAAGTATACGTTATTATAATAAGTCCGTAAGTTAGATTAGCACAAAATAATGCTTATTTATTTTTTCTTTTGACAACCAACGAGAAAAAAGGACGCGAAAACAAAAACAAACTAGCTTTTTCGATACAAAATTTGATGATGACTCTACGAATACGGTGCTATCGAAATTCATGCTTGAGCCTCAGCATTCACTAGGACGAGTGTACTTAAAAATGTTTAGTCAAGAGGACAAAACAATAAATTATATCACATAATTCACGAGGATTTGTCTCGTTTCTGGGCGTTAATGTTCCCCCGCGTGTGTGACCACGTGTAAGAGTCAACGCTACCCTTCGACTCGTGAACTTCCTTAACAAGCTCCGACAATTCACCCGCGTCGTAACCTATCAGCTGTTGGAGATCGCAGACAAACTTATACACGAACCTGGAAATAATATAGTCATTTGTACAACTTGGGTGATAAAATCAACGATATTAAATACCCTAGATACACCAACACGAACAAAATCGTGCCCGAAACCTGTCCACAAGGTACATTGGACGATCCACGGAGCTCCGTAAGATGATCGCGTGGTCAAAATCAATATAAGGCATTATTTTAAATATTGAAAGTAACCTTTAATAAATACTTTATAAGGTGTTAAATAAAACGCATGCATCAAATCAAGGACTTCTGACAGTTCGATGTGCAAGCTCGTAAAATTGTACGACTTATTGCTATATGCGGAAGAATTTAGACCTTAGTTCTTTGACTCTACGCGCAATTCTGAATACGCTGTTAGCATATAGCAGGTACGGACCGCGAGGAAAAGAGACGGCTATATTACCGATCATGTATGCATTTTAATATCACAAATATTTATAATTTTTATTTTTAAGCATGTAACTGCTTGATGTTTAAACCTAAAGAAAATATAACTAGAAAAAATTCAACGCAGACAGCAGAAGGGACTCGAACCCGCACCCTTCGCAATCCGGGCGAATGAACTTACTGCAATTATGCTACCGCGGCCCGGATAGCCGCGACGAAATTCTTCTAGCCATTCTTAAGCTGCAAGGCAGCGCCATCATTTCGCATTAGGTAACCCACAATGTCAACATATACACAGATATTTTCTATTAAATCAGTTTATAGTAAGTATTACAACAAAATTTGCTTCAAATGCGTTAAATTAACCAAACATTGATTAGATACCTATCGAAAAAACGACACTTTACGTATTGTATTTTAGTAGTGTGTAGTGTAGTATTTTTTTTGCATTTTTTCCCGGACCTATGCGGCATGTTGACTTTTCAACGGTCCGCGCGTGACTGTGAACCAAGAAGTGCTTGAGTGGAGTTCAAGCACTTCTTGATCGGGACACTTTTTGAGCGCTCGTAGTGTATCTAGGGTATTTAATACAGTGTATGATGCTATTTAGTTGCTAGTATTATTTTATACTATATTATTGTCTCGACTTGCTGATGCTGTTCTAATCAATGTGTTTTTAACAATATAATAATTGTGAGGTGCTGGCAGAATACCAGCGTCAAGTCAAATCTTGACTGTCACATGCTGAGCCACATACATTTTTGTTTCAATTAAAATTTATTTAATTCTATTTGTGTATTGTAGCAATAGGGATGATGACTAATTTTTTTTCTTCGTTTATCAGGTAGACTATCAAAAAGTATTGGACACATATTTTTTCTTTTATCACATAATATAAACATTGCAGAGATATATTGATTTGAAAAGTCGCATGGCGTCACGTTTGAGTACACTTATAAGTGAAAATTCACTCAAAAGTGACGTCACGAGCCCCTACTCCCAAACTTTGACGCGCTATAACTTTGTAATTTTTTGGTTGATTGCCCAAAGAAAAAATACGTGTCCATCATTTTTTGATCATCTAACTGACGGACTAAATAGAATTTCGTTTACGTACAGTGCGTCCCGTCATCATCGCTATTGTAGATTGAAACAAATAAATAATTTATTATTATCATTATTATCGTTGCTGTATGGGTAATATTTTTATGGAATTTCTACGTACCTTTTCCCTGTGACTTTGGCGATCATATCCCCGTCATAGTAATATCTCAGAGCTCGAGACAATTTCTCGTAGTTCATGGCCGGCTTGTGTTTCCTGGCGCCCCATAATCTGGCCACGCGTTCCGGTTCAAGCAGTTTAAATTCACCGTTATCACCTGGGTAATAACAACATATTGATTTAAATATCATACCATCTCTTATCTATTAGACAAGTCCGTCCGTCCGTCCGTCCGTCCGTCCGTCCGTCTGTCTGTGGTGCTGTTTCAGCGGCCAAACCGTAAGAGATAGATAAAGAGAATGTTTAAGTTATATGTTAAGAATAGTCTGATAAGACTACAAACCGGATTTGAGTAACGTAGCACTTCCGGTTTTCGAGAAATCACGAATTTCAAACGAAACCACACAAAATCTCCGAAGTTCTCAATTAATTAAATACATTTTTTTTTTAATTGGTGAAAATTTGGTTCACTGGTTTGCTAGTTGTAACTAAGTGAGTAATGGTAGCATTGGGGCCGTTCAAGTATTACGTAAGCACTATAGGGGGGCAGGGGGGTCTTTGTTTTGCTTATTTTTGATGACATTGGGGGGGGGGGGGGGGAAGGGGAGGGGGTTCGAGATAGTGATTACGTCAGCATCATGGATTCGGGTGCCATGGACTGAATAAGAGGAGCTCGATGGCGTAGGTGGTTAGCGCGTTCAGCTGCGATCGTTGAAGTTAAGCAACTTTCGCAGTGGTCGGTCGTTGGATGGGTGACCAAAAATTTTCTATCTCGAATTCCTCCGTGCTTCGGAAGGCACGTTAAGCCGTTGGTTCCGGTTGCATCTGCAATCGTTAGCACCCGCCAATCCGCACTGGGCCCGCGTGGTGGGTCATGGCCCGATCTCCCTATTCCATCCATAGGGAAGGCCTGTGCCTCAGCAGTGGGGACCATAATAGGCTGATGACGATGACGACGGACTGAATAATAGTAATTAATACGATTATATTTGTACCTTACTCTATGTAGAATACTGTGTCAATAAAAGTTTAAGTATGTTGTGCGTTAAAGTCCTCTATCCTAAGCCTATTAAAGTACTGCTGCTTATGAAGCTCATGAATCATTAAAAAAAATGGGTGCGTGTACTTATGTAGGCGCGTGAGAAGTTATCCTTCTTTGGCATCGTTTAAAATTAGTTTTTAATTGCATGCAAATAATTAATTACAATAAATTAATAAAAAGTCTGGAAAAGGACACAGTCAATAAAGTTCAGTTTTAATTTGAAAAAATAAATAAATAATCAAAATATTCAATTAAAATCGCTACTGAATATAATTTATTAGAACATATGTGATTTGCACTTGTATGAAACTCAAACACGTATTCCGAATATACAAACTAGAAACATGTGGATAAATATTATAAATCAGAATACCTATAACTGTTACTTTATTACAAAAAATAAAGATGTGGTTTTTGGTTCTACTACACCAATGGTCAAGAGATGGCGCTGTAGTCTCCTGAATCGCGCTTTGGTTCCGTTGTTCCAGATTAATAAATACTTTTGATAGGCCTTCGCAATGCAGTCGTTAGCACCAGTGATGCGCGCGCATCTTAAAATTTCACTCTCATCATTTTTTCATAACGCGCCTAAAGAAGTATAACTTCAAAAACAGAATTCATATAGGTACCAATGTTTACGTAAGCACGGGAGGGGGGGAGCAAGAACTTTGCCACGGTAATATTATCTATACAGTATTGTGACTCCGCCCTGTCCTTGAAAATATATGCCTACGGCCGAGCGCTGCGTTGGCACGCGGTAGGGCCGCCCGCCTACAGTATTTTATGTAGTTTTGTTTTTAACGCGAGTGTAGGTAGATTACTCGTTTGTCTCTTTTTTCATCCTAACCACTTATTTATATATTATTCCAGATATTTTGCCCGATGGAAAAACCGAAATACCTAAATATTAGAAACAAATTACGTACTAGTAGATAGGTATATAAAAAATATTCTATAAAGGTAAGACACCTTTCCAATATTTCAGGTACTTTAAAAAATGATATCTCTGGGTGTGTTATTGAAGAGTTCAAGCAACCAAAAACAGCAATTGTGCTGTTGTACGATATTGATCGTCGTTTGTTCTTTTCCATACTAAATTATGTAGGTATCTATTTGATTAAATCAAATATTTACAATACAAATCGCACGTTTAAGCACGGCTAACTGCTTAAAAAACAATTCGGTCGTCGCTGCGGGGCATTCGCGACTGGGTGCCCGCCGAGAGCCCATCGAACTCGAGTGGTGTAGGTATGACTCGCTTTCCGACCGTTTGTATGAAGATAGAATACTGTATGATATTATTACCGTGGCTTTGCTTACTTTTACTGACAAGGGGGAGGAAGGGGTAAATAATTGTAATAAATCTGCTTACGTAATACTTGAACAGCCCCATTCTGTGACTAAAAAATGAATGTGGGCGTGTACTAGTGTACACACGTAAGAAGTGAAACTTCTTTATGGCCTTATTTTTCGAAAAATGATGTACATGCAACTTTCCAGAAATTGGTTAAATAAAGTTAAATTAGATAAAGTTTAAACAAAAGGATTTTATTATCATAGACATGAATACAAAAAAGATTTCATTTCATTTCATTTCATTTATATGTTCATCGTCGTTGTTATTACCAAAAAAAAGATGGCGCGTAACCGAAAAAATGTGACGGTAAATTTTTTTCCAACGCCGATAAAGAAGTTTCACTTCAAAAAGTCCGGACTTTTTTCGAAATGTCAGGAATTTTGAAATTCCTAATTGGTTACCCTATACACGATATAATAAGTGGACAGTTCATAATTTATTATCTCTTATCTATTAGACAAGTCCGTCCGTCCGTCCGTGGTGCTGTTTCAGCGGCCAAACCGTAAGAGATAAAGAGAATGTTTAAGTTATAAGTTAAGAATAGTCTGATAAGACTACAAACCGGATGTGAGTAACGTAGCACTTCCGGTTTTCGAGAAATCACGTGATTTCTATTTCAAACGAAACCACACAAAATCTCCGAAGTTCTCAATTAATTGAACCTTTGGTTCACTGGTTTGCTAGTTTATTATAATTGTATAACCAACAAAATTTGTAACTTTTTTTTCATTGGTAAAAATGTAAACGATTTTTTTTCTTTCTCGATTTAAACAATCTGAACTACTTTATATGTTAAAGTGGAAACTTTTCTGATGTATTTTTGAAGTTATACTTCTTTAGGCGCGTTATGAAAAAATGATGAGAGTGAAATTTTAAGATACGCGCGCATCACTGTAACACAAAATTTTAACAGCATGAAGTTGGTCGCTTTAACGCATGAAGTTGGTCGCTTTAGCGACCAACTTCATGCGTTACTTTTGTGTTTACCGCACATTAAGAAAATCTACCAACAAAATAGAAATAGAATCTCTATTTAGTGGGTGCTAACGACTGCATTGTGAAGGCCTATCAAAAGTATTTATTAATCTGGAACAACGGAACCAAAGCGCGATTCAGGAGACTACAGCGCCATCTCTTGACCATTGGTGTAGTAGAACCAAAAACCACATCTTAATTTTTTGTAATAAAGTAACAGTTATAGGTATTCATATTTATAATATTTATCCACATGTTTCTAGTTTGTATATTCGGAATACGTGTTTGAGTTTCATACAAGTGCAAATCACATATGTTCTAATAAATTATATTCAGTATAGATTTTAATTGAATATTTTGATTATTTATTTATTTTTTCAAATTAAAACTGAACTTTATTGACTGTGTCCTTTTCCAGACTTTTTATTAATTTATTGTAATTAATTATTTGCATGCCATTAAAAACTAATTTTAAACGATTCCAAAGAAGGATAACTTCTCACGCGCCTATATAAGTACACGCACCCATTTTTTTTGTATATAAGATCTAGGTATAAGATGTTATTTCATTGATTTTTTACCAAATAAAGCTAAAATTAAAAAAAGTCTCGTATAAGGTGAATAAACTTTTGTATCGCTTCTCGTTGGCCGCACTTTATTATAGTATACTAGCGGCAGCCCACGACTTCGTACGCGTGGAGTTAGAAATAAAGCTTCACTGCTCGCTCCCCGTAGGTGATAGCGTGATAATATGTAGCCTATACGTTGACCCGACTTCTTAATAATATCCGTGCCAAATTTGAAGTAAATCCATGCAGTGCTTTTTGAGTTTATCCCGGACATACATACAGACAAACAGACAAAATTTCTAAATACTCTATTTTTGGCTTCGGTGTCGATTGTAGATCACACCCCAAGTATTCTTTTAAATAAAATATTCAATGTACAGTTTTGACTTTCCTACCATTTTATTATATGTATAGATTTTAGTATAACTAGCAAACCAGTGAACCAAATGTTCACCAAAACCTGATTTAAAAAAAAATGTATTTAATTAATTGAGAACTTCGGGGACTTTCTGTGGTTTCGTTTGAAATTCGTGATTTCTCGAAAACCGGAAGTGCTACCTACGTTACTCAAATCCGGTTTGTAGTCTTATCAGACTATTCTTAACTTATAACTTAAACATTCTCTTTATCTATCTCTTACGGTTTGGCCGCTGAAACAGCACCACAGACAGACGGACGGACGGACTTGTCTAATAGATAAGAGATTATGGATTACTTACCATGCCACCTGATGACGTCATAGTACTCGGCGCTAGTCAAAAGTTCCAGTAAGAACTGCCACAGTTGGATCTGTCCGTTGTTGCCATTGCGTGACGTAATGTACGTGGCTAGATCGTCCTCGCAAGATTTCAGTATTAACTGGAAGAAAGAAAATAAATCTAGTTATAATTTTTATCTTTTAATCATGTAACTGCTCGGTGCTTAAATGTAAAAAAAATATTACTAGAAATATTCCACGCGGATCAGGCAGCAGACGGGACTCGAACCCGTGACCTTCGCTATCCGGGCGAATGCACTGACCATTTTGCTACCGCGGCCCTGATGGCCGTGTCGAGTTTAAGTGAACCTTAGATTTAAACAAAAAGGGAAGATACTCGCGGCTCAAAAGTAAATAAATTGTGGTGCACGACCACAATTAGCTTTAGTCACAATCGGACATTCAAACACGCTGCATGTGCACTCGACATTTACTCAAATAACAATATTGCTTTTATAAAGAACACAAATAGTTCAAGATTAACTAACAAATGCCATGGCAACTTTTCATTAGCTAAACTATAAAAACATTTATTTCTCAAAAATCACAGTTTGCCATGAATGTTAGTTACTTTTCATCAAGAAAAGGACAACAATACAGCTCAGCCGTCTGTAGAGAGCAAGGGCGGATCCAGGGGGGGGGGGTCATGACCCCCCCTGGGCTGGGTACAGATGGACCAAACCCAGGGGGATTTTATTTAAGTACTTTCAATATTTAATATACCACGACTATATGACCCCCCCTGGCGCCAAAGCTGGCTATATGACCCCCCTGGCACCAAAGCTGGCTATATGACCCCTCTGGCGCCAAAGCTGGCTATATGACCCCCCCTGGCGCCAAAGCTGGATCCGCCCTTGGTAGAGAGTAGGGTTGCCACCCGTACTTTAATATAAAGTATTGTACGTTATTTCGGGTAATTGTACTCTATACTTTATGCCAACAATAAAGTACGCGAAATTACTTTATTTAATCTGATTTGATTACTCGGTGATTAATTTTACATAAAATATACAAAAAGAGATTGATAGGAAGAATTTTTGCGTAAAACGAACAGAAAGTATGAATATGTTGCCCTTAGGTAATTCCTGCAACATTTTCGTGGCTGTATACCTTTGTATCATGACCATTGCGGAAAAAACTACAGTAGCCGCAAATTATCTCTTATCTATTAGACAAGTCCGTCCGTCTGTCTGTGGTGCTGTTTCAGCGGCCAAACCGTAAGAGATAGATAAAGAGAATATTTAAGTTATAAGTTAAGAATAGTCTGATAAGACTACAAACCGGATTTGAGTAACGTAGCACTTCCGGTTTTCGAGAAATCACGAATTTCAAACGAAACCACACAAAATCTCCGAAGTTCTCAATTAATTAAATACTTTTTTTTTTAAATCAGGTTTTGGTGAACATTTGGTTCACTGGTTTGCTAGTTTATTATAAGTTGCTAGTAGCAACGTAAAATATATTTTTAAGCTTACTAATAAAGTGGAATAAAACGTACTTTATTTTGGACACAGTGTACTATTTTTTCTACCTTTATTTAATATATATATATATATATATATATATCCAATGTACTTTATTTCGACAAAATAAGGTGGCAACTCTAGTAGAGAGAGAAAACAAAACGCAGTCGGCTGCAAAGCGACGCTGACTCGCGCCGTTTCGTTCGCGCTGCGTTGAAGCGTCCAGTACCCCGTGGTATGAGTTTTAGTCGTTTTCGAATTCGATCAATCGTATCGTATCGTTTCCATAAATTGCCTAGCAGTGCCCCTAGCGTTAACTATCAAAATCAAAAATCAGCAGTATGAGTTCATCGAGTCATCGTAAAACGAAAACTACCAAAATTTTCGTATATCGTTTGCATTTTGGCAGTACAAGTTACAACTTTGACAGCGCGTCATGAATATACTACGATATTTGATCGTATCGTCACTCGATTAGAAACTTTCAGTGACTAAGTGTTTGGGTCAAGTTTTTATGCAATCTAACAATGTTTTCGGCACAATATTTAGCTCTCATGCCTATCTCTCCATAAAATCCACCATTTGCTCAAATTGCGATGGACTTGTTCGCACCATCTTAGATTCTAATTTTTATTTTAAAAAATAGACACAATAACACTTCTCTGTCTACGCACAAATATATACATATTTTTGAAGTGAAAACTTCTTTAGCGGCGTTGTACACTTTTTTTGTATGGGCAAAAAATGTCAAACTCGCGTCAGGTTAAACACGTGGGCTGATCGCATCATGACATAACATACAATAAAATTGGAAAGGTTGTTGACTTTCAATATATTGGACGAAACATAATAATATTTCATTTTATCGTATTATAAAAAGTCTCTGTCTAGGACGTCCACGTGGCAGCTTTATTGCGAAGAAAATGCATTTTTTTACAAAAGATGTCGCTAGGTGCGCTTAAATGTGATTCATGTAAGTTGATTTCTTAACAATAGATGTCGCTAAGTGCGCTTAAACGTGATTCATGTAAGTTGATTTTTCTGAGATAAACTTTTTTAATGTAATATAAATTGTCTTGTTTGTGTACGATAGCGCAATAAATAAATATTGTATTCTACCACATACATGATAGTACTTTTATAGTGATAATTAAAGCAATTCGTGCAAAATTATTCCCTAACCATTCCAAAATATCAAAAATGCACAACGTTAATATTCAAGTTTTCACTTCTGCCGGCAACCCGTCGTTTTTTTAATTTTATTTCTTTACGGCCTTGAAGTCAACCATACAGCCAAGTTTCACACACAGATAAACGTAGGTTCTATACTCTTTGATTAATAAGATTAAGTCTAGTTTTATATAGATTAGCTTTGTTTAAGGTTGAATTGAACAAATGGCTCAGCTATCTCTTTTTTTGGCAATAAAGAACGAAAAAGACTAAACTAATCAGTGTGAAGTTAGTTTAGTCGAGTCATCGAGCATACGATACCGTGAAGACGAGGTGTGAAATTCTATATTCGTACTGCGACACAATTCGAAAACGTATTGTTTGATCGAATCGACGAAGACGTTCGTTCGTTTCGTATTAAAAAAACTCATACTAAGGGTACATATATTAAAAGAAAAGTATTACAATGTCAGATAATGTGAATTCAGACGGTTTTTAAATGTATAAATAGTTTCCGCAAGTCTTATTGAAACCGGAAGAGAATTCCATATAAGTATATCACATCACAAACAATAGGGTATTAAGTCAGCAAAACCATTTATTTTTGAAGTTATACTTCTTTAGGCGCGTTATGAAAAAATGATGAGAGTGAAATTTTAAGATGCGCGCGCATCACTGTAACACAAATTATTAACAGCATGCATCGCTAAAGCGACCAACTTCATGCTGTTACTTTTGTGTTTACCGCACATTAAGAAAATCTACCAACAAAATAGAAATAGAATCTCTATTTAGTGGGTGCTAACGACTGCATTGTGAAGGCCTATCAAAAGTATTTATTAATCTGGAACAACGGAACCAAAGCGCGATTCAGGAGACTACAGCGCCATCTCTTGACCATTGGTGTAGTAGAACCAAAAACCACATCTTTATTTTTTGTAATAAAGTAACAGTTATAGGTATTCATATTTGTAATATTTATCCACATGTTTCTAGTTTGTATATTCGGAATACGTGTTTGAGTTTCATACAAGTGCAAATCACATATGTTCTAATAAATTATATTCAGTAGCGATTTTAATTGAATATTTTGATTATTTATTTATTTTTTCAAATTAAAACTGAACTTTATTGACTGTGTCCTTTTCCAGACTTTTTATTAATTTATTGTAATTAATTATTTGCATGCTATTAAAAACTAATTTTAAACGATGCCAAAGAAGGATATCTTCTCACGCGCCTACATAAGTACACGCACCCATTTTTTTTATTTGCGTTTCGAAAACTTAATTTTTTTTTTCTCTATAACCCGGTAAGATAATTGTATTTTAATTCTAAATAGTTTTTGAATTATAGCAACACATGGCGTCAATTTCTAGGCAAAATTTATGATTGTAAGTATTCTAAACAGTATTATGTTAAGTTAATACCCTATTGCCCGTTCGGATTAATACAAGTTTGAAGTTTTATTTCAAATAATACCCTCTGGCCTGTTTAATTTGATTAAATATGTTATTTCCAGCGAAATTATTTTAAAATGATACTAGTTGTAATTTTAACATGAGCCATTTGAACTGCTTATAGGGTATTCTCTTTACCCAGTCACGTAAAAGTACTTTTAAAATAAAAACTACTATTGATACACTAACTAAACTTACTCAACACAAAGAAGGATAATGTACGTTTAAATCGAGGTATCATTTTAAACATTTGAACAAGTAGTTCCGCTTCTGTGATTTTTTAAAACTTCAAAACGCGATATCTCAAAACACTGTTTTTGAAGATAATACCCTTTTGTTTGTAACGTGCGATATGTACAGCTTGCAATGTAAACGAACGGTGGAAAAATAGATAGATATTGGTGTCAATTCTGACGCGATTCATTAAACTTAAAACTAAATTATATCAATTCAATTCAATTTATTTGCATTAAATAGGGTACAAATAAAGGTGTTACATTTCATCTAAGTTGTAGCTTAACCTATTCAGTCATATAAAGATAACATGCAAATTTTTCTATTCAATTATAATTACCTATATAAATGTCAATAATTCTTATTATAATATTATAATTATTCGATGTCGTCAATTTATCATGTCCATAATTATGTGAATGTCATAATTAGAATGGTCTTGTAAAGAATCAAAATTAAATGTTATATTTAAACCCATTAAGCATGTCTTCAACCCATGCATCAAATCCTACCATAATTCATGAACTCAACCATACTGTAAAACGTGTTTTCATTTAACCACTTACGAAGTTTTGACTTGAACTTATTAAAGGTTTGGCTTTTAATTTCTTCTGGAATTTGATTATAAATTTTAATTGCCATCGCCGGTGCATTTGTTTGGAATCGATTTGTTTTCGGAACTATGTCCATTTTTATTTTATTAGGATACCTCAGACTTCGATCTGTTGCATCTTTTGCGACTGTATACAAATGGTAGTGCTGCTTTACAAAAGTAGCTACTTCGAGAATGTACAAAGAAGTCAAAGTTAAAATATTTAGGTTAATTTTAAACATCAGCCTCTCCTTTTCCTTCTGTATAGCGAATGACAAGGATACACCGTTGTCAAATTTAAGTTTAGGTTTAGAGAATCTTGCCAGAATCGACACCATAGATTCCCTAACTCAACATACCTGTTTTGATCTAAAGAAAAGTTTAATAGAAGTGATGGCGCTACCTTGCAGCCTAAGACTAGAAAAAAATCTACACGGCCGTTAGGGCTGCGGTGGCAAAATGGTCAGTGCATTCGCCCGGATTGCGAGGGGTGCGGGTTCGAGTCCCGTCCGCTGCCTGGTCCGCGTGGATTTTTTTGTAGTAAACTTTTCTTTAGATTTAAACATCTACCAGTTAAATGCTTAAAAATAAATATAAAAAAACATACCTGTTTTGGTTTCTTCTTGATAGCAGATTGCGGCGTTTCTAAAGGGTCTTTGTGTGAGGCATGTTCGTCTGTCTGTACTACCGCTGTTAAAATAATTTTTATGTTATTTTCTTTATTTGCATTTTGAAAAACACACAGATTTACACAAATCAATAATAAATAAACCCATACGCCCCTTATTAATAAACAAGGAGTAAGCTTAGAATAGTTACGCCGTGTTCTGTTCATGTCACTCAAATGTCATTTGTCATTCATTAGATAGAGACAAAATATGGAGTAACTAGCCAATAGGGTATTTGACAGTATTAAAAATAAAGTGCCAATTGTTAGCATCTGTGTTTAGAATGAATATTGACAGGGGTTTTTAATATTTTTACAAAAATAATATTCATAATTTTACTTAAAAACGCACGAAAAAGATAATAGTATTCTTATCTATTGTCACGTGAGCAAAACGCTTGGGATTGGCGGAGCCTTAAATGACGTCACACGCAAGTAAACTTCCGGTTAAAGTGACATTACATTGTATCGTTTGACGTTTTAATAACAGTCTTGTGACGTCACACACTAGTAAGACGCCATATTGTCCAGAGAAACGTTTTCGCGGCAACTTGAACATGGAGTTTTTGATTTGGTTATTTTTACTGAAATACACAACAGAATGATGAATATCCACTTTTTACGGACTCTATAAACATTAGTCAATAACGTGAGATCGATTTCTAAAACTTGTCAAACACCCTATTATGCTACCGCGAGCCTGATGGCCGTGTCGAATTCTTTCCAGCCTTTCTTAAGTAGCAGGGCGCCTGGTCCGCGTCGATTTTTTGTACCAGTAAAATTATATTTTTATAGATTTTGACATCCAGCAGTTACAATATAATGGAGTAACTAATCCAAGCGTAGTCTTCGTTTATTAATTGACATTAACAAAGATTGACAGGAAGTATGAATATCAGTGGAAACTTAATCCCCCTTCAGTTTCCACTGATATTTATACTTCCTTAAATTCAAATTCTTTATTTGCCATTAAATAGGGTGGGTACATTGAAATGTTCATGTAAACAAAAATATAAATAAAATATAAAGGTAGCTTTAAGCCTATTTAGGTTGCTTTCCAATTTAGGGATGTCGAAAGTTGAAAAAAATATCGATATATCGATAGATCGATCTTTTAAAAAATATCAATATCGGCTTCGATATATCGCGAAAAAAACATCGATATATCGGACCAATTTTCCCAAAAATATCGTACAGTAACTCACGAAATATGACACGCGGAATAATAATGGAACGAAAATTATCTCCCTAAAAATAGACCCTATTTTCGAATGATGACATAGACAATACTTAATACAGCACAGATCATAGATATGTTGAATATCATTAATCTGAGATCCAGTTACGATTTTTCCAGATACGAATTTAGTTACATCGTGATATGACGCTAATAATTAAAAATTTATCGTTTTTGATACGAATTTCGATATTGGTTATTTTGTATCCATGTCCACGAATCAAAATATATCGAACAAAAAATATCGATATATTTTCAACAAGCCTATTCCAATTACAGCATTATAGCGCATTATGCGGCATAATGCTTAACGTTGAGTGTTCCAACTACAGCAACGCTTCGCACAATCGAGCACTCTCAAAAGTGATGCTTTCGTGTGATGCGTGCAATCGTACCAACTTAGAGACAGAAAATTAACAAGTGTTTTTTCTTTAAGTTGGCATTGATCGAAATGTTTTATTTATATGTTATCGTTAGTAATATTATTTATTGTTGAAAAATTATTAAAGCTTTCGTTTCATTAAATAGTTTCTTTTTTAAATAATCAAAGTTCATTCAAACTTTTAAAAAATAAATATAAGTATGGATGAAGGTACAAACATTGACTTTTTTTTTTCAACACGGAACTTAGCGCACTCTGCTGGTGCATTTGAAAACTAATTCACGTTTCCAATTAAGCATCAGCATAATTCAGCATTGTGCGGCACTGAGTCGCATTATGCTCTGTAATTGGAAAGCAACCTTAGCCATATGATATAGCGTGCAAAAGGAATATTTCCATTTGTAAGAAAAACAATAACAAAATAAAAATACAATTTCATTAATATTACGTAATAAGAAACTTTGCTTTGCTTATTTTTGATGACATTGGGGGGGGGGGGGGAGGAGGGGAGGGGGTCCGAGATAGTTATTACGTCAGCATCATGGATTCGGGTGCCATGGACTGAATAAGAGGAGCTCGATGGCGTAGGTGGTTACCGCGTTCGGCTGCGATGGTTGAAGTTAAGTAACTTTCGCAGTGGTCGGTCATTGGATGGGTGACCAAAAACTTCTATCTCGAGTTCCTCCGTGCTTCGGAAGGCACGTTAAGCCGTTGGTCCCGGCTGCATCTGCAGTCGTTAGCACTCACCAATCCGCACTGGGCCCGCGTGGTGGGTCATGGCCCAATCTCCCTATTCCATCCATAGGGAAGGCCTGTGCCCCAGCAGTGGGGACATTAATAGGCTGATGATGATGATGAATAAGAAAAACAAAACGAATTGTATACATTAATATTCAATAGGATAATAATCAAAACTAATAGCAATACCAATACATGCATCAATTCATTTAATAAGAATAATATTATGAATGTCATTTATAATTTAAATATTCGTCAATTGAATAGAAAACTTTTTCCAGTAGCCATTTTCGTAATGATTAGAGAAACATGTCAAATGGGAGTTTTTTTATGTCATGTGGTATTTTATTGTATATTACATTACACATTGCGTAACTAATTTTTAAGAAACACTTGGTCTTTGGATTTGTGTCAAAAACAAGTTTGTGGGTTTAGGTTTACTAGCGACAAATTTGCAAAATCTCAATTGCTTTAAAACAATATCAATCAATCATTTTTTTTAATATAAATCCCATACAATAATGTCGAATTAAAATTATATATCATCATCATCAGCCTATTAAAGTCCCCACTGCTGGGGCATAGGCCTTCCCTATGGATGGAATAGGGAGATTGGGCCATGACCCACCACGCGGGCCCAGTGCGGATTGGTGGGTGCTAACGACTGCAAATGCAGCCGGGACCAACGGCTTAACGTGCCTTCCGAAGCATGGAGGAGCTCGAGATAGTAAATTTTTGGTCACCCATCCAATGACCGACCACTGCGAAAGTTGCTTAACTTCAACGACCGCAGCCGAACGCGCTAGCCACCTGCGCCATCGAGCTCCTCGAGAAATGATATATAAACACGTATAACAGAAGCTTACAGTACTTACTGTTGGGCTAGGTTAATAGGGGTGATGACGGGGTACAGTAAACGAAATTCTATTTAGTCCGTCAGTTAGATGATCAAAAAATAATGGACCCATATTTTTTCTTTGGGCAATCAACCAAAAAATGACAAAGTTATAGCGCGTCAAAGTTTGGGAGTAGGGGCTCGTGACGTCACTTTTGAGTGAATTTTCCCTTTTATAAGTGTACTCAAACGTGACGTCATGCGACTTTTCAAATCAATATATCTCGGCAATGTTTATATTGTGTGAAAAAAGAAAAAATACGTGTCCAATACTTTTTGATAATCTACCTGATAAACGAAGAAAAAAAAAATTAGTCATCATCCCTATTAGTGTGTGTTGGAATTTTTTATTATAAATTAATTAATTTATTTATGTAGCCGATGCTGTCTTATATTTGTTATTAATATTGTGTGATGTATTTTTGTGAAACTCACCGATGAATTTGCATTTTCTCAGCAACTCGAAATGTGTCCAAAATATGTCACCTGGATCCGATGGCACTTTATCGCTGAAACAAGTTGATGAAATGAAATGATGCGAAATTATACTTTACTAGCAAACCAGTGAACCAAATGTTCACCAAAACCTGATTTAAAAAAAAATGTATTTAATTAATTGAGAACTTCAGAGATTTTGTGTGGTTTCATTTGAAATTCGTGATTTCTCGAAAACCGGAAGTGCTACGTTACTCAAATCCGGTTTGTAGTCTTTATCAGACTATTCTTAACTTATAACTTAAATATTCTCTTTATCTATCTCTTACAGTTTGACCGCTGAAACAGCACCACAGACAGACGGACGGACGGACTTGTCTAATAGATAAGAGATTCAAATTAATTTATTGAAATCACTCTAGAATCGTCCAATATTTTTGTCTACCATACAATAGGGTACACAGTATTAAAATTGAAGTACCTATTGTTAGCATCTGCGTTTAGAATGAATATTGGCAGGGGTTTTTACTATTTTTACAAAAAAAAATACACGAAAAAGATAATAGTTTTCTTATCTATTGTCACGTGACCCAAAACGATTGGGATTGGCGGAGTCTAAAATGACATCACACGCAAGTAAACTTCCGGTTAAAGTGACATTACATTGTATCGTTTGTCGTTTTTATAACTGTCGTGTGACGTCACACACTAGTAAGACGCCATATTGTCCAGAGAAACGTTTTCGCGGCAACTAGATAATGGAGTTTTTGATTTGGTTATTTTTATTTATACAACAGAATGATGAATATCCACTTTTTACGGACTCCATAAACATTAGTCAATAACGTGAGATCGTTTTCTAAAACTTGTCAAATACCCTATTAGGACATCTTTTAGCTGATGAGAAGAATGGGCTCAAGAAACTCATCAGAATTTAACAGAAATAGAAACATTTACAAAAAAAATCATGTCGCTACCAATACAACGTCCACTTACATTTTAATCGCTGTGTCATACAGTATAAATACAAACAGTGTTCATCTCTTATCTATTAGACAAGTCCGTCCGTCCGTCTGTGGTGCTGTTTCAGCGGCCAAACCGTAAGAGATAGATAAAGAGAATGTTTAAGTTATAAGTTAAGAATAGTCTGATAAGACTACAAACCGGATTTGAGTAACGTAGCACTTCCGGTTTTCGAGGATCACGAATTTCAAACGAAACCACACAAAATCAAATAATTAAATACATTTTTTTTTAAATCAGGTTTCGGTGAACATTTGGTTCACTGGTTTGCTAGTAATAGATAACATCTTAATAGTAAAGCAGTAATGGGCAGACTCATCCCCGCTGACAGCACCCGTTCACGAGCATGACGCATGAACCAGCCATCGCTTCGCTCAACCATATTTCAGGAAACGTAACGACCCGCCTCACACGACACCTATCCAATTTGACGACCTCCGTGGTTTGTACGCCGGGTTTCATGGTATCGCCTACTCGAGAGGTCCCGGGTTCGAATCCCGGTGGGGGCAGATGTTTGTGTGATGCATAAGTGCATTTGTACTCCAGTCATGGATGTTTAATATGTATTTCTAAATAAATATACTTATATATGTACAATATATGTATTCTATCCGTTACCCTAGTATCCCATAACACAAGCCTTATAGTGCTTACTTTGGGGCTAGGCTAATTGGAGTGTTTTTAGAAAAAAAGAAAAAATAATGCATAAATTAAAATTTAATTTGTATTTTGTTTTACTACTAGTCGAAGTTTTAGTGTCTGTTTCATCATCCTTCATCGACAGCCTAAAATGTCCCCACTGCTGGGGCACAGGCCTTCTATGAATGTTTTAGATAATATTTAACCTATAGAGAAAATTTTGAGTCCTGGAAAAGATTATAGGAAGTAAAAAGTTTGTATCGGAGCTCGATGGCGCAGGTGGTTCCGATGGTTGAAGTTAAGCAACTTTCGCAGTGGCAGGTCATTGGATGGGTGACCAAGAACATCTATTTCGAGTTCCTCCGTGCTTCGGAAGGCACGTTCAGCCGTTGGTCCCGGCTGCATCCGCAGTCGTTAGCACCCGCCAATCCGCACTGGGCCCGCGTGGTGGGTCATGGCCCAATCTCCCTATTCCATCCATAGGGTAGGCCTGTGCCCAGCAGTGGGGACATTAATAGGCTGATGATGATTACATTAGTTCTTTTGTGTAGTGTAAAAAATACTGAAGAGAGAGGAGAGACAGAGAGGAGAGAGAGAGAAAGAGGAGAGAGAGAGAGGAGAGAGAGAGGAGAGAGAGAGGGGAGAGAGAGAGAGAGAGAAAGAGGAAAGAGAGGAGAGTAGGAGTAGTGTACAAAGTCGCGAGCTACAAGTTACTTATAACTTACTTGAATTCCACATTGTTGATGGCGCACAACTGAGACCCGCTCATGTTCCAGTCTGACAGTTTGATCCCTGTCAGATTGAACTGACGGACGGCCCATTGTATCCACAGTTTTACGTGTTGCACCGACCTGGGGGGTATGAGATATAACTATATATTTTAAGATAATTATAAAAAGTCACGTCTGTTGTATGGGATCTCCTTAAATATTTATTGAAGTGAAACTTCTTTATCGGCGTTGGAAAAAAATTTACCGTCACATTTTTTCGGTTACGCGTCACGTTTTTTGGTTACGCGCCATCTTTTTTTTAAAAGAGCACTATTTACCTCATCCGAACAATTGCTTCTTCTGTCAACTTTAAAAAAAAAAGTATCGACAGCAAATATTCGAGTTTCACACAAGGTAAGGTAAGGTAAGGTAAGGTAAGGTAAGGTAAGGTAAGGTAAGGTAAGGTAGGTAGGTAGGTTGATATGAGATTAGCTTAAGAAGATGCTAATATACCGCGGGCGCTTACGGACTGCGCCTTTGGTATTAAGCTTGATTTCAGTTTTCGTTATATATGTGTTTTAGTAAATAGTATTAGTTATTAGTATTTAGGGTTTTACTAAGTGTGTTTTATGATTTTAATAATATGAGTTTATGTTTAAGGTAAGGTAAGGTAAGGTAAGGTAAGGTGTAGTTATACCCCTTTAGTGGGTGAGTTTTTGAAAAATCTTAGCGCACGCCTATATATATATTTCTGGAAAGTTGTATGTAGATCATTTTTCGAAAAAAATAAGGCCATAAAGAAGTTTCACTTCTTACGTGTGTACACTAGTACACGCACACATTTTTTTTTTCATTTATATATATTGTTAATTAGAACATGAAATGAAACTCCAAAATTATAGATAATCCAAATGTTTACTCTTCCTGTATGTATTGTAGCAACTTATAGTCTTGAATGTAAGTATAATTAGCAAGTAGTACTTGAAAGTAGTAAAATTGTATTATTAATTAACAGTGGTGACAATTATAATCTTGCGATAGAAAGGAAACGGTTGAACAATGAAAATGGTAAAAAAATAAAGTAGGTAACTCCACAATTAATTTAATACGTCAAGATTAGACGTCGCTTGAATATATTGTCGCAATACATATCGAGCCCTTACCGCCAAATTATCGTAAGCGACACTCGCCAAATTATCGTAAGCGACACTTTTGTCGAAATGCGTTTTTTGTGGAAACTAATATTTTAAACCGTAACGGACCCATCTCTGTTGATATTTCCCTCCAAAAGAACACCGTTACAATATAATAGAGGGAAGAATAGAGGGAAATATCAACAGAGATGGGTCCGTTACGGTTAAAAATATTAGTTTCCACAAAAAACGCATTTCGACAAAAGTGTCGCTTACGATAATTTGGCGGTAAGGGCTCGATATGTCCCGTGAGATTGCTATGAAGTTCATTAAGAAGCCTTAACATATATATATATATATATATATATATATAATATTTTAAAGCGAATGAATATACAACTAAATATTCTGTGAATATTTCAAGCGTCTAACCTAACCTGTTGCCGTTATTAATATAGAGCAAAAAACGGCATAAAAACCAAGTTTGTTGTAATGGGACACTCGAGTATTATTAATAAGATTCCGTTTCTACGCTTTAAAAAAGGAAATGCTTTAATTCAAATGAAAATTGAAGGTGAAAAATGTACCCTTAGTACGAGTTTTACAATTACGAAAACTATGATAGTTTTCGTGAGCTCAAACTCGTACTAAGGGTACTGTAAAATGTGATTTATTTTACGAAACTAACACAGTCAGGTAGTGATCCGGTCTTTCGTCGACATTTATGTCGCTGACATGTGTGTAAGCTGACAATTGTCGAGTGACAGGTGATATGTGACAATTTTGAGAATTATTTTCGGAAATGCTTATAAGAATAACAGACACTTTGTTACATTGTTTCCGTATCTTACTACAACAACAATTATGTCAAATAAACGGTAATTCTAGCCATAAAATCGGACCTGTGTCAGATTTGCGTTAAAATTGTATGCGTTTTCGTTGATAGTTACAAAATGGCACTTCGCGAAAGCTTGAAAAGATGAGTAAATTTCCGTACAAGCAAAACCAGTATCGAACATTAAATTATTGAATAAAACTAGTTTTTTACGGGTTAATGCACGAAACTTTATTTATTTATTGACGTTTCGCAGCCTGTACGTCGGAATAAATTTCGTCGGAAAAAATAAACGTCAATAAATAAACAAAGTTTAGTGCATTAACCCGTAAAAAACTAGTTTTCTTTAATGAGTGATGTGCGTGAAAACCTAAGAAACATTAGTTAATAGATTACTACACAACAAACCATCGGCTTACATAATGTCGACTTGGTGAAAAGGTGCCTATGCCTTTTCGCTAGGTTGGCTGTTGTTGCGCGTATTATCACAAAATAAGACGTAACAGAAGGTAATCTCATGTATATACTACAATTTCTCGCGTCGGAAAATCTCTTTGGCTTTGCATTGCCAAGCGATCATCCATAATAAGGTCAACCATTCCAGTGGTTCTTGCAAATATGAAATTGGTCATTCCGAAATAACGATATTAAATACTCTAGATACACAACGTGCGCTCAAAAAGTGTCCCAATCAAGAAGTGCTTGAACACCACTCAAGTACTTCTTGGTTCATAGTCACGCGCGGACCGTTGAAAAATTAAGTTGCCGCAGAGCACCGTGAAAAAATGCGAAAAAATTACTTATAGTATGTAAAGTGTCGTTTTTTCAACAGGTATCTAATCAATGTTTGTTAATAAAACGTATTTACTATAAATACTTACTATAAACTGATATTTAATAAAAAAATGTTTGTGATATTCAAATGCATGATCGGTAATATAGCCGTCTCTTTTCCTCGCGGTCCGTACCTGCTATATTGCTAACAACGTATTCAGAATTGCGCGTAGAGTCAAAGGATTATTCCTTGGTCTATATTCTTCCGCATATAGCAAATAAGTCGTAAAATTTTACGAGCTTGCATTTCGAACTGTCATAACTCTGACGCATGCGTTTTAATTAAGACTTTATATAGTATGCATTAAAGGTGACTTTCAATGTTTATATAATGCCTTATATTGTTTTTGAATACGCGATCATCTTACGGAGCTCCGTGGGTCGTCCAATGTACCTTTTGGACAGATTTCGGGCACGATTTTGTTCGTGTTGGTGTATCTAGGGTATTTAATATCGTTGTTCCGAAAAGACACATGAGCAGAGCTTTAGCTACGACGCACGTAGGGGCGCCACGCAGACGAACGGAGCATATTAGTTATATTATTTTAATACCTATGCAAACATAACCCCAAAATCATTCAGTGTATATGGTCTATTGAAGTTCTCAAGGGTGTCCGTTAATAATATTCGTTTCTACAGTAATTTATATATAATATCGAATCTAGGAAACAATTTTTCATGATCATTGGTCTTTAGGCCAAACATGTATGGAAGCTGAGCAATTCTTTGGTACGAAGTAACGTCTTATAGTACAGATAAAGGAAAAATTGCGAAAACCGTAAATTTTTAGTTACATTATATAATTAACAATATTTTTTAATAATTACTAAAATACATCTAAAGGTTTGTACGGAACCCTCGGTGCGCGAGTCCGACTCGGACTTGGCCGGTTTTTTGAATAATGATAAGGCGCAAGTGGTTAGCGCGTTCGGCTGCGATCGTTGAACTTAAGCAACTTTCGCAGTGGTCGGTCATTGGATGGGTGACCAAAAATTACTATCTCGAGCTCCTCCGTGCTTCGGAAGGCACGTTAAGCCGTTGGTCCCGGCTGCATCTGCAGTCGTTAGCACCCGCTAATCCGCACTGGGCCCGCGCGGTGGGTCACGGCCCAATCTCCCTATTCCATCCATAGGGAAGACCTGTGCCCCAGCAGTGGGGACATTAATAGGCTGATGATGATGATGATGATGATGATGAAGTATCTCACCACTGCCTTGGGTCATCGGGTATCTTGACCCGATGATCGGCCTTAAAGTGCGGGTCGACGACCCACTTAACGGCAGCCGCGTGTGTGATCGGCTCTTCCACTTCCTTGCACTCTTCTTCTTCCTCTTCCGGTATGGGCACGCTTTCCTCTTCCACTTCTACGTCTAAGGATGATAAGCGATGCTAAATTGCTGAGAAAAATTTATTGTCACTACTTAGTAGTAACAAATTTTTTTCATAATATGTACTGATTTTATTGAATAAAAATTATAAACACTCACACCAATTAGCCTAGCCCCAAAGTAAGCACTGTAAGGCTTGTGTTATGAGATACTAGGGGTAACGGATAGAATACATATACCGTACATATGTAAGTATATTTATATAGAAATACATATTAAACATCCATGACTGGAGTACAAACGCTCGTGTTCATCACACAAACATCTGCCCCCACCGGGATTCGAACCCGGGACCTCTCGAGTCGGCGACACCATGAAACCCGGCGTACAAACCACTCGACCACGGAGGTTGTTATTCTGTTATTTATCATAAGTACCTCATTTATAAAACTATATTTAAGATATTTTTTACATTGGACAGTGCAAATAGTTTCTTTATAACTTTAAGTTATGTCTAGATGTGAGGACCTGTAATTGGCTCTTTGTCGCTACTATTAATTTCTAGTATCTCTTATCTATTAGACAAGTCCGTCCGTCCGTCCGTCTGTCTGTGGTGCTGTTTCAGCGGCCAAACCGTAAGAGATAGATAAAGAGAATATTTAAGTTATAAGTTAAGAATAGTCTGATAAGACTACAAACCGGATTTCAGTAACGTAGCACTTCCGGTTTTCGAGAAATCACGAATTTCAAACGAAACCACACAAAATCTCCGAAGTTCTCAATTAATTAAATACATTTTTTTTTAAATCAGGTTTTGGTGAACATTTGGTTCACTGGTTTGCTAGTATTAAGATAAGCTGTTGGTCTACCATGTAAACAAAATAAATAAATCGAGCCCTTACCGCCAAATTATCGTAAGCGACACTCGCCAAATTATCGTAAGCGAAACTTTTGTCGAAATGCGTTTTTTGTGGAAACTAATATTTTAAACCGTAACGGACCCATCTCTGTTGATATTTCCCTCCAAAAGAACACCGTTATCATATAATAGAGGGAAGAATAGAGGGAAATATCAACAGAGATGGCTCCGTTACGGTTAAAAATATTAGTTTCCACAAAAACGCATTTCGACAAAAGTGTCGCTTACGATAATTTGGCGAGTGTCGCTTACGATAATTTGGCGGTAAGGGCTCGAAATAATGATTTGTTAATTGTATTGCATTGTATCAAATTGAAATGAATTAATTTTTAATCATTATCAGCCTATAATCTACCTGATATCTGAAGGAAACACATTAGTCTTCATCCCTGTTAATATTACTTGCGAAATTATTGTAACTAGTAAGTAGTAACAATGGGAGCTCGATGGCGCGGGTGCTAAGCGTGTTCGGCTGCGATCGTTGAAGTTAAGCAACTTTCGCAATGGTCGGTCATTGGATGGGTGACCGAAAATCTTCTATCTCGAGCTCCTCCGTGCTTCGAGCGGCACGTTAAGTCGTTAGTCCCGGCTACATCTGCAGTCGTTAGCACCCACCAATCCGCACTGGGCCCGCGTGGTGGGTCAGGGCCCAATCTCCCAATTCTATCCATAGGGAAGGCCTGTGCCCCAGCAGTGGGGACATTAATAGGCTGATGATGATGATTGATGATGATGATTCTTTTGTGTAGTGTAAAAAATCAATGCTAGAGAAAGAGAGAGGGGGGGGGAGAGGGGGGGAGGAGGGAGAGGAAGAGAGAATCCTTTTACTACTCACATTGCTGGTCATTCTGTTGAGGCAGCTGTAACATCTCCTCGTCCGGTTTGAGAACGTCCAGGATATTGATCTTGCGCTCCGCTGACCGGATCTGGACATTCACCTGGACAACACCTTCACCACGGATGCATTGTTCCACTAACGTCTTGTGGTTTTCCAACTAGAGGGGAATGTATTAAAGTTTGTAATGTTTTTCATTCCCAGGCACACACACACGCATACACACACACACACACACACACACGCAAGCATACCTACACCCACACTCACTATACACACACATATAATTTAGTTATTTTTTTTACAAGCTTTTATTTAACTTGCTATGTATGTTTGTTACGGTCAAATCTTACAACTCAATTTTAAAGCACTTGCCCTCAACCGATTAAGCTGAAATTTGAATGCTCGTTCAGTTCGGATGACAATGCATGAAATCCAATATGGCGGCATACCCAAAACGGCGGACCAATCATTTTTAATGCATTCCTACAATATGGGTATCAAATTAAAGGGCTTGCTGAGAATAACTCGAAAAAAATGTGGCGTCACTCTCAATCCAATATGGCGGACTTCTAAAATTTGAAAATCTATTTAGAAACAAACTTTAACTAAATTTTCTTTTTTTCTTTTTAGCGCATTTGAATAAAAGCTTGTTTTTAAAAAGGTTTTTGTACCTTAATTTTATCTATTTATCTTGTGGCAACGACTGTTATTTTATACGATATTGTTAATTAAAATTTATAATATTCAATAATATGCACTAATGTGTTATGTATAATAATTAATAATATTTAATAATAACATATGTTTGTGTAGTAAAATTAATTAGATAAATGCAATTTGTGAATGTAATTCATGTAATTTGCTAATGAATAAAAATGAGCGAACACTGTGACGCGCAATAATTTTATATATAGCGAACAAGCTCGCGCTATTGTTCAAGCAATTCCTTGCGCCTCGCGGCCGCCCGGCCGGCAGTCGAAAGATTACGACGACAACTAACGCTTGCGCTTTTTGCTTATAATATTCGTTATAAATTGTATGTTATTTAGTTTGTGCTTCCTATTTTTTCTGTGACTGTTTCTTCTGCTTTTACTCCTTCTGTGTGCTGTGCTGTATGTATATACTGTTGTGTACGTGATTAAACATTCTTCTGTGCCGTGAATCATCGTATAATTGTATGTACCTCCCTTTCCTATTTACTACAATCTTTACTGTGAAGAAAAATAGTAATGTTTTGTTATGCCCAGTACAACTGCTAAGATTATATTGTAAGTACATAATTGGAGAGGACACTGGATTCCATACTACAGGCTAAGGCCTATATTGGAATACAGGGGAATCAAACATAAATTGTAAAAAGTATAATGTTAATAAACACTATTATTATTAATTAATGGTATTATATTAAATAAAATTAAAAAAAAAATGGTTGCCTGTAAAGTCGGTTTTACGGGCGAAGATTTTACGTGACAACGTCTTTTTCTCGGTAGAATATTTATTGATATGAATATAATTAAATTGCACAATAGGAACAAGGAATTGAATGAAAATAAGAATTGCACAAATTTTAACTATAGAAATATATTTTGTTTACTAAAACATTGTACATGTAAACTTAAACTTAACACGAGAGACTCATCGTAACGTTACCGAGCGTTACACTTTTTCATAAGTGACTCCCAGCCGCAACCTAATTTAAGACGTTGTCACGTCAAAATCTTTTTTATAGATAGTTCCGACAAATGACTCCACCCCACCTGATGTTAAGTGGAGGTGAAGTCCAGACGCGAAGATAGCTGATACAGCAGTTGTACCTGCCACACCAGCCATCCTCACCCTGCCGGCCTGCATGTTGCTTCTTCACGCCTCTTTTAAAGGATCCCAGGTTGTAAGAGGGAGGGAACACGTGAGCGGGCAGAGCATTCCATTTACGGATAGTGCGACAAAGAAATGAGTCACCAAATTTCTTTGTACGCGTTGGAATGAGGGCTATCGTTTTTTGTATCACCAGATGGCGCCACTGTTGAGTGAGGTCCTGAAGTGTAACTTTTAAAGTTAGTAAACACGCTCGTGATATCAAAGTTTACATTTTAATACAAAAGAATCGTATCTTAAACATAATCGCCCATGCCACAGTGTTGCGCAGTCCCGTTTTGTTCGGAAAAAAGAAGGACAATATTTTTTCTTAGCTCCGCTTTTAAATAACTGACAATCATTGACACGTAACTCATATTTGCCATAATAAGTCTGATTTATTACCAAACATTCACAACTATTATTTTAATTACAAAAAAACCGCGTAGTCAACCCGCAAGCTATAACATTTGACATTTCGGAGACCTCACGCAACACAAGCGCCTCTAGCGGCGGTTTCAGACGCGATAGCCCTCATTGTAGTCACAGTTAGACGGTGACAACGTAAGCCAGCGCGCGTGGTCCTCTGACGGAAAGGGGGGTTTTGTCAATCAATCAACAAAGTGACGCGTATATTTTTTTTTCTCACACCTATTACCCTATCCCCAGAGTAAGCACTGTAAGGCTTGTGTTATGGGATACTAGGGTAACGGATAGAATACATATACTGTACATATAATGCGATTCAACTAAGAATAGGACCAACTGGACGCCATATTGTGATGTCATAGCTGTCAATTCAAACCAAATAGGTAGAGTGAGCAAAAAAAGTTTTTATTTAATAAAACTCAAAATTAATCTGTCGAGAGCGTTTATATGGAGAAAACAGCGCCCGCTTCCCCTCTTAAGCAACTTTCGCAGTGGTCAGTCATTAATGGGTGACCGAAAATTTACTATCTCTCACTCTTCTGTGCTGCGGAAGGCACGTTAGCAATTGGTCCCGGCTGCATCTGTAGGCGTTAAGACCCATCGCACTGGGCCTGCGTGGTGGGTCAAAACCATATTATTATCATTATCTTTCTGTCTCATCAATTACTGTTTAACCAATATAGATATAGTAAAAGGAGTGAGAGATAGCAAATTTTTGGTCACCCATCCAATGACTGACCACTGCATAAGATGTTTAACTTCAACGATCGCAGCCGAACGCGCTAACCACTTGCGCCTTTGAGCTCCTCTAATACAACTAAGATCTTGAGAGGAGCTCGATGGCGCAAGTGGTTAGCACGTTCGGCTGCGTTTATTGAAGTTAAGCAACTTTCGCAGTGGTCGGTCATTGGATGGGTGACCAAAAATTTAGTATCTCACACTCCTCCGTGCTTCGGAACGCACGTTAAGCCGTTGGGCCCGGCTGCATCTGCAGTCGTTAGCACCCACCGGATTGGTGGCACTGGGCCCGCGTGGTGGATCACGGCCCAATCTCTCTATTCCATCCATAGGGAAGGCCTGTGCCCCAGCAGTGGGGACATTAATAGGATGATGATGATGAAACTGATATATATGTACAGTATATGTATTTTATCCATAACTCTAGTATCCCATAACACAAGCCTTACAGTGCTTACTTTGTGGCTAGGCTAACTGGTGTGAGCGTTGGAAATATTTATTATTGATTTTAATTTTATTGTGTCAATAAGAGATTTTGTCGACAGCTAATCTCACCATTTTAGCGTCCTGCAGCCAGAATGTATAATCTGAGAGGTCTGCCCCGAGTCTCTGCTCCAACATTGATCTTAGCTTTGACAAACGGGTCCTTATGTCCATCAGCTGTATAATAATTTCATCTAAAACAATACAGCATTTTAGTTACATTAGGTGCAACAAACAAAAATTATACTATAATTTGATTTATAATTTCGTGGGCTCCATGCACAGGACACAGAAAGTGGTGAAAAGGCGCCCCACAGTTATGTGTGAGCAAATGCTCATAATTTGACCAAAACTTTGTACTGATTGCGTCGTTCTTCTCGGGTGTGAGCGCTGATTGATTCATTTGTTTGATGTCGCGTCCTTTGATTGGCTATTATCTATTAGGTGGAAGTGTAGTGGGGGCGAGCCGGCGATGTCGGTGCCCATATAAACGGTCTATGTCACCCCTCTAACCTCTTTCTGTGTTCTGTGGCTCTATTGGTTAGCAAGTTGGGCCAGGGTAGGCAACGGTGTGATATTTTTTGGGGTCCAGTTACTATCAGGTGGGACATATGTTTACCACCTTTTTTAACATAAAAAATAAACAAATAATAATGTGAAAATTATGGCAGACAAGCAAATGGTTTGTCAATCACTTTAGCCTACATCCCACTACATAATATAATCCCGTAAAAAGCTTTATTCATACCATTTGATTCGTTACTTTGCATAGTATCATCATCATCGGCAGCATCAAACACGGCCAGAGGTGTTTGAAGAATCTCCGTACCAGCTTGCATTAGCCCTGCAAACCATAAATATGCAGGTTAAAAATTATAATAGAAAACTTAAACAGTGAGATCTTGGAAGCATTTGAGCTTGGTGGTGCTGTGTCAGTCTTAGATCTGAAAGATCACTTAGTTTTTATACTGGCCAGTCATCATCAACCTATTATGAAATAGGGAGATACGGCAGTGAATCCACCACTCTCAGTGCGGATCGGTGGGTATTGACAACTGCAAATGCAGCCAGGACCAATGGCTGAACCTTTCTTCCGATACATGGAGGAACTCCAGATTACAAGGTTTTGGTCAACCATCAACAAATGAACGAAAGCTGCTTAACTTTCTCATTTGCAGGCCCAACGCTTTAACCACCAGTCATAGGATGGGTGAACTGTATTATTTCAGTCTATTCATGCTTCCAAAGGCATGCTAAGCTAGGGCCACAATGGAGAAACAAAAAACTAATTTCAACAGGTCAGCGATCCAGGAGGCAAATCGTGGTCTGGCCCAGTTTTAGGGGCCTACACTCCTCTAAATCCAGTACTACAGTTAAGGTCCAAAAAATAAAGTGTATCACCATAAGAGCAAAAACCAAACTGACTGATGCTCTCGCATATGCTCTAAAACTAATGTGGCGCTGGGCATTACCGCATCCTTACAGACAAGAGATGGTCTAAAATAGCAAAAAGTCGACAGGACCCAAAGAAAAAGGAGGATTTGCAGACCATACAAATAATGAGCAGATGACATAGCATAGCCAGTCAGAACTGGACAAAGAAAGCCAGCAATAGGGACGAGTGGAAGGGAAATGGAGAAGGCCTTCACGCAGCCTTACGACAACAGATGGTCGTTAAGAGTAACAAAGTTGACAGGACATACAGGAAAAAGGAGGGTTGGCAGACCATACAAACGATGGGCAGATGACATTGTTAGCATAGGCGGTGAGAACTGGACCAAAAAAGCCAACAACGGGGACACGTGGAAGGAAACGGAAGAGGCCTTCACCCTTTCAGGGGATCCATAATTATGAGTATATAAGAAAAAAAATTGTATGTTAGTTCTATTATGGTAATAAAAGGCTTATTATTTTATTTTATTTATAAGGTTTGCAGGGGTGTTGCAAGACAAAGGCCTGCAGCATCATTCAGGGACTGCTGAGCTTTCTGGAGGAGCTGGGATGGCGGGACTGATGCCAATCCCCACGCAAAATAGGCAATGGGTGTTGAGTTGCGGACACAGCCCGACGTACTACTAAGACTAGTGTATAAGATTACCAAATTTTGAAAGGTACATCAAAATTGGGAAACAAAAGACAGTAAAACTGTACTTCCAGGGCCCAAGAGGTGCTACTCGAATTTTTTTGTAGAAAAGGTCTCTTTTAAAAAAAATTTTTTTTCTTATTTTTTTGTTGATAAAATTTTTTTTTTCTTATTTTTTTGTTAATAAGGTCTCTATCAAAAAAGTTTTTTTTTCTCGCGTTATGGTCACAACACTAACCTAACCTACCCTAGTGTGAAGTATCACCACTTGGGCCCTGGAAGTACAGTTTAGCCCAATAGGCTTTTGATTTTATTATTACTACTGCAGTTTTTAGAACCTACCTATCCATACTTTTATATATATATATTCTTCCAATTGCATCAATAGCAAAGGCCTGTGCCCAGCTAAACAACTTGATACTTTACACTAGATTATGATAGTGTTGTGACCATTACAAAAGAAAAAAAAAATTTTGTTGATAGAGACCTTATCAACAAAAAACTATGAAGTGGCATCTCCATGTAAAATTCAGTTTAACACAATTCACTAAATAAATACGGCATTTTAAGGGGCTTTGAAGGCTCAGCTTTCCATTATATGTAATTGAGTTGCAAGCTGAAATTTTTGTCACGCAAAGTATTAACTATCAAAAACTCGTACACGAAATCTTTTTAGGCGGAAACGAATAGAACTCGAGAAAAAAATTATTGAAAATTAATGTTTTTGTAGGTTATGAGTCAATTTTGACAGAAATTTTGATCAGTGCTGCCATTTTTTTATGCAAAAATGTGTTGTTTCTCGTTGTCTATGGTAAACATAAGTTTATTAAGTTGGTACTATTGTCAAAATGTGACAATTTACCGCCATTAATGAGATCTGTCAGTCAGTGTTTGTGTTCGTCGCAATTGAGAGCTTTTTCGTACTCCTGTTGATATTAATATCGTCTGACTACCATGGCATCCTCAAAGCCTTCGGCCTCGAGTTCTGCTGTCCCCTCGCCTGAAGAGTCGAGTGTAGTGCAAGTTTTGGACTCTAATGAGCCGCTTGTGTGGTGATATTTCACACTAGGTTAGGTTAGGTTAGTGTTGTGACCTTAACGCGCGAGCCGAGCGAGCGAAGCGAGCGTGCCGCGGCAGCGGCCGGCGAAGCGCCAGAAACAAAAATTCGTTAATAGAGACTTTTTCTACAAAAAAATCTAGGCCCTGGAAGTAATTATCATTTCTGTAAAAAAAACGTCGGGAGGGGGGGGGGGTTACCCTTCCCTCTGAGGAGTCTTCCCTTATACCTATCCCTCTGAAATTCCACGACATTTAACAGATTTAATGAATTTTTAGGTTAGGTAAAAAAAAAAAACTGCATTTCCACCAAAAATCTTTTATGGCGGGGGGGTCGGGGGGAGCCCCCCCTCCCCCTCCCCTACAAATTACCCCGAAATTCGATTACATATAATGGAATTAAGTACCGCTTTGAAAATTATAGACCGGCTGCAGCCTGAAACTGATATCACCAGATAACAATTATACCAAATCATTATTTTTCTAAACTGTTTTCTGTATGCTGTTCAAATGTCAGGAGTTGCATGTGCCAGTTTTTACTTTTTAATAAGAAATTAACCTCACAGGAAAGCAACAGAATTACTAAGCTAAGTTATTAAAATATTTTTTTTGTTTGTTTAGGTTATTTTTTATTATGCTGCTTATGTCTAAATTGATTATAGGTATTTAATTAACTAATTTAAAGATGATAAGTGTTTAAAAGTTTTGTTTATATTGTGTTTATTTTATGTTATGACAAATACATCAAACATTGCTTGTTCGGTACTGCTGTTATAGTTATTATTATGACCTTTTAACTCACCTAAATCGCTTTCTGTCACATATTGAGGTATCGTTGCTAAAGAATCCGGAGCTTCTCCTTCTGTAACACTATCATACCCATTCGCCTCAGTCTCCATTTTAACAGTACGAATGTTCAATATATCACTAAGATCGGTAACTTCCATTGTTAATTTGCACAATAATCCACCACACAAGACACTATCACAGCTTAACGCGTGTATTGGTGGTTATTTCAACTTGGAGTTTACACCAAAAAAACTTTCTTGGGATGAATTTGAATATAAAGTAAAGGAAAAGGAAATCACTTCTGCTTTACTATTCACTTCCGCGTGCGCTGAAACGGAAGCCATAAAGAATTTTGACAGTTCCTCTATGATCACTATGAAATAGTGCTGCACAAAAACTTGTGATATTTGTCGCTGTTACGATACTTTATGTTATAATAATATTAATACTGATTTGAAATTGGGTGTTCCAAATCTTAGCTACTGCTTTATTAGAGTTAGGTTATGGCGTGTAAAGTTGAAAGCTTGGCTCTGCATAGGATTTGGTAACATTTTGACAGTGCCGAGTCATTATAATGCGATGCAACTGGGCGCCATATTGTGACGTCATAGTTGTCAATTCAAACCAGTAAGGTGAGCAAAAAAGTTTTTCTTTAATAAAACTTATTTACCAAGATTAAGGGAGAAAAAATATCACATTTTTAATAATAATTTTATTCAATGATTTTTCTCAGTCAGTCTTAATAATATTTATTTATTAAGATATGTCATAATAATATTTATTTATATATGATATACTGGATGAGAAAAAACATTAATCAGAATCTAGCTCTTTAATTCCAGAGTATTTGAGGTGGTCCTTCAGATTATTATCTCTTTACCTCCCTGAAGCTGCACATGGGTGGAAAAAGGTTTTCAACCGACGAGGAGGTAAAGGAGGAGGTGGGGACGAAGGGGTTGGCGGGAAACTACTTCGAGGAAGGCATCAAAAAGTTGATACCCAGCTTCACCACCTGCATTGAGAGGAATGGCGACTATGTCGAAAAATAGGTTACATATGTACTACGGTAACGTTTGATAATTAATGAGATAAAAAATCAAAATTCTAATACATTATGTTACTGTTGAAGATATGATTTTATGTAAAACCTTCTTGTTAGGGCGACTCGATGGCCTGTTCTCTATGTCACCGTTACTTCATTCTAGGACTTTTGCAAATACGTCAACGGTGTATACCTATAAAAATGTAATGTGATTGGGACTACATAAACTAAATATTACGAGCTGATTGTCTTTCCTTTCTACGATCCACTTCCTCAACATGGTAGCAAAGGAGCGTGGTTGAATAAAATAAATAGAAAGAGGAAGATAAGTGGAAATTATTTGAAAAGGTCAGTACCGAAACAATTGAAGACGTAAGGTACCGAAAATGGAAGTAAAGATAGGAGAAGTGGGCATTCAGATATTTGATGGTGCAAATTATGAAAAATGGAAATTTAGATTAAAGTTGTTGTTACAAATGAAAGAATGCCAAGAAGCTGTGGAAAATGATATGAAACATGAAGGTATGACGGACACGGAATGGAGAAAAATTGATTTAAAGGCAAGAAATATTATAGTGAATAGCGTAAATAATACTCAGCTCGATATAATAATGAATGAAACTACGGCTTACGGGATGATTAAAAAATTTGACGAGATGTATTTAGTAAAAGGCAGTGCTAATAAACTATTGATTAAAAGGAAATTACTAGAAACAAAATTCAAAGATGGCGACGATATACTAGAATTCATACAAACATTTGAAAAACAAATCAATAAATTGAAAAATGCTGGAGAAGTCGTGTCGGAAGAGGATAGACTGAACTATTTATTGCTTGCATTACCTGAGAGTTTTGCACATATTGTAAATATTGTTGATGCGATGCCGACAAAGGATCGGACAGTGGAGTACGTGAAGTCCAAATTACTACTTGAAATGAAAAGAAAACAGAACGAACAAGAAGTTCATACGTTCAGTTCTCGATCAAATCAACACCAAGATGGGTCCAGGAATAATGATAACTGCTTTGAATGCAACCGCCTAGGACACTACAGGAGGGATTGTCCTAAGTTAGCACGTCGTGGTCATGGTCGTGGTAGAGGACGCGGATATGGAGGCGGACGACGAGGAACTCACAGAGGATATAGAGGAGGATACAACAATAGAAGCGTGAATACAGGACAAAGTAGCAGCACCAGTGATGGATTTGGATTCAACGTAGAAGTAGAAGCGATGACAGGAGCTACCGAAACGAAAGCGGATATAACATGGTTATTGGACAGCGGATGTAGCGATCACATCGTAAATGACGATAAATTCTTTCGTGATTATAAAATTTTAGAAACACCTGTGAATATTAAGGTAGGTGATGGATTTTGTCTTAAGTCGGAGAAAATGGGAAATGTAACAATGTACTGTAAAGCAGGAGGTAAGTCAAATAAAATTGATGTTTCAAATGTATATTATGTTCCAAATATGAAAAAGAACTTATTAAGCGTTTCATGCATTGTAAATAGAAATAATACAATTCAATTTAGAGGAGAAATAGCAAATATATATAATGTACATATAGGTTTAATGGCCGTCGCACGCAAGAAAAATAAATTGTACGAATTAGATGGCAGAGTTAATTTAGGCGCAGGTACAGTAGCATACACAAGTGGTAACATTATGTCAGAAAAAGAAAAATGGCATAGAATACTTGGGCACCCTAACTTTAAGAAACTAAATGAAATGTGCAGGCATAGGGTTGTAGATGGGTTACCTATCACTTTAGGCGAGGGTTACGTGCAATGTGAAGTTTGTTTGATGAACAAAATGACAAATCTACCTTTTGGAAATCAAAGACGACGGGAACAGACTTGTTAGAGATTATCCACACGGATGTGGCAGGCCCGATTACGCCCACTGGATATAAGGGGCAACGATACTTTGTGTCATTCATAGATGACTATAGTAGGTTAGCTTATCTATGCTTAATTAATAACAAGAGTGATGTTTTTAATTGTTTTAGAGATTATGTAAATATGGTGGAAAATCAAACAGGTAAGAGAGTGAAAGAAATCAGATGTGACAATGGCGGAGAATATATTAACAACGATTTCTACACTTACACAAAGCAAAAAGGTATTTATTTAAAACCAGGGCCAGCTTATACACACGAGTTGAACGGTGTAGCTGAAAGATTTAACCGAACCATAATGGAGAGAGCGAGGTGTCTGCTTACAGAAGCAAAGATAAATAAGAAATATTGGCCTGAATGCGTTATGACTGCAGCATATCTAGGTAATAGAATATTAACAAATACGTATGAGAAAAAAACACCGTACGAAATTTTTATGGGGAGGAAGCCAAATGTAAGTAATTTAAAAATTTTCGGATCACAGTGTTATGTACGAATTCCAGACGAATTACGCACATCAAAACTTAACCCAAAGGCTACAAAAGGTATATTAGTAGGATACACAGATACGGGATACAGAGTATTAATAAATGAAAAAATAGTCATTAGTCGTCACGTTACATTTATAGGTACGAAAGAAGAACATATAATAAAGATAGTAAATACTGAAGATGAAACTGATGAAAACGAAGAATTTTATGATAGTGTTGATGACTCAAAGGAAAAATCAAGTAGAGCTGTGACTGAGGAGGTGACGGATATCCGACCAAAAAGAGATAGAAAAATGCCAGAGAAATATAAAGATCATGTTGTATATATAAATTTTAGTGATGCACTGGTACCAGATACGTATGATGAAGCAATAAAAAGTCCGGATGTAAATAAATGGAAAGATGCAATGAAAGAGGAATTGAACAGTTTGGAAAAGAACGAAACGTGGATTTTAGTTGAGAGACCTGAAAATAAGAAAATAATAGATGTTAAATGGATCTTTAGGATCAAGTCGAATGGAAAGTATAAGGCAAGAGTAGTCGCACGAGGTTTCCAACAGATGTATGAAGAAAACGAGGAAATTTATTCACCAGTAGCGCGAATGACGACAATGAAAGCTTTATTATCAATTGCATGTGTAAGAGGATGGAACATTGAACAAATGGACGTTGAGACAGCATTCTTGAATGGGAGTATTAAGTCTGAAGTTTATATTTACCCACCTGATGGATATTGTACAGAGAATAATAAAGTGTGCAAACTACAAAAAGCTCTTTATGGATTGCGAGAAAGCCCACGTGATTGGTATGAATGCTTTCACGAATTCATGTCAAGCATTAATTTCAATAGGTCAGACTATGACTATTGTTTGTATACAGGGTGTGTAAATAATGTAAATATATATCTATGTCTGTATGTGGATGATATTTTGATTTGTGGGGAGAAAAATGAGGCAATTGACGAAGTTAAACGGCTATTGAACAATAGATTCCGAATGAAAGATCTGGGAAAGGTGAAACAGTATCTTGGAATAGATGTAGTTTTTGAACCAAAAGAAGGCAGAATGACTTTAAGCCAGGAAAAATACATTGTAAGTTTAGCTGAAAAGTATAACGTAATCGAATCAAAGAACTTTGAGACACCAATGGAAATGAATTTAAGCATTGAACCAAGTCAAGATGTCAGTGCAACGTTAAAGTATAGAAACTTGATTGGAGCTCTTCTGTATGTTGCGAGTGGAACACGTCCAGACGTATCTTATAGCGTAAACTATTTGAGTCGGTTCCAAAATGCTTATAGTGATACGCATTTCAAATATGCCTTGCGAGTTCTCAAATATCTTTACTGTACGAGACATTTAAAGATGAATTTTGACGCCGACTACGAAGAACAATTGGACGCTTATGTAGATGCTGATTGGGCCGCAGATAAATCGGATAGGAAGTCGACGACAGGAATCCTTATAAGAGTTTTTAATAATCCGATCATGTGGAAGTCACATAAACAGAAAATAGTGTCAAGAGCATCAACTCATGCCGAGTATTATGCTTTGGCAGACTGTGTTGAAGAAGTACTTCCGTTAATAGGTGTGTTACGCGATTTAGGCGTTGAGATTAGGGATCCAGTAAAAATTTACGAAGACAACAGCGGGGCTATTGCGTTGTCAAAGAACGGAAAGTTTTGTAAAAATTCTAAGCATATTGACATAAGCTACCACTTCGTATATGACTATGAAAAAAAAGGGTATTATTAATATAGTAAAGGTTCATACAGAAAAACAATTAGCGGATATATTGACCAAGGCATTAGGAAAAAATAAATTTATAAAACTTAGAGAACTAGCAAACGTCAAATGAAATGTTAATGACAGATAGTCTTATGTTTTTGTTAAGTCCTTTTATTATTATTTTAAATTGTTATATTGGTATTAAGTTGTTTTTTTTGTTGTTTTCTATAAAATCAAGGAGGTGTGTTGAAGATATGATTTTATGTAAAACCTTCTTGTTAGGGCGACTCGATGGCCTGTTCTCTATGTCACCGTTACTTCATTCTAGGACTTTTGCAAATACGTCAACGGTGTATACCTATAAAAATGTAATGTGATTGGGACTACATAAACTAAATATTACGAGCTGATTGTCTTTCCTTTCTACGATCCACTTCCTCAACAGTTACAACAAAAACATATTTCTGATGTCGTTAGTAATTTGATCTAATTTATTGAACATTATTTAGAGATTCAGGAGTTTGAAGTTGTGTGCATCCTGGCTCTGGATTTTTTTCTAGTTAAATTTTCTTTAGATTTCAACATCTAGCAGTTAAATGCTTAAAAAATATATATAAATAACTGCTTGTACTTTTATTTCTTATATAATCATTAATAGCCTCTTTAATCTTTATAGGGGTTGCAGGGAAGAATTTAACACTCATCCATAGGGAAATAATCATTTATTTTTCGGTTCCAGAAATCCGATGATTTCAGCGTAGGGAGTGTCTTCTTGGCGTACCAAGTTCCTCCTCGAGCTTGAAGATATTATGTCCAAATCTACATATTGCACCCGTGCTGTTGCCTGAAATAAAAAGGGAGGTTTAATTTTTCTTACAGGTCCAGTGTCGATAGAAGTTAGTTATCTAGGTTACCTTATTTTTATATCAAAAGTAAAAGTATAGATGATGACTAATTTTTTTTTCTTCGTTTATCAGGTAGATTATCAAAAAGTATTGGACAAGTATTTTTTTCTTTTTTCACATAATATAAACATTGCAGAGATATGTTGATTTGAAAATTTGCATGACGTCACGTTTTACAATTAAACAAGTACAATTAGCACTCAAAAGTGACGTCAGGAGCCCCTACTCCCAAACTTTGACGCGCTGTAACTTTGACATTTTTTGGTTGATTGCCTAAAAAAAATACGTGTCCATTATTTTTTGATCATCTAACTGACGGACTAAATAGAATTCCGTTTACTGTACCCCGTCATCACCACTAATAATAAATCGCAAGGATTTGTCCGGTGTGCTAAGTACAAATACTAAATCAATATCATATTAACTTAATATTAAGATGGTTACTTAGTTACTTTCAATCATTTTTACAAGTATCATTACAACTATAATTGTTATTTTTTAAGCATGTATCTGCTTGATGTTTAAATCACAAGAAAATATATAACTAGATAAAATTCCACGCGGACCAGGCAGCAGACGGGACTTGAACCCGCACCCTTCGCAATCCGGGCGAATGCACTGACCAATTATGCTACCGCGGCCCTGATGGCGAAATTCTTCTAGCCATTCTTAAGCTGCAAGGCAGCGCCATCTCTCCGCATTGTAGGTAATCCACAATGTCAAATGAATACTTTTACAAGTATTAAACATTTGAAAGAAGAAATAGCAATTATAATTATAATTTTTATTTTTTAAGCATGTAACTGCTTGATGTTTAAATCACAAGAAAATTTATAACTAGAAAATTTTCCACGCGGACCCGGCAGCAGACGGGACTTGAACCCGCACCCTTCGCTATCCGGGCGATCATTACAGATGAATAGCAAAGCGACGTGAGGGAAAGGGATCGTATCGCAAACACCTGGAGGTCTACTCTATTTCAACGAAAAACGCAATATTGATCGAAATTTCGCACGTTCCTTACTCTGTTTCCTTTACATTTTAAAAATTCGTTCGTCGGAAAATATTTGACAATTAAATTCTCCAAGCCTACTCTAATTCATAAAATAATTGACAGATAATTGTTCGAAATTTTAACCTCAAATTGACGAAATGAAAAGTGTTGCCTTTTCATTTTCGTTTTGAGATTTATGTTTTAATTATGCCTTATGAAAGTTAAGCAACTTTCCTAATGGTCGACCATTTGATGGATGACCAAAAAGTTATTATCTCTCACTCCTCCGTACTCGGAACGCACGTTAAGCCGTCTGCCCCGGCTGAATCTGCAGTCGTTAGCACCCACCAATCCGTACTGGGCCCGCGTGGTGGGTCATGGCCTAATCTCCCTATTCCATCCATAGGGCAGACCTGTGCAGTGGGGATATTAATAGATTAATTATGATGAAAGGAGAAAATACTTACGTATGTTTCGACTTCATGGGGTTGAGTTGCCGTCTGATTTTTCCGTTTTTGTCGTAAGCTAACTAACGCAATCAGCGAAACAGCTATGAATACACCGAAAGCTGGTATAATATAATATAGCCAATTAGAACTTGATGACTTGTTTGGTTCCGTTTCCTGTTCTGCAATTTAGAAGCGCAAGTTTACCGGTTTGTTTGTAACAATAAAGTATCTAATTTTAATTTTTTAAGCATGTAACTGCTTGATCATTAAATCTAAAGAAAATATAACTAGAAAAAAATCCACGCGGTCCAGGCAGCAGACGGGATTAGAACTCGCACCCGTCGCAATCCGAGCGAATGCACTGACCAATTATGCTACCGCGGCCCTGACGGCCGCGCTGATATTCTTCTAGCCATTCTTAAGCTGCCAGGCAGCGCCATTTCTTCGCGTTGTATGTAACCCACAATGTCAAATGAATACTTTTACAAGTATTAAACATTTGAAAGAAGAAATAGCAATTATAGTTTTAATTTTAATTTTTTAAGCATGTAACTGCTTGATGTTTAAATCTAAATAAAATATAACTAGAAAAAATTCCACGCACACCAGGCAGCAGGCGGGATTAGAACCTGCACCCTTCGCAATCCGGGCGAATGCTCTGACCAATTATGCTACCGCGGCCGCGTCAAAATTCTTCTAGCCATTCTTAAGCTGCACGGCAGCGCCATTTCTTCGCATTGTAGGTAACCCACAATAAAGTTTCTTTTGAACCCTTTTCAAAGTTCAATAAATGTAACCAATAGGGGTTATTCCATTATTCCCCATTGACCGGCCCCATCAATGGGGGATTGTGAATCTGTTCTTCCTCTAATCCCCATTCGATATCAGAAATCAATATATCTCTATTCAAATTGGATGAATAGTACAACTCTTTTGAATCGCTCAATATATTTTTACCCTATCACTCTGTGTTGGACATATTTTTAGCTACTACGAAAAACCAGCGAAAAAAGTCCCACAACATTAAAAGAATAATGCAACAACCTGTGTGTGTCGCCTGCAGCCCATTGTGGAATTGTACCTTCATGGTATTTCTTTTTTACTTTTTACTAGCCATTAACATGGTTCATTGCAGTGTAGTCTGTGCGGAAAGAGAATGCGATTTAGATTGGAGGGCGGTGTAGTGCTTTTCTACCGTATTTGTAAGGTTTTACTCCTTCTAGACATGATTAAATACAAAAAACCGCAGGAAATCACAACAACAAACTAATCCGTATCAATCCAAAACTTTGACGTTTTACAGATTGCTGGGTTTGATTGCCAAATAAAAATCTTAATGTTAGTTCCGTTTTTCGCCACGCCCATTCTCTTTCCGCGCAGACTCTAGTAACAAAAACTCTTCCAGTACCTCCCAAATTTATCTCATCAGATCCTCTATATTGATCGGACTTCGTGATGTTAGGTGTGATATGTATCACTTTCACCACACTCCGTGTGAAGACACCATCCTTCGCATCACCTAAACCGATGCAAACAAACCAGGTATCATTGTGTTCTTGTAACATTGTAAAAGTGTGTACAGGAGCGGAAATGTTTACAAGTTCCCCTTCTGCAAAAACAAATAAAATGATTTTTTAATAATAAATAACTCAATGTGAAACAGAAAGTAGTAAAAAGTTGCTGTTGTAATTAAAACTGTTATAAATGTTTTTCTCTTCACAAGAGAACAATAGGCTGTTTGATAGTATCAAAATTAAAGTAGGAATTATGGCATGTGTATTCATCATAAATATTGGGAGTGATTCCACTATTTTTTGACAAATAAAAAAGTAGTTTATAATATCATTAAAAATCGATATAATTATATTATTGATCAAAGTATTGAGTTATATTAAAATTCGTCAAATGCTCGAGAATAGAGCTGCTTCTTAAAAAACTAGAACTATATGGTTTTTTTGTGAATTGCCTGCATGTGGTTCAAAACGTTTGTACTCAATAGAGAACAAATTGTTATCACTGAATCAGAGAACGGTGAGAAAAGGTTATCTTCACCAGGGATTCTTCAACAAGGAGTTCCTCAGGGATCGCGTTTAAGCCCCACTCTCTTTAACATATTTACTGCAGACCTCCCTAAACATATAAAATTTTGCACATGCCACCTTTATGCCGATGACACACAGTTCTAATATTCCTTTAAAGGCAGTGATATTAGAGACGCCATAGCTAAAATTAATATTGATATTAGTAATATCTACGACTGGTAGCAATGGAACTCACTGGTTCTAAATGCGAATAAGTCTCAGCTTTAGGTACTAAGAAACAAATACAAATATTACTTGATAGTAGAAATAAAGTGCAATTAGACGGAGTTTGTCTTGAACAGGTTGGAGCAGCGAGAAACCTGGGATTGATACTGGATGGGGAACAAAAGTTTACAGAGCATGTTAACCAAAAAATAAGAATTGCTTTTTATAAGCTTTAAGAACCTTTATAAAATAAGAGCGAGAGAAGGAAAGATAGAGAGAATATATCAAAGAGGATCTGCGGTTGCATCTAACAGACCTGCTAGTATTCTCCGCATTAAACTACTGCAGTAACGTTTATGGTCCAAGAATAAATAGTAGTACAGAAAGAGCTGTGCAGAGACTCCAAAATGCCTGTGTAAGATTTAACTTCGAAATTCCCAAAAAACAATATGTTACTCCATACCTGAACCAACATAATATACTCAACATGAAAGGCAGAAGGGAACTCCAATATGCATGTACTGTTCATAGAGTGATATCGAATAAAAAGCCTGAATACCTATACGAAAAACTTTCTTGGCGGCTTGAAAGGGCCCTCAAACCGCTTCGTTCTGCAGCAAAAAATCTTCTTAGAGTACCTAAACATAAATACATTCGCTACAAGGGGTGTGTAGGAAGGCCAAAGGGGAAGATCTTCCTCCGAGCTGGGTGATGGTAGCTCGGGGGCCGCGGCCCGACTGATGGAGGATTTCCTCCCAGGCGGGGGAGCGGGTGTGAAAGCGACTGATATTGGTCGGGCATCGTATATATGGAGTGTTTGGCTCCGAAATTCTCTTGCGCGATGTAGGCTTTTCCTAGGGCTGCCATCTCTAAAATGTGGCAACCAGGATAAGACGCGTGATAACCCCGGATTTTGAAGCCCAGAACCCGGACAGACCAATAAAAAAAAGCAGTTATAAAAATGTCACAAATCAACTTTTTTATGTTGATCTAGGCAAAAGAGCTAGCGGTCTACCTCATAATAAGTGGTCACTGCTGCCCATGGACACTTGCAGCACCAAGGGCCACTCATGCGTTGCCGTAACCCGGACTACAAATAAAACCCCGCCCGGACGCTCCCCGGACGCCCCGTAAACTAGGACAAATCCGGGGAAACCCGGACGGATGGCAGCCCTAGCTTTTCCATACGTTGTGAACGCAGCGCCGCGCCGGTAGCGCCACTGTTAAGGAGGCTAGTGACTATTTCCTTTATGTTCATTATATGTGGGGCATGTAGATGTCGCCGCCACATCCCTCCCCTCCGAGACGGGAGGTCGATAGTCAGTGTTTTTCAGCAGTCAGTGCGTGAGAGCTTGCACGTGCCAGTGTGCTGCAGTATGCCCCAGTCTGCGGTGAGTCGAGACGGGTGGGGTGAAGGCGCGTCGCCAGTGCTGCACAGTTGCTCCAGTCTACGGTGAATCGAGACAGATGGAGTGTGACGGTGGGTCCGAGCTGCTGGTGCACACCAGCGGCCGACAAGTGAGGTACCAGTCGTGGGCTGCGGAGACCAGGTCGGGATGATGCCGTCGGGTGCTGCCGAAGGTCCAGGAAGCGTCGTTGAGAGCTGCGATGGAACCTTGAGGCTAATGCTGGCTTGCTGTGTGACTGCTGATGTTGCTTGACCTGATGAGGAAGGGGTATGAGGTTTGTTGGCTGCACTGCGATGGTTGAAGATTGCTTCTTGCTGCTGCTGTGCTCAGTCGAGGGTCACCAGTGTGGGAAGGCCAAAGGGGAAGACCTTCCTCCGAGAGCTGGGTGATGGTAGCTCGGGGGCCGCGGCCCGACTCATGGAGGATTTCCACCCAGGCGGGGGAGCGGGTGTGAAAGCAACTGATGTTGGTCGGGCATCGTATATATGGAGTGTTTGGCTCCGAATTTCTCTTGCGCGATGTAGGCTTTTCCATACGTTGTGAACGCAGCGCCGGTAGCGCCATCTCTTAAGGAGGCGAGTGACTATTTCCTCTATGTTCATTATATGTGGGGCATGTAGATGTCGCCGCCACAGCGTGTTTCAAATATTCCGCGGTAAAGATTTGGAACGATCTTCCACCGCCTTTAAGAATAAAAACCAGCGGCCGGATTTTTTAAAGCGAAGTATAAAAAGGCGTTAATGGAAAAACAACTTGCAGCGGAGGACTTGAGACACGCACACTGGAAAGATTTGCCTTGGATTCGGTTTTTCCACATTGTAACCTAACCTAACCTTCCTAGTCTCTTAAATTTTCCATCAATTTGACGCATGTACATACACAATATACAATTATTTAATACACACACGCACACACACACACACACACACACACACACACACACACACACCACAAACACAGTACACTCCAGGAGCTCTACTCTCTTTCTCCGAAACGATATTTCGGCAATGAACGAATTTTAAACGTAATTTCGCCAGTTACTCTACTCCAGCTATACTCTAAGTGTGTTCCGCGGAACCCTAGGGTTCCGTGATACCTCTGTCGGGGTTCCGCAAGAATTTAGAAATAAAAAAATCAAAACACCTCTCTCTGGTCGCTCCGCGGCTGTGCGGACTCCGCGGCCGCGCGGAGACAAAACGCTATGAATGTTATTTATTTATTTATTTGTATTTGTATAAGCTTGTGTTACATTAGCTGGTACAATATCTCATAAGTTTGGTCTCAACAATTTTATACTTGTACAACGCGTTCGCTCTAAGTTTGCCGGTCTGTGGAATGCGCGTACCCTCCCCCACGTGACAACAAAACTTATAATGTGTCATAGTTTTACCCAAATATCTAACGTACACAATTTTTATTGTTACAATTAAATAAAAAATTTCGAACGTCATACACTCATACCTATCGCCAGCGGCAAACTTAAAACGAGCGGGTAGTATACTTGTAAGCGCTCAGTCTCTTTGATAAAAGCCGCCTCTGAATTAGACGCTATAGTTGTCAACTAGCGACTTTCGTCTCTAACTTCAAAGGATAAAGTCGATATTGTTTACAACGCTATTTTTAAATTTCTGTTTTTATTTTTGCTTTTTGTTTATCAAAGGTGCCGACTCGAGTATTTTCGAGAATATTTGAGATCGAGTCTAGGACTAAGTATAAAAGCGGCGATCGCGCGTTGGCGTCGTCAGTTGATGATTAGCGTTCGGAGCGATAAGTTACTACCTACTTACAAGCTCGCTAGCGAGAAACTGGTGTTCATTGTTTTACTGCCTGCTGTATTCTGTTGTCTCAGTTTTATACATTTCTTCCCTGTAGGTTCTAAATTTAGTCTCTTATACGCAGTAACGATTGTGCATTATTTAAACCCCACTATCCTGACTTGTAACATTATAAATAAAGAAGAATGGAACGTTGGCTTAAAGGTGTTAAACGTGTTCCAACAACATCTTCTAATGACGCTGAATGTTCAAAAGCAATGCGCGCGGAGAATTTAGCAATCACCGATCCAGAAGATGATGCCACGAGTGCCACGACGTCAAGCTCGACGGTTTCAAAGACGAAAAAAAGGAAGTATGATGAATCTTATATCAGTTTCGGATTTGTTGATTCCAACGGCTCACCTCTCTGCATGCTCTGTAGTAAACTGCTTCCTAATAGTTCCATGGCACCTGCCAAATTGCGTCGACATTTAGAAACCGTACACCCCGAGACTAAAGACAAGAATAAAGAATTTTTTGTTCGCAAAAAAGATCAGTTATTAGAAAGTCAAAAAAATATGATGCATGTAACACAAACTACCAACGAAAAGGCCACGGAGGCATCATACTTAGTTAGCTATCGCATTGCACAAGCAGGTGAAGCGCACACTATCGCTGAGAAATTAATAAAACCATGTGTATTAGACATAACAAAATGTATGCTTGATGAAAAATCTGCAAAGCATCTTTCTACTGTTCCGCTATCAAACGATACTGTTTCACGACGAATCCATGATCTGGCAAGCTACGTCAAACAAGAACTAGTTACACGTCTACAAAATACACGATTCGCTTTGCAAATGGACGAGTCGACTGATGTCGCTGGTTTGGCTATCCTGCTGGTTATTGTGAGATATCCATATAAAAGTTCTTTTGAAGAAGACATGCTTATGTGTTCATCGCTGCTTACAAACACTACCGGGGAAGAAATTTTTAATAAAATAAATATATTTTTTGAAGAACATAATCTCAGTTGGAACAATTGCATTGACATTTGTACAGATGGGGCCAAGGCGATGACAGGTAAAACAGCAGGAGCAGTGTCACGAATGAAAAATAAAGCGCCTAATTGTAGTTCCAGTCATTGTATTCTGCATAGACAAGCACTTGCGATGAAGCAAATGCCGTCTAATCTAAAATTAGTTATGGATGAAGCGGTAAAAATAATTAATTTTATCAAATCACGACCACTACAATCCCGATTGTTCTCATTATTGTGTGAAGATTATGGCAGCAAACATAAAACACTGCTGCTCCATACAGAAGTGCGATGGCTGTCTCGGGGAAAAACTTTAACAAGGCTATTTGAACTTAGAGCCGAGTTACAAATGTTTCTTTCAGCAGATACTTCTTTTAATTTGAAGGACCGTTTGTATGATAAAACTTGGTTGTTCCGATTGTCTTTTATGGCGGATATCTTTCAAAAACTTAACGAATTAAATTTATCATTGCAAGGTAAACAGACAACAGTGTTTCAGGCCTATAATAAAATAACTACTTTTAAAAGAAAATTAGATTTTTGGATCATTTGCATTGGTAAGAAAGAAATAGAAAGTTTTACGTTACTCACTGAGTTTGTTAGCGAAAACGACTCAGAAATGTTTGAAGATAATGTGTTTGAAGAATTGGTCCAATATCTCAGTTCGATGCGCGCATCTTTTGAAAAGTATTTTCCCGAAGAACACAATACAAAAATTAAAGTGAACTCCTGGATTCATAATCCTTTTTTACCCAACTTGGAAAAGCCTGAAAACATGTCAAATGAGATATATGAATCTCTTTTAGAAATGTCATCAGACACAAGTATGGAGTCATTGTTCAAAACGACGCCTCTTAATGATTTTTGGTGCAGAATCCAAGATGAATATGCAATGCTTGGCCAAATGGCTCTGGATATTCTTCTCCCGTTCCCAACTACATATTTGTGCGAAACAGGATTCTCTACCTACGCAGCCACGAAAACAAAATATCGCAATAGACTGGACGCCGAAGCTGATATGAGACTCCAACTTTCTTCCATCAAACCTGATATCAAGCAATTGATGAAAAATAAAAAACAGTTTCATACCTCCCACTAGTTAGATTTTTTCTTTTTTAATGTTTTCTATTATTGTCCTTACCAAGTGGTGAAGTAAATAATAATTAGTAACGGATACATTGTACTTTTATTATGCTGATTAATATAGAATACACTTATAAAAATAATTGTTTTATTGTAGGGTTCCATCAAGTATTTTGCTTCCCAAAAGGGTTCCGTCATTTAAAAAGTTTGAGAACCACTGCTCTACTCTATTTTATTTTCAAACACGCACATAAAGTTTAGAATCACAGACAACGAATGGAATGAGTTATGTTTGTGAGTTCTTTTTATCTACACTTTTTAGATAACGTTTTTTACTTCAAAACAATATTACTTTATGACAACATTTTTGATTACATTTAAACAACCTCTTTTGACAGTGTTAGCCGACTAATTTGTAGAGTTGATGCAATCGAATGTATGTCAACCTAAATTTGTCGTGTAACACTTTGAAGTATTGACAATACAATAATAAACAAAAATTAGATATATTTGTAATTTCTTTATACTAAAAAAATGTTCCTCACTTTAAGCAGCCTTAATTAAAAATACTGAAGTAGTAATTTTAGGTTTAATTTAAACAAAAATCCATAAAACGAAAATGAAAAGGTAACTTTTCATTTCGTCAATTTGAGGTTAAAATTTCGAACAATTATCTGTCAAATTCAACTTTTTGTTCTAAAGTTTTGTGAATTAGAGTATTAGGCTTAGAGAATTTAAATGCCAAACTATTTTCGGACGAACGAATTTTCGAAATGAAATAGAAACAGAATAAGGAACGTGCGAAATTTCAATTTTTCGATCGAAATTTTGTTTTACGTTGAAATCTGGACCCACATTCCACACATAGATATAAGAGCAGTACCTTCTCTATGTAGTTTGTAAGATTGTAAGTTTTTTTGTGTAATAGTTGGCAGTTCTTTATTACTGGCTGTGACCCGCATAACATCACAGGGAAAAGGTTGGGGCTGTAAACCAGCACGGACCAGGGCATACCTTGGCTCCGCTTACGGTGAGCCTCGTCCTCTTGCCTCCACTTAATGTTATTTTAAGATACATACTTGTAATTTGAGTTTAGCGCGTTCGGCTGCGATCGTTGTAGTTAAGCAACTTTCGCAGTGGTCGGTCATTGGATGGGTGACCAAAAATTTCTATCTCGAGTTCCTCCGTGCTTCGGAAGGCACGTTAAGCTGTTGGTGCCGGTTGCATCTGCAGTCGTTAGCACCCGCCAATCCGCACTGGGCCCGCGTGGTGGGTCATGGCCATTCATAGGGAAGGCCTGTGCCCCAGCAGTGGGGACATTTAGAGGCTGATGATGATGATGATGATGACTTGTAATTTTTATTTTCCTATATGTAGTACGTTTTAATAAGTGTATCATAATTTGGAGGAAATAAAACATTATTATTAAATAAAACTAGTTTTAACGGGTTAATGCACGAACTTTATTTATTTATTGACGTTTCGCAGCTTTTTCAGGTCTGCATCGAGCTACCTTCGAAGGTAGCTCGACAAAGTAAATAAAAAATCATTATTCCGACGATGCAGACCTGAAAAGTCTGCGAAACGTCAATAAATAAATAAAGTTCGTGCATTAACCCATTAAAACAAGTTTTATTTAATGAGTGATGTGCGTGAAAACCTAAGAAACAAATTAGTTATGCCTATGTATATCAGCACTTACATTCAATATCCCACGATACAATAATATTTATGGTAGGCAATTATTACAGTTTCAGATACCCAAGTTAATTAACGAATTAACAATATATGTAAAAAAAGAAATTAGTGAAATTAATATTAAGAACGTACTAAAAGGATATTATTGCTCACAGTTATTAAATCAAAAATAACATATTTAATATAGTAAAATTTAATGTTTTTCAACACCATAATAAAGTAACAGTATTTAGGAAAATCTGATGTGTGAACAAACTCATTGCTCTGTTAGGGGCGACCGCCGACAACTCGTAGAAAGAGGGTAGATGCAGATAAATAAATAAATAAATAAATATTTCCAACACTCACACCAATTAGCCTAGCCCCAAAGTAAGCACTGTAATGCTTGTGTTATGGGATACTAGGGTAACTGATAGAATACATATACTGTACATATATAAGTATATTTTATATAGAAATATATATTTAACATCCATGACTGGAGTACAAATGTTCGTATTCATCACACAAACATCTGCCCCCACCGGGATTCGAACCCGGGACCTCTCGAGTCGGCGATACCATGAAACCCGGCGTTCAAACCACTCGGCCACGGAGGTCGTCAATGCGACCGATGCGTGAGATGCGAAAATATCTCTCTCGCTTTCTTGTTCAAATGGATTTATTATTAAAAATAATTATATATAATAAATTCAAATAATAAAATTAACGTACCATTTGTCTCGATTTGATGTTTGACAGTTAGAAAAACTGACGTAGACTTAGAAACATTGTGAAATAAGTCGCACCTCGAAACTCTAGCGCTGACCGTTAACACGCAGAAGTAAAAATTAAGATGTGTTGGGGGGAAACGAGGTGCGCGGGTGGGCGTGCGATGCGCCGATTGGCTCTTCAGTTGTACCCATGCGCAGCTATCCTTCATGCGTTTCGTTCAGCGCTAGAGTTACGTGTACAGTCATAAGTGTCCGTGATGCTAGCGTACCCATGATCAATATACGGTTTTTCGTTATGCCATTAAATACTGCGTAAATAGTGCCAATTTAGTGTAAAAATAAAAAAAATAGTGCCTCTTTAATTAAAGAAATAAAGACCATTTTTACTGTGTACGCTACCATGACGTCAAGCTAGCGTACCCATGGCCGACCCCAAGAACGGCATATATTTAAGCAACAAAATTGACACACAAAAATAGTTCGCAAATAGTGCCCTGGCTTTACAAAATTTCATAATCAATACTCTTAAAGGACCAAAGATATTGAACTAAACATTCTTAGCTGGCTAAAACTAGTTTAAACGGGATAATGCACGAAACTTTATTTATTTATTGACGTTTGGCCGTTTGGCTAAACACGTAGCAAAGTTACTTTCACCACTGAGAGGTAACACAACAGCCTTTGTGAAAGATTCATACCAATTTGTCAATGAGATTAGAGATCAACGTCTCATGGACAATGAAATCATGGTCAGTTTTGATGTTCAGTCCTTATTTACATGCCTACCAGTACAGGACTGCATTGAAATCACTAAGAAGAAGCTACTTGAAAATAATATGCCTATAGAATATGCAGTATTACTGGAGCATTGCCTTACATCTGGCTACCTGTTATGGGGGGATGACTTCTATGTACAAATGGAGGGTGTGGCAATGGGTTCCCCTGTCTCACCTGTTGTCGCCGACATTTTCATGGAAGACTTCGAGAAGAGGGCTCTCAGCGTAGCACCTGTCACACCCAGGCTATATAAGCGGTACGTAGATGATACTTTCACAATCCTCCCAACAGATCAAATTTCTGCCTTTTTAAATCACCTTAACTCTATACACCCCAACATCCTATTCACTATGGAGTTAGAGGCAGATAGCAAACTAGCTTTTCTAGATATTTTATTAATTAGGAATCCTGACCAAAGTTTAAGCCATACTGTGTATCGTAAAGTGACTCATACTGATAGGTACCTCAATGGTGACTCACACCATCACCCGAAACAATTAACTGCCGTAGGAAACTCTTTGTTTCAGAGAGCACGGGGTGTCTGTGACGAACAACACCTGGCAGCTGAACTTCAGCATGTCGAGCAAGTACTGAAGGATAATAACCTGAATGTACCACGTCGCCGTCACAGTCGCGCCAAACCTAGCACAGTCGACCGACAACCTGCTATACTACCTTACATGAAAGGAGTCACTGACAAGATTGGGAGGATTCTGAAGCGTGCTTCAATCAATACATACTTCAAGCCGCCAAAGAAGATCAACCAGTTTCTACGACCAGTCAAGTGCAATATACCCTTTCAAGTTGCTGGTGTCTACAAACTTGAATGCGACTGTGGGCTCTCCTACATCGGTCAAACAAAGAGGAACATAGGGACTCGCGTAAAAGAACATATCGCAGATATGAAACATAGGCGCGAAAATAAATCTGCAGTGTGTGAACATGCATTAGGGGGACCAAACCACTACATTAGATTTGATAGACCACAGATCCTTGCAGCTGAGCGGCGTTTCGTTCCTCGAATGATGCGCGAGGCTATTGAGATTAAAAAATATCCAAATTTCAATAGGGAAGATGGTTGGTATATACCACCAGCTTGGGAACCTATTATACAGGAGATAAAATCCCAACCCCGAGCACATACTGCTAGACCATCAGATACTATTAGTTCTTTTTGTTTGCATAATTTAACATAAGAAGGAGATAGAAAGCCTTTCTTGAGTTTGTTTCGCCGGTTCTTCTCAGGAAGGTCTCCCAATTTTGGAACCGGTGGTAGTTTACGGTAGTTAGGGTCAAATAAATAAACGCAAAATTACAAACAAGAATTTTAAATAAAATACTTTATTAAGTAAATTAAATAATAAATTCATACATAGACAATAAAACTTAAAAATCGAACGATGAAATAACCAAACGCTCAATAAAAGTCTTTCGAAGGTAGCTCGACAAATTAAACAAAAGTTTTATTCTGACGACGAAGCCTGGAAAGGCTACGAAACGTCAATAAATAAATAAAGTTTCGTGCATTATCCCGTTTAAACTAGTTTTATTTAATGAGTGATGTGCGTGAAAACCTAAGAAACAAATATTCTTAGCTGGCGTCAACCTGGCGTACCCATAATAGTTCTCATAGAAAATTAACTTTTCTTGTTATCAATTCTATATGTATAGTTAGTGTGTCAAATAGTGCCTCTAACAGTAAAAGTATTTTATGTTAATTCGCAGTAAAACAATATAAAAAAAGCAATTAAATTATTTTTATATATGAAGTACAGTCATGTACAGAAGTGATAATATTTTCGTATAGTATAGTAGGTAAGTAAGGTACTTAGTAGGTAGGTAGGTAGGTAGGTTGAAATTCTTATATGAATTTATGATTGGTGAATTCGAATTGAAATATAATATCTTTTTATAAAAAGTACCTATTTATTTTAGTAAAAATACATATATAGATAATCTCTTAGTGCATAAATTAATTTTGTGTGTAACTGTACTACAATACATTTGTTCCTAGAATTTAACAACCTCTTTATGTATTGTTGTGATGCGGATTCACATAAAATACTTTTACTGTTAGAGGCACTATTTGACACACTATTTATACATATAGAATTGATAACGAGAAAAGTTCATTTTCTATGAGAACTATTATGGGTACGCCAGGTTGACGCCAGCTAAGAATGTTTAGTTCAATATCTTTGGTCCTTTAAGAGTATTGATTATGAAATTTTGTAAAGCCAGGGCACTATTTGCGAACTATTTTTGTGTGTCAATTTCGTTGCTTAAATATATGCCGTTCTTGGGGTCGGCCATGGGTACGCTAGCTTGACGTCATGGTAGCGTACACAGTAAAAATGATATTTATTTCTTAAATTAAAGAGGCACTATTTTTATTATTTTTACACTAATTTGGCACTATTTACGCACTATTTAATGGCATAACGAAAACCCGTATATTGATCGTGGGTACGCTAGCATCACGGACACCAGTCATAATCATAATCATAATCAAAATCATTTATTCAGTTTAGGCTGTTACAAGCACATATGAATGTCTAGAAGCTACGCCATCGGTTCGTAAATCTACGGCGGGAGACCTTGCACTGAGAAGAACCGGCAAGAAACTCAGCAAGGGCTGTTTTTTTCTCCCTGTTTTATTATTTACAGAGTCGTCAAATTGAAAAATGACTTCAGAGGTGATTCATGAAGTCACTTTTCATTACATAATTATTAAATATACATTAATTGTTTACCTGAATTTTGATTGCTGTGTCATACAGCAATCAAAATTCAGGTAGGTCAGGCCAGTCCGTCAGTGGCGGACTAACAGGGGGGCGAAAGGGGAGGCCCGCCCCGGGCCTCCGATCTTGGGGGGCCCCCAAATGCCTCCGCGTTACCCTGATCAAATCCTAAACAAGACTTTAAAAATGTGCTTAGTACCTATATAATTTCATCAAAACTACAGTAATCTAGACTTTTTACGCAGTACCAATATTTTTTTAACTTTGCTGAACGCGTCCAATACTCTGGGGGAATTCCCGTCTTTGTAGCGGGTACTTCCCCAGGAATCCCAGAATGAATGAAGTGCAAATAATTTACTCTTGTACGCATAGATTTACATTCACTTCATTCTTTTTAAGTCTAACAATATTTGCGGTCTCCAAAAATGACTCTGGATACAGGAATCACCAAACTAAACGCCTTGAATAAGTATTTAGGTGGTTCATCAACATCAAGAAACCAGGAAAAATGAAGGTATAAAGAACGATACCGGGTGAATCAGCTCATGATGCTGGATTATCAATTCAATTCGAATTGGGCTATTAAACAAATCAAAAATATTTTCCAAATTATTGAAACAAAGTTTATGCTAGAAACTTCAGATGACGCTCTGGCTGTAGCAGTTGACAATCTGATACAAAGTTACTGTGAATTTGACAAGACTGGTTATAAATAAACATAATAATCTACATTTTTTTAAAGCTGGGTGCCTCATTTAGCTTTGCCGCCCCGGGCCTCTGACGGGCTTAGTCCGCCACTGCGGTGCCGCGACCTAGGGTATTTGAGAGTATTAAAAATAAAGTGCCAATTGTAAACATCTGTGTTTAGAATGAATATTGGCAGGGATTTTAACTATTTCCTAAAAACCCACGAAAACATAATAGTTTTCATATCTATTGTCACGTGACCCAAATCGCTTGGGATTGGCGGAGCCTAAAATGACGTCACACGCAAGTAAACTTCCGGTTAAAGTGCCATTACATTGTATCGTTTGACGTTTTAATAACAGTCGTGTGACGTCACACACCAGTAAGACGCCATATTGTCCAGAAACGTTTTCGCGGCAACTTGAAAATGGAGAGGAAATTTGGTTATTTTTACTGAAATACACAACAGAATGATGAATATCCACTTTTTACGGACTCCATAAACATTAGTCAATAACGTGACATCGATTTCTAAAACTTGTCAAATACCCTATTCTCTGAAATATAATACAATACGTAATAAGTGTCTTCTTTTGAGCTGCGTTTCCCAGGATTCCCTTCTGGACTCGGTACAGTGCCTAGTAGGTAACACCTTAATATATAATATTAGTTTATTTTGATGTTAACTTACTTCGAATCTCTAACCATTTCTGTACATTTAATGTATTGCTTTTACAGTCCATTGGGATAGTTTTATTGAGGGCAGCAGTTAAATCTATATCTTCTGTTATACTCCTTTCGTATTTGTATCCTGAAATCAAAAGCACAACATGACACATACATGTCGTAGGAAGATTTGATGAATCGAATTTTCGCGAGAATCCTAGGAATTATGCGAAAACGCGGAAAAATTTTTCCTAACTATTTTTTTTTTCTGGTGTTACGCCGGCCGCTGTCGTGGCACGTTCGCTACGCTCGCTCGGCTCGGGCGTCTTAGTTTTACAACCATAAAATACTAAGGAGACACTACGCATGTCTAGGGTTACTATTTAAAAAGGACATTGGGCAAAAATTTATGGACGCTGCACCCACGTCCGCCACGGCTTAAACTACATTTGTTTGAAAGGTAATATAGTCATGATCATTTGTGCCAAAGCGCATCAAATTCCATCCCGGGAGTCTTTAGTTATTTTTAAGTTAAACAGGTACAAGTACTATGACGAACGAACATTAATGAAACAAGGGAATTAATTTAGTTAGTTCGACACTACATAGGGGGCTCAGGTATTATGGGAGTACTTCACAAGGTTCAAGGGTTTTACAAACCGATAATTGTGTTCCAATGTCCAAAGCGTGTTAGATAAAAATCAATCAATGGCGCACAATCACAACGAAGTAAGTCTAGTCGACTATTTGCAACTGCAAATCCTTCAACCCCTGTAAACCGTTTTGAGGTGGCTCAGTAAGTGCAAGCGCAGGATGGTCGGCAGGCTTTGTCGTTTATCTGGTTGTATAGTCCCATATGGCACATTATTATGGTTACTAATAATATAAAATAAAGGTACTATAAAATTCATTTATTTAGCTACTGAAATATGCCCATGTGTCATATCGTTTGACTACCAGGATATTTTTTACGGTGTCATATCTTTTGACTCCCAGGATATTTTTTTACGGTGTCATAATAAAAAAGCCTAGTTTTTCATAGATCTATCGATTCATACTAATTACATTGTTGGCGGAGCTGGGTGCGTTTTGCCCATTGTCCTTTCAAAAGTCCTGACAAAAAGCCGGACATTTCGATAAAAGTCCGGACATTGGAGTCTCAAAATGCAAACATCACCCGCTTAGTTACAGTAATATTCTACGGGGGTAGCAGACGCTCGCTTCGCGAGGGGGTCTCGTTGTTGATTTTTAAAGATAATATATATTTTGATTTATACTAATGAGAACTTATTAAATATTATTTGACTTAAGGCAAAAAGTCCACAATAAACCATAGCCTAGTGTGAACCGAAAACTCATAAACCCAAAAATATTTATAATAATTGAAAAATGTCATAGACACGCATCCATTGTTATCCGAAATAAATGATAATTATTATTATTAATAACTAGTGGCCCGACCTCGCTTCGCATCGGTGTAGAGCTGTAGTGTAGACTAAAATGACTCTTCATATAATTATAAACTTTCAGTGAATATGAGACAGTAGCAGTATATTACATTAGGAGGCGCCCGATGGCGCAAGTGGTTAGCGCGTTCGGCTGCGATCGTTGAAGTTAAGTAACTTTCGCAGTGGTCGTTCATTGGATGGGTGACCAAAAATTTACTATCTCGAACTCCTCCGTGCTTCGGAAGGCACGTTAAGCCCTTGGTCCCAGCTGCATCTGCAGTCATAAGCACCCGCCTAACCGCACTGGGCCCGCGTGGTGGGTCATGGCCCAATCTCCCTATTCCATCCATAGGGAAGGCCTGTGCCCCAGTAGTGGGGACATTAATAGGTTGATGATGATGATGAATATTAGACATACTTACTAATATTATAAAGCTGGAGAGATTGTTTGTTTGTTTTTGGTTTAACATTTGAAATTTATGGTATGTTATTAAAGTTCAAATTGACTTATATTTATTGTTACGTATCGTTTGTATGGGAGTATAGAAAAATGTTGTTTTTGAACATTTTCAGACAATTTTTTATATTTTTTTCTGCCTAAGAACCATCCTCGTCCTTTCAAGGAATATTCTAAAAAAAGAATTATCGAAATCGGTTCAGCTGTTCTCGAGATTTGCGCTTAGCAACACATTCAGCGATTCATTTTTATATCTATACTAATATTATAAAGAGGAAAGGTTTGTATGTTAGTATGTGTGTAAGGAATTGGCTCAAAAAGTACTGGACCGATTTTAAAAATTCTTTTACCATTTGAATGCTACATTATCACTGATTAATATAGGCTATGGTGTATTTAAAAAAAAGTTAGGGTTCCGCATGAAAACTTCGATAATGTAAAAAATACCAAAAAATAGCCTAATATCGCGTACGCTGCGGATCTCATTGACAATAGAGCAAAGTGATGTACTAAAGTTTTATAGAGGATACCAATATCTACAAAAAAGTCCGCGATACCATATGTCTCACTATTACAGTTATGTCACAACTATAGGTCCCCTGCTACTGGTCAATAGCCTGGTAATATATAGCCTATAGCCTTCCTCGATAAATGAACTGTCCGGTACAAAAAGATTTTTTCAAATCGGAACAGCAGAGCAATGTTGCATTCGGTACAACGGGTCCTAAACTACGCAACGATTTTTTTACTTGGAATGGAAGGTTTATAATTATTATGAAGAAGGTCATTGCGTATAATATGAACCTTTGAACAAAATCTGTAGTTTACACTACAGCTCTACACCGAAGCAAAGCGAGGGCGGGTCACTAGTTGTAGATAAACTAGTTAATCGCGTTTTTGCAAAAGTCCTTGGATTTCCGTTAAAACTTCGTTTATTCAAATCATCCTACGACATAAACATGACAATAAACAAATAGCTGAGCAATGTTCGTTTTAATTTCCCATTTTTCATGTATATTTTGTGTCGAGGGAAAGGACTTTATTATAAAGTATTGCACGTTATTTCTGATAATTATACTCTATACTTTATGCTTACAATAAAGTAAAAGAAAATACTTTACTTAATGTGATTTCATTACTCGGGGATTCATTTTACATAAAATATACAAAAAGAGGTTGATATGAATATTTTTTGCGTAAAACAGATAAACAGTATATGACGCCCTCAGCTAATTCTACATTGCAACATTTTCGTGGCTGTATGGCTTTGTACCATGACCTTTCCCATTGCTGAAAAGAACTACAGATTTTTAGTAGGCACAAATTATTTAGTAGAAGTTGCTAGTTATTTAAGTAGCAACGTAAAATATATTTTTAAGATTACTAATAAAGTGGAATAAAAAGTACTATATTTTGGACACAGTGTACTTTTTTCTACCTTTAATATCCAAATGTACTTTATTTCGACAAAAAAAGGGTTGCAACCCTAATTATATCCCCTCGACTGTGTAAGTGGATAACTTTCTGCCAGGACTTGAGAAAATTATTTTCATTTTTCCTATTTTTCGTTTTATCATATTTAGTAATGGTTTTTAATTTACTCATCTAATATGTAGATAAGTTTGTAGAGAAACTATTCAGGGTTGATTTAAGACATAAATGAAGCCTGAATGTACAAGAGAATTCGAATAATAGAAGGAAAGGCGGCAGGAAAACTTTTCATTTTCCGGCCATGAAATAAGTCAAAGTAGATGGCTAGACCCATAGTTAGATAGTTTTTAACATTCCCATTCCCAGAAATCACCTTAAAGGTGAACGCAGACTTGGCCGCACCGCACGCGCCGCAGTCTTCGCATTCGAATACTTTATATGAAGTTCTATGCAACCTCGCACACCCACCCGCGTCGCAGTCGCCGCAGTCCCTGAAACGACCGAACTCCCCAAGCCGCAGCTGATGACGTCACCAACGCTGGCCCGCACGCAGCGGACGCTGCGGCTAGCGCGGCGTGGATGACGTCATTCGCATCAACTGAATGAAAGAAATCAAGTGCGATGCGTGCGGCGGGGAACGACTGCAGTGACTGCGGTGCGGATAGATGTGCGAGGCCATTGACACAAAGCGATGACTGCGGGGACTGCGGAGACTGCGGTGCGGCCAAGTGTGCGTTCGCCTTTAAGAGGTGAAATGGGAGTGAAAGTTTGTAAAACCTTTCCTCTTCACAATGCCGGCACTTGACTATACGTGTTTGCTTTTTGGAAACTGTCCTTTTCTTTTGTAAAATACTATTATTTTTATATTTTTAAGCATGTAACTGCTTGATGTTTAAATCTAAAGAAAATATGACTAGAAAAAAATCCACGCGGACCAGGCAGCAGACGGAACTCGAACCCGTACCCTTCGTTATTCGGGCGAATGCACTGACTAATTATGCTACCGCGGCCCTGACGGCCGCGTCGAAATTCATCTGCTGCCTGGTCCGCGTGGATTTTTTTCAAGTCATATTTTCTTTAGATTTAAAATACTAGTTGGCGTTGACTTCGTACGGGTTAAAATAATTTGGAAGATATGACGGACCCGAATCTACCGTACCGAAAGGGACGAACGTCAAATGTTTGACAGGAAAGATGATAGAACAGTTTTTAAGGGAAAATTAAATTGGCGCTTTTACTATCTTCCCCGCAATTTTTCCATATTTTCTCACATTTAAACCTTCCCTAGACCTCCACGAATATTTCAAGACCAAGATAAGAAAAATCCGTCGTTCTCGAGTTTTAGCGAGACTAACGAACAGCAATGGATTTTTATATATTTAAAGAAGATAGAAGATGTTGAAGTTCAACTGTTGTTAAGTTTACGAAATAGCAAATACGAATAAATGACATAGACAATTATACACACAAACATACATACATTATTATTGAACTTGACATTGAAATTTAACAAATATTATTTTTATTCTATTTTTTGCTAGTGGCCCACCTAATAATTGATTGTTTGTTTATATAGATGAAATGAATTTTCTTCACTTAAATAATATATGAGTTAACTATAGTGACAGTCAGTACATAAACAAACATAAGAAGACTCTTTCAGTCTATAAACTAACATAAAAAATGGTTGCCTGTAAAGTCGGTTTTACGGGCGAAGATTTTACGTGACAACGTCTTTTTCTCGGTAGAATATTTATTGATATGAATATAATTAAATTGCACAATAGGAACAAGGAATTGAATGAAAATAAGAATTGCACAAATTTTAACTATAGAAATATATTTTGTTTACTAAAACATTGTACATGTAAACTTAAACTTAACACGAGAGACTCATCGTAACGTTACCGAGCGTTACACTTTTTCATAAGTGACTCCCAGCCGCAACCTAATTTAAGACGTTGTCACGTCAAAATTTGAATATAACTCCTCTCTTCTATCTATCTCTCATTTAGTTGCGTGCCCGACAGGGTCCATAATGATCGTATTTTGTCATATTTAACATCTTTTTGTACATACACGTGGATATGCAATAAAGAATTGAATTGAATTGAATAGCCAAGTGAAGTGCCGGCATAAGATGTATTGTTAACAACTCACCGTGTTGTTGCACATTATTGTTTTGCAGCACCATAATGTCTACCTGATTATCTCCGAGGTGAATAAAATTATCCTTCTGTTTTTGATAGTAGTGGCAATGTAACGTTGTATTGTTGTCAAACGAATCCACTTGTATTTTTATACTTAGGGAATGTCCTTCTTGCCAAATATTTGTTATAACTGAGCGATTAACTGCAATTTTAGAGTAAGTACAACAAATTTAAAAGAAATACTTTTCAAAAAATAGTGCATGCGTAGAGGAGCTCGATGGCGCAAGTGGTAAGCGCGATCAGCTGCGATCGTTGAAGTTAAGCAACTTTCGCAGTGGTCGGTCATTGGATGGGTGACCAAAAATTTACTATCTCGAGCTCCTCCGTGCTTCGGAAGGCACGTTAAGCCGTTGGTCCCGGCTGCATCTGCAGTCGTTAGCACCCACCAATCCGCACTGGGCCCGCGTGGTGGGTCATGGCCCAATCTCCCTATTCCATCCATAGGGAAGGCCTGTGCCCCAGTAGTGGGGACATTAAAAGGCTGATGATGATGATGATGATGATGAGTGCATGCGTCTTGGTAAGGCTGCTTTTCCACCAGAGATGTGCTATGCAGCGATGCTGCGAGGATGTGTCAGCTAAGGAGGACGGGTAGGAGAGGACAGCGGCGCGCCCTGACTGCGCCCGTCCCATTACCCTGCCCGGGGGGTGGGCACTAGGCCGCGTATTCAGCCCCCACGCGCGGGCCATCCTGCGCACGTCTGCGGGGTCCCCGTGATACCCCGGGAGACCCCTGCCGTGGAGCATCGGCCGGGAGGCTGCTAGTTGCGGAGACGCGGAAGAATTCCTAAACGGGGATCCCGCGGCTACGCGCTAAGCAGCTTAGGGGCCCTCCATTAATCACGTGAGGTTTTTATTGGCGTTTTTTGACCCCCCCTCCCCCTTGGTGATATATAGTGAGGTTTAAGACTAAAATATCACGTGTATTTTTTAGTATATTATTATGTTGTAGAAAATATTTATAAAATACAGGTATAGCGTATCAGGGTTGCAGGTTGTTTTTGACTGACATAAAAATAATGAAATAAATGCGGAAAACTTATACTTCAACATATTTAATGTACAGTATCCTCGGACCACGGAAATACACGTGATATATTAGGGAGCTGTAGCCCCCCTCCCCCTTGTGATAATTCGTGATTTTTATGGACCCCCCCCCCCCCTTTCGAGCATCACGTGATTAATGGACAGCCCCTTAGGGTATTCGCAGGTTTGTTTAGCGTATATTATGCCGTAAGCGCCCGTAAGAGTTACGAGGTTCTCAGTGGGTAGCCACTTCTTTCATTAAATCTCCCCTCATATAACAAATTTCATCACGGGAGCACATTCGCGAAAACTCGAAAGCAACGGAATGAATGACGCACAACGTATCTGTCAAAATCTATATTCAAAACGGCGCGGCGGTTTGCGTTTCGTTTCACGCGTTTGTTTAATATTTTGCTTTAAAGACAACAATTATTCAAAACTAATAGTTTAAAAATTACGTTCCGTTCGACTCATTTACAATTTTATTTTACGAATTCTTGAAAATAGTTTTAGAATATTTATACGCAACTCCGGCAACCTAAGTTACTTTAGGGGTCAAAAACGATGTTACTTTAACCCCTTACACATCCAGTAGCCTCAAATTCAGGCGACTTATTTCTAAATCCAACCCCCCGTTTCCACCATTGCTATGATATGTGGATCAATGAATTTGCTGGTGGATATCAAACGCATCCACAGCAACGCAACGTAGCATAGCACATCTCTGTATAGCATGGAATGCAGGAGTGTGGCCGACCAACGGGCACGACTTCTCCAGTCGCCAGAATCGTTTCCGGAAGCTTGCAGCAGTCTACCAAGGCTGCTTTCCTTCTAGACCGATATAGGCTGGCTGGAGTAAACGGGAATGTTTTTGAGACACGCATAATGGTCCAATAATTAGGACTAAGTGAGGAAACCGCCCTGAAGAACTAACTAAGCACATCTCTGTTGGAAAAGCAGCCTTAAGGTGTTAAGTAAATGGAGGTGAACCTTCATTTCTGAATCATCCGAATATTAATGTTAACGGGATTGTTATCATGTACCTTGTTTTTTATGAGTCTACGATATTTCGGTACTGTTGCAAGCGCCATGATCACGGAGTAAATATCAGTTACTCCGTGATCATGGCAGGCGCGGTCCGAAGGAAGGAGGGGGGGTCACAGGAGACATGCCCCCCCCCCCCCCCCCCAAATCTAAGGTCAAATTGAAAAATCCAAAAATTTACCAATTAATAAACGGAAATTTCTAGCTATCCCACTTAACAGCGATAAATTTATAGTTTGCTGACATCTAGTGGTGTTTTTGTGAACTACGTACGATGGCCAAAATAACTAAGAAATGACATCTAGTACTAGTTTTTAGAAACAAGGAACCGAACTACGTAGTTTTGGTAATTCTCGCAAAATCGACACATGCGTCGTTCGTCGCAATAATGTTTAATTTATTCCAGATACCTTTTTTTCTACTTTTTATTGGTGTAGTTAATGAGCCCAGGCTGCGACCGCGCCTGTGTCATTCATGGCGCTTGCAACAGTGCCGAAATATCGGAGACTCATGAAAAACAAGGTACATGGTAACAATCCCGTTAATATCTATAATGTTAGTGAGTTTAAAACAATATATCATATAGGATATGTTTGGAGCTCGATGGCGCCAGTGGTAAGCGCGTTCGGCTGCGGTTGTTGAAGTTGAGCAACTTTCGCAGTGGTCGGTCATTGGATGGGTGACCATAAATTTACTATCTCGAGCTCCTCCGTGCTTCGGAAGGCACGTTAAGCCGTTGTCGTTAGTCGTTAGCACCCACCAACCCGCACTGGGCCCGCGTGGTGGGTCATGGCCCAATCTCCCTAATCCATCCATAGGGAAGGCCTGTGCCCCAGCAGTGGGGACATTAATAGGCTGATGATGATGATGAATGGTGTCGCTTCTGGTGTGATTCTCTAAACTTAAAAACTAAAGGAGACTGCTAAAATTGGCCCAAATGTACAAAAAATATTGACATATTCGGTAATTCTTGGCGTAATTTATACTTTATTTTACAGTCATTAGATTTAAACGGACACCTTTGTATAATATATTCATTTTAAAAAGGACTTTTAATTTTACCGGTTTGAAACAAATACGAATCATTTTTAATGGCTATGGGTGTAGTAACATTCAGCCAAAGACTGATCGAAGTTGTTTATATACCATCAAAACAAATAACACACAGTTTCTGTCACAGAGTACCTTATTATAACCGGAAATGCATAGATGATACCTGATTTTAAAAGTTAGGCAACTATCTGTTTATCTGCATGCTCTGTATACCTGAATCTAATACATAATTTCGGTACTTGGTTTGATTTCCCTAGTTTGCTATATAGCTTATTTGTTTTTTATTATTTTAATACCTATGTACCTATTTGCAAACATAACCTCAAAATCATTCAGTGTATATGGTTTGTAGAAGTTCTCAGGGGTGTCCGTCAATAATATTCGTTTCTACAGTAATTTATATATAATTTCGAATCTAGGAAACAATTTGTCATGATTATTGGTCTTTAGGCCAAACATGTATGGAAGCTGAGCATTCTCCTTTACATCAGTCCGTCCTTTTCATTCTGTATAGCGAATGACAAAGAGTGTACATCTTTGTTGTTCAAATTTAAGTTTAGGTTTAAAAATCATGCCAGAATCAACACCACTTTAATCTTATATTAATGTAATTTCCCTTTTTAAGCCCCCGACGGAAAAAGAGGGGTTTGTAAGTTTGACGTGTCCGTCTGTCCGTGTAACCTAAATTTCAAAACAACTATACTGCTTAATAGGAGGAGCTCGATGGCGCAAGTGGTTAGCGCGTTCGGCTGCGATCGTTCTTAAGCAACTTTCGCAGTGGTCGGTCATTGGATGGGTGACCAAAAATTAACTATCTCGAGCTCCTCCGTGCTTCGGGAGGCACGTTAAGCCGTTGATCCTGGCTGCAGCTGCAGTCGTTAGCGCCCGCCAATCCGCACTGGGCCCGCGTGGTGAGTCATGGCCCAATTTCCCTATTACATCCATAGGGAAGGCCTGTGCCCCAGCAGTGGGGACATTAATAGGCTGATGATGATGATAATGATAGTGCTTACCACTCATATGAGACCATTTTAATGTTATGTTATCTCGATGTCCCTCATATACGCATTTGAAAGTAGCTGTAGTGCCTTCTTGTAATGTCTTGGATTTATATTTCAACAATTGTGTATTATACAATATTTTAATGTCTGTGGGAACAAGAATACAGACACATTTAAAGAAAAACCATTTCTTTATATAAAAGCTCCTGCCCGCGATATCGGTCACGTTAACATTTGTTTTTTAAAATTCTTCAAGAACCAACACTTTTCCGGTATAAAAAGTAACTATAATGCGATTCAACTAAGAATAGGACCAACTGGGCGCCATATTTTGACGTCATAGCTGTCAATTCAAACCAAATAGGTAGAGTGAGCAAAAAAAAAGATTTTATAATTTTTATTATTTTTAAAGCATGTAACTGCTTGATGTTTAAATCTAAAGAAAATATAACTAGAAAAAAAATTCCACGCGGACCAGGCAGCAGGTCGGACTCTGGGGTTTACCTATAATGCGAAGAGATGGCGCTGCCTTGCAGCTTAAGAATAGCTAGAAGGAATTTCGACGCGGTCCGTGAGGGCCGCGGTAGCATAATTGGTCAGTGCATTCGCCCGGATTGCGAAGGGTGCGGGTTCGAGTCCCGTCTGCTGCCTGGTCCGCGTGGAATTTTTTCTAGTTATATTTTCTTTAAAAAGATTTTATTTAATAAAACTTCTAAGGTTAAGTGAGAAAAAGCATCAGATTTTTTTAATAACATTTATTTACTAAGATTGAGAAAAAAAACAAAAAATTAACAATAATATTTATTTATTAAGACTGTGTGAGAAAAAACATAAATCAGAATCTAGCTCTTCAATTCCGCTCATCTCTGCATTACCGCCGGAGTAGTTATGAATAATCATGCACTATTACTAGGTCACATACGAACATGCATCCTTTAGGTAAACGAAAGTTTAAATTGAATTTCTGAACGCAACTTAAAGTGTCATTTGGGTGACGGTTTAGATTATCAACCATTCATAGCCAAAGCTCAATAAATGAAAAAAAATATCAACCAATATTAATTATCAATATTTGTTATTGTTTGTATACAAATGTGTGGTTTTTATTCTAGAATTAGCAGAGTGCTAAAAAGGGTTCCAAGATTTTTTTGCAAACCGTACTTTTCAAGCGACATTTGACAGTTGGAGGTCATTGGCTTTCCTATTCTTATTTGAATCGCATTATATATGCGTACCAAGTTTCATCCAAATCCGCTCAGTGTTCGCACTTATAATATTAGTAAGGGTTAAGATTCACATGGTTCAATTTAAAATAAAAAGATTTCATTTGATCCTTTCTAAATAAAATAAGTAACGAAAACTTTTCAAGGTCTTTGAAGAAGAACATCTCTAAGAACTCACGGAGTGGTGATTTCCCCAAATTAGTCATTATGGTAGCAGCTTCGTTGGAATCTGCTATACATTTTTTTCTAAATGCTTAAAGTCTGCTAAAACTTTAACCTACATTTTGTATGAAAATAAACTTTCAAAATAACCAAACACTAATTGAGTACTGTTTGTAATTGAGGAGTTCCATTATCTCGATGAGCACTCTTTAGATCTTCATCAAATGAATATGGGCCCATTTCATCTAAAAACTGAATCAAACAAAAAAGGAGATTTGCGCGAACAACAAAAATAAATAATATGCTGTCGTCTTGAGAAACTTCTATTCCTTTTGAAGTCGGTTAAAAAAATTGCATTGCCGTCATGTTTGGCTCTCGAAAGCCAAGGTCGGAAACATTGGATCCTCCTCGCACTCCAGAACATAAATTCTGGTCATATGTTATTTTAATTTTTACTACACTTGTAAGTACTGGTAATACAGCTCACTAAATTAACGAACGAATACGAAGAAAATGCACTCTACATACGGTTCGAGATATAAAAACATGATCAGGAAGTTACCCTAAACTAATTATGTAAATATACTAGAGAGTTGCAAGTACAATCAGAAAAATCGGACGATTTGAATTCTTAGAAAAATTTCTGCTAAGGTATCATTAGATTCTTTTAGGAACTGCAAACATTTTCTAATCTGCGACATACTAGGCTAAACCCTAAACTGGTGGTCAAATTCTGCTAAAATCGCAGAATAGGGTATTTGACAATATTAAAAATAAAGTGCCAATTGTTAGCATCTGTGTTTAGAATGAATATTGGCAAGGGATTTTACTATTTATACAAAAAAATATTATAACGCGCAAATCTGTGGTCTTACCAAAGAGCGGCATTTGCGTTCCTCACATGAGATTGCGTCCAACAATTTTTTCCATTTTACTATTTGTAACACGAGTTTTTATAAAATAAAATGTTTAATACAACGAAGAGTGTGTATTATAATATTCATAATTTTACTAAAATCCCACTTGAGATTGGCGGAGCCTAAAATGACGTCACACGCAAGTAAACTTCCAGTTAAAGTGACATTATAATGCGATTCAACTAAGAATAGGATCGACTGGGCGCCATTTTGTGATATCAAAGCTGTCAATTGAAACAAAATAGGTACAGTGAGCAATAAAAGATTTTCTTCGATAAAACTTATTTACTAAGATTAAGTGAGAAAAAACATCAGAATTTATTAATAAAATTTATTTACTAAGATTGAGAAAAAAAACCACCGATTTTTAATAACATTTATGACTGTGAGAGTAAAATTATTAATCGGAATCTAGCTCTTCAATTGCGCTCAGCTCTGCATAACTACCGGAGTTGTCATCGTCGTCATGTTTGTTTACAAATGTTTGGTTTTTTTATTCTAGAATTAGCTGAGTGCTAAAAAAGAATTCCAAGATTTTTTGCAAACCGTACTTTTCAAGCGTCATTTGACAGATGGAGGTCATTGGCTTTCCTATTCTTATTTGAATCGCATTATACATTGTATCGCTTGACGTTTTAATAACAGTCGTGTGACGTCACACACTAGTAAGACGCCATATTGTCCAGAGAAACGTTTTCGTGGCAACTTGAAAATGGAGTTTTTTATTTGGTTATTTTTACTGAAATACACAACAGAATGATGAATATCCACTTTACTCCATAAACATTAGTAGTCAATATCGTGAGATCGTTTTCTAAAACTTGTCAAATACCCTATTATGCTTAACCTTGCCACACTGCGGCTGCTAGCGCAGAACTATTTTATTTCAAAACTCACGGGACCGCAGTTTTCAGTCTGCGGTCCCGCAGCCACGGCGGGCGCGGCAGAGAATTTAGCTATCTCGACCTAAATTTAAAAAAAAGATAGTTAAAAGTTTCATGCATACTTTTAATATAATTCATTCTTAAAAAATGCAAAAGAAGGATGGAAAATTTCCACTTCATCCGAAAAATCAATCATAAACATCACTTACCACTTTCTTCCTCTCTTTGTTCGTCTGCGTCTTCGTAGGCTTTGTCTGTAAAATTTGGAATATTTATGATGCATTAAAATTTCAGGAACTTATAAGTTATTTACGGGATTGTTACCATGTACCTTGTTTTTAGCGAGTTTCCGATATTTCGGCACTGTTGCAAGCGCCATGATCACGGAGTTACTAGTGAACTTATAAGCGCAGCGCAAGCGCCATTATTACTAGTAACTCCGTGATCATGGCGCTTGCAACAGCGCCGAAATATCGGAAACTCGCTAAAAACAAGGTACATTGTAACAATCCCGTAAATAACTTATATTACTATAATGTTAGTGACCATGAAAGTGTAAGACAATACATTTAAGGAACTGCTAAAAATAAAATAAAAAAACCTTAAGATGATATAAGGAAGATTTTTTACCATAATTGGTTGTTGGAGATTCAGTAGAGGGAGATGACTTTTTCTCTTTAACTCGATCTGAAAGTAAAAAAAAGGAATTAAAATTTGTATTTGAAGTTTTAAAGATCCCCATATTTAAAACTATAAATACGGGAATTCAAATTGCGAGTCAAAAAATCTATTAGAGTCTATGCGGAGAAGAGAATGGGCGTGGCGAAAAACTGAATTAACATAAAGATCTAAAGAAAAGTTTACTAGAATAAAAAAAAGATGTTTTTTCTAGTAAACTTTTCTTTAGATTTAAACATCTAGCAGTTAAATACTTAAAAAATAAATAAAATCATAACTATAATTGCTAGTTCTTCTTTCAAATGTTTAATACTTGAAAAAGTATTAATAAATAATAATAAATATTTCCAACACTCACACCAATTAGCCTAGCCCCAAAGTAAGCACTGTAAGGTTTGTGTTACGGGATGCTAGGGTAACGGATAGAATACATATACTGTACATATATAAGTATATTTATATAGAAATACATATTAAAAATCCATGACTGGAGTACAAATGCTCGTATTCATCACACAAACATCTGCCCCCACCGGGATTCGAACCCGGGACCTCTCGAGTCGGCGACACCATGAAACCCGGCGTACAAACCACTCGGCCATTGAGGTCATCATATTCATTTGACATTGTGGGTTACCTACAATGCGAAGAGATGGCGCTGCCTTGCAGCTTAAGGCTAGGAAAATTTCGACGCGGCTAATAGGGCCGTGTTAGCATAATGATCAGTGCATTCGCCCGGATAGCGAAGGATGCGGGTTCGAGTCCCGTCCGCTGCCTGGCCCGCGTGGATTTTATTCTAGTAAACTTTTCTTTAGATTTAAACATCTAGCAGTTAAATGCTTAAAAAATAAATAAAATCATAACATAAAGATTTTTATTTGGCAATCAAACCCAGTAATCTGTAAAACGTCAAAATTTTGTATTGATACGGATTTGTTTGTTGTTGTGATTTCTTGCGGTTTTTTGTATTTAATCATGTCTAAAAGGGGTAAAACCTTACAAATACGGTAGAAAAGCACTACAGCGCTCTCCAATCTAAATCCCATTCTCTTTCCGCACAGATTCTAGTTGTCATAAAAAGTCATTTATTTTTTACAAATAGGCTTATAAAAATTATTGTTTGGTCTGTAAGAATCCCACAGTAACCTAAATATTTCTCTATTTCAATTCAATGGACAAAAGGCAGGACAGGGAAAAAGAGAAACAGAGAACACCAAATTCTTCCACAACAGAGAATAAACGACACGGGTAATATTGTTTTATCTTGATTCACTTGGGAGCTTTAATTCTTACAAGAACATACCAGCTTCGTTGTAAACTATCAAATTTTAGTAATACTGCTCGATAGGAGCGACGAATCATTGGTGCAATAATGCACTAACTAAACCCTTTGTTGCATTCGAAAAAAAAAATTAAAAAAAGGGTTTGCTAAAATTATTGAAAATGCTCCTAAGTCCTGAACAAGGAACTTATATACTAACTGGAATGCTTACGCGACCCTCAAAATCGTTCCGAAGAGCATAGCTGAATTGGTGGACTGTGTCTCGTTCTAGTAGTGTGCCCAAACAGTTACTTCATTGATGAGTTAATTTTCTTTGAGTGAAGGAACCTTCTAATTTTCAATTCTATATCATTAGCTTGAAAGTCAAAAAAAATATTAAAATCTCTAAAAGATCTTCCGAGCTTATTAAATACTAGTGGCCCGCCCTCGCTTCGCTTCGGTGTAGAGCTGTAGTGTAAACTATAGTTTTTGTTCTCAGGCTTGTGCTATAAAGAATGACTTTATTTATATAATTACACGTGTTATTGTGAGTCAACCATAAAAGATAGACATATGCTATTGCGGGATATTTTTTAGACAATTTTATGTAGAATATTTCCGTCATACATGATTTCTATGTAACTTTAACCATTAAGGCTGCACCCGCGACGGAAGCTTAAAAAATGGAGTAACTTCTCCCGTTTTCCCAACATTTTCCTTCACTACTCTGCTGCTATTGATTGTAGCGTTATGAAAAGTATACTATAACCTGCCCAGGAGTATGAAGAATAATTGTACCAAGTTTCGTTAAAATCCGTCGAGTAGTTTTTGTTTCTATAAGGAACATACACACAGACAGACAAAAATTTTACTGATTGCATTTTTGGCATCAGTATCGATCACTAATCACCCCTGATAGTTATTTTAAAAATATAGTTCATGTACAGAATTGACATCTCTACAGATTTATTATAAGTATAGATGTCGCTATATGTATTGCATCTGTTTTTTATCTAACATTGAACACGATTAACGGTTCGGTTAGAATTTGTCAAACGATACGTTTTTCAGTAATTCTTATGTATACTGTAGATACCTAGGAAAAAAAATAAAGTATAACCACTGAAGAATATTTCATTTATTTATTATTTAAATTAAAAGCTTTAAAAAACACGATGCATCGTTTTATCAATTGATGTTTAGTTTTCTACTTAACGAATTACCTAGGTAGATTTTTCTTAATTTTTTGTCCTCGAAAATAGTAATATAATATATTTTCCATAGTGTTTATAGTTGTATAGTATAGTACAAATAAACTAGCTGACCCAGTGAACTTCGTGCCGCCATAAAAAAATAGGGGTTGGTGGTAGAAAGTTGAAAATTGATGGATGTATGTATTTTTGTTAATGTATCATAAAAAAATTAAAAAAAAATAATAATCCAAAATTGAAAAAAAAAAATTTAGGGGTGGATTACCCTTAACATTTAGGGGGATGAAAAATAGATGTTGTCCGATTCTCAGACCTACCCAATATGTACACAAAATTTCATGAGAATCGGGAAAGCCGTTTCGGAAGAGTTTAACCACAAACACCGCGACACGAGAATTTTATATATTAGATTGCAATTATAAAATCCGTTTAAAAGTACATTCATAACCGTATAACATGATATTTTTTTGATGAGCATATATTTATGTAACTAGCGGCCGCCTGCTACTTCATACGCATGCAGTTAATTATTTGCACATACTTTTTCACCCCAAAAGGGGGTTTATTGAAGTTATACTTCTTTAGGCGCGTTATGAAAAAATGATGAGAGTGAAATTTTAAGATGCGCGCGCATCACTGTAACAAAAAAATTTAATCGCTTTAGCGACCAGCTTCATGCTGTTACTTTTGTGTTTACCGCACATTAAGAAAATCTACCAACAAAATAGAATCTCTATTTAGTGGGTGCTAACGACTGCATTGTGAAGGCCTATCAAAACTATTTATTAATCTGGAACAACGGAACCAAAGCGCGATTCAGGAGGCTACAGCGCCATCTCTTGACCATTGGTGTAGTAGAACCAAAAACCACATCTTTATTTTTCGTAATAAAGTAACAGTTATAGGTATTCATATTTATAATATCAAAAGTATTTATTAATCTGGAACAACGGAACCAAAGCGCGATTCAGGAGACTACAGCGCCATCTCTTGACCATTGGTGTAGTAGAACCAAAAACCACATCTTTATTTTTTGTAATAAAGTAACAGTTATAGGTATTCATGTTTATAATATTTATCCACATGTTTCTAGTTTCCTTTTGTCTTCTGTGTCCTTTTCCAGACTTTTTATTAATTTATTGTAATTAATTATTTGCATGCAATTAAAAACTAATTTTAAACGATGCGAAAGAAGGATAACTTCTCACGCGCCTACATAAGTACACGCACCCATTTTTTTCTTAACATACCTTATTAGTACATCTATGACTTTTAAAAACAACTATTGACCTCGCCCACATGATCAAATTTAAAATATTTATATATCCAGAATGATGTTTTTGAAATCTCATAGATGCTTTAAAATTGTCTATTATGTTTATCGGTCTAAGTTACTTAGGAATAGTGTGAAGCTAGCTTATAGCATGGATCGTGGAAATTAAGCAACTTTCGCAGTGTTCGGTTATTAATTGGGTGACCAAAATTATTCATACTTACTCGAGTTCCTCCGTGCTTTGGAAGGCACACCAAGCCCGGTTGCAACTGCAGTCGTTAGCACCCACCAATCCGCACTGGGTCCGCTTGGTGGATCTTATCCATAGGGACACATGTAATGTGTAAACAGAAGTCATAAACGTACCTATTATTGAAATTCCACCAACAGTATACGCCTCACTTTTACACCATTGTGCATTAAAAAAATATTATTTCGCACCAGCAAATCACAAGAATTTGATCAAAATAATTTGTAGTTAGCATTAATAGGACTTCAATCCGGAAGAATATGAGACATATTGTTTATTGGAAGCATCGTAAGTGTTCTCATGCATAAATGCAAGTTACTACCACAGAACACAGAAAGATGTTAGAAGGGCCTTGTGGGCGGGGCAGGCGCGCCACAGTTAGTTGTGAGCAAATGCTCATAGCTTGACCAAAACTTGGCAACGATTGCTTTGTTGCGATGGGGTGTGAGCGCCGATTGGTTCGATTGTTTGATGTCACGGCGTTTGATTGGCTAATATCTATTAGGTGTAAGTGTAGTGCGGGCGAGCCGGCGACATCGGTTCCCGTACAAAAGGTCTCTGAAGTCCCTTCTAACCTCTTTCTTTGTTATGTGGTTACTACTTATTAGTAGTACATACAGTTTGTAAGTTAAATTAGAATTTTTGTTTGATTGCAGTCAATTTATTGATATCAATGCAACCAAAAATGAGTTTATTTTTATTTAAACGAATAACATATCTAATATTTTTTTTAAAAATGGTAGTAATGACTACATTAATAGGACTTCAATCAGTTACTACTAATGTAACTACATTTACGCATGAGAACACTTGCGATGCTTCCAATAAACAACATGGCTCATATTCTTCCGGATTGAAGTCCTAATAATGTAGTCATTACTACCATTTTTTTTGAAGTTATACTTCTTTAGGCGCGTTATGAAAAAATGATGAGAGTGAAATTTTAAGATGCGCGCGCATCACTGTAACACAAAATTTTAACAGCATGAAGTTGGTCGCTTTAGCTACCAACTTCATGCGTTACTTTTGTGTTTACCACACATTAAGAAAATCTACCAACAAAATAGAAATAGAATCTCTATTTAGTGGGTGCTAACGACTGCATTGTGAAGGCCTATCAAAAGTATTTATTAATCTGGAACAACGGAACCAAAGCGCGATTCAGGACACTACAGCGCCATCTCTTGACCATTGGTGTAGTAGAACCAAAAACCACATCTTTATTTTTTGTAATAAAGTAACAGTTATATGTATTCATATTTATAATATTTATCCATATGTTTCTAGTTTGTATATTCGGAATACGTGTTTGAGTTTCATACAAGTGCAAATCACATATGTTCTAATAAATTATATTCAGTAGCGATTTTAATTGAATATTTTGATTATTTATTTATTTTTTCAAATTAAAACTGAACTTTATTGACTGTGTCCTTTTCCAGACTTTTTATTAATTTATTGTAATTAATTATTTGCATGCAATTAAAAACTAATTTTAAACGATGCCAAAGAAGGATAACTTCTCACGCGCCTACAAAAGTACACGCACCCATTTTTTTAAAATATTAGATATGTTATTCGTTTAAATAAAAATAAACTGTTTTTTGGTTGCATTGATATCAATAAATTGACTGCAATCAAACAAAAATTCTGATTTAACTTTCGGACTGTATGTTCTAATTCTTATTAATTGTGTTCGGGATAATGTGAAAACTACCATTTGATAATTTTTATTAACACTGACAACTGCAAGAAACGGACAAACTTCACTTTCGTGCTCAGTTTCGTCGTTGTCCTGCTCGGAACATTTTTCCCTCTTATGAAGTTAGAAACAAAAAGGTACTTTATGTAAGAGTCCTTTTTTGAATTGAAATCTAATATTGTTTCGTAAGCAGTCCAACCTCAGATCGCCCGTTATTTATTTTTCCTTTCATTTTTGTTATATTCTCTACCTTTTCCAATGGGTTTCATCCAGTGTTGCCAGGTCCGATTTTCAAAAATCGGGAGTCGTTATAGAAAAAAAACAGAAGATGTATGGAAAGAGCTACAAGAAAAACAGTAGATGCAGAGGCGTACTTTTTCCGATTTACATACCCCCCCCCCTAGAATTGGTAAATCAAATCAAGATAAAGACCAATAACGAATGTGTTTCTGTGGCTTCTGCCGCCCCTCAAAGCAATTTTTTTTAGACAATTACATTTATTTTATAATTATTAAGGTTATCTACATTATTAATGACGGAAAATGCAATTTAAAAAAGAAAATCGTATTCTAAAGAAACAGGAGATTCATGTAGAAAAACAGTAGAACAGGAGAAATTTAAGAAAAACAGGAGATCTCCTGTAAAATCTGGCGACCTGGCAACACTGGTTTCATCTTACTATAACTTTTTTTGGTCTCAATAATTATCGATCCTGGTCTATGCGTCAAAGGCTAAATCTTAATTCTATATCTTAATCTTAAAACATGGAATACATAAAATTGTTAGAAAAAACGCTCGCGTTAAACGGAATGCGCTTATCTCATTGATGCGTTGATAGAGCTTTTTTTTGGCGGGATTTCATCGAATGCGTTTGGCGTCATATTTTAATTATTCTTTAAATACGTTCATAGTAGATATCGCGAAATAAAATTGTTGTGAATTCGAAGCAATTGAAGAATTAACGGAATCTTTAAAATATTCGCTATATCGGTCAAGTGGATGTGAGAATTTTGATGTAGTGTTGACTACCTCACAGAAGCTTGTCGAGAAAGAATGAATGAATGAATGAATACTCTTTATTGCACTATTACAAAAAAAAAAACAATAAACATAAAACAGGAACGCAAACACAAAAGGCGGCCTTATTGCTAAGGTAGCAATCTCTACCAGGCAACCTTTGGCTAAATGAAACGATACCATAAGAATAGTAGAAACAGCGGGCTGTGCATTGTAAAAATAAATAAAGAAACGTAAATATAGGAAAATAAAATATAGAAAGTATATGGAAGCTATAAAATACAATACAAAGTAATGAACATATAAAAAGATCAGTCAGAGTCCAGCTTGAGAAAATAATCCTTAATTTTAATAGCAAAGGAGTCCCTCGACCGTGCACGTTTAATATTTAAAGGTAAAGAGTTAAGAGAGAGTAAAGCTACTAATATATTATATATTTCGTGCCAAACACCCCAAGAAACATTAGAATGGGTCACACCCATTACATTCTAATGTAAAAAAAGGAAAATTAATATAATAATCACATGACTGCGCAGCGTCACAAGAGAGAGAGATAGCTAGCCTTCTCTCACCTTCTTTCTCTTTCTACTAGACGGACACTTCCACTTGTAGTAGAGTACATATCTCCCCTACTCTATTCTTATACCTCTATGGTTATAAGCCAGCAATATTGCAAAATGGCTCAAGTAGTCGGCCTAGGGTTACCAGATGAAAAAATCAAAAGTCCGGAGAAAAGGCTTGATTTCCATTGAAAAATCTTGAGATTTTTACAGTTTGAGAATTTTCTCTCAAACGTACTTAACAATTTAGAAAAGTCGTAATATTATCGTTTATATACATACTGCTCATACTTTTAATTCAATATAATTTGAAGAGCTAAACATGTGGGGCATTATATGAATCCATAATTAAAGAAAAAACCTTACTTAAAAATGTATCATCACATATTAAGTATGATAAAACTGATCAAGAACCTACTTGGATAAATAAGTACTGATTTTAACTGTGCAATTATTATCAAAGGAAGATTATTTTAAGTTTGTTTAAGTTTTTATTAAACAGATCTTTAAAGCTGGTTTTTATTGAAAATTCATAAAGTCCTGAGATTTCAAGAGGTTTGCTAAATCCAGTCCGCAATCCTGAGAAGAGTCCAAAAATCCTGAAATCTCAGGACAAATAGGGTTGGTTTCTTAAAAAATAGTTACGCAATGTGTAATGTAATCTATTCTATATACTTATAATAAATCTGTAGAGATGTCAATTCTGTACATGAAATATATTTTTAAAATAACTATCAGGGGGTGATCAGTGATCGATACTGATGCCAAAAATGCAATCAGTAAATTTTTTGTCTGTCTGTCTGTCTGTCTGTGTGTTTGTTCCTTATAGAAACAAAAACTACTCGACGGATTTTAACGAAACTTGGTACAATTATTCTTCATACTCCTGGGCAGGTTATAGTATACTTTTCATCACGCTACAATCAGTAGGAGCAGAGTAGTGAAGGGAAATGTTGGGAAAACGGGAGAAGTTACTCCATTTTTTAAGCTTCCGTCGCGTGTGCAGCCTTAATGATTAAAGTTACATAGAAATCATGTATGACGGAAATATTCTACATAAAATTGTCTAAAAAATATCCCGCAACAGCATATGTCTATCTTTTATGGTTGACTCACAATAACACGTGTAACTCCCGATAGCTTAGCAGTTCGGCGCATTCTGATCATATTTGTTTACCCTTACGTTTATAATACTCGGTATAGAAACACCAAACTTATACATGAAATAAGCCATCGCGCCGTCGCACGTGAATACTGAATCATGCTATAAGGATTATTTTTGTGTAACGGTTGCCGCGCTCGACACGGGTCGCGGCAGCGGTAGGGTATCAAAGCTCCGAGAGCGAGCTGTCTAAATCTGTTTTCTGCGTCGCTCCCCCTCTGGGGGACGATCGCTTCCGATGAAGCCTTAGAGGCCTTCCCGGCCAGAGGCAGCCCCTACGGGTGTTTTTTAGTCAGTACCTTGCAGCCGGCTGTAGGGTATCCATGAGGATTTCTCATCTGCTCCCCCGCCTGGGAGACCGAAACCGTGCTTATCAGCGCGACTTTTAGTCTTTAAATAGTTTATTTGAATTTCTTTTGTTGTTATTTTGTAAAACAGGTATTAGTTGTTTTGGTAGTGTTTAAATATTCGTTCAAATTAAAAATTATTAAGCGTAGGTACTTTTATTAATTAAAGTAGTTATAAGTATTTATTTTTAAGTGAAGGAGGTATAGGTAGATAGTATTGCACAGGCGTTTCAGCTTTATTTTCATTTCTTTTTTGTTGTGAGTTGTATATATTTCTGGTTATAATTCTATAAGAATATTTTAGTTCAAATAGTCACTTAGATTTTATGTGTAAGGTAGCTAAAGTTAGGACCACGTATTAGTTGTTTTGGTAGTGTTTAAATATTCGTTCAAAGTGTAATTTAATCATATAGGATGAATGTACGATGGCCCATCGAAAAGGAGTAGAAGCGGTAGACAGAACTTTAAGAGATATAAGACAAAATGATCGACCCATGGGCGGTATCACAGTTTTATTTTGTGGTGATTTCCGACAAACCTTAACGGCAATACCACGGGGAACCCGAGCTGCTGAGGTTAGGGCTTGCCTGAAAAGCTCTTATTTGTGGCGTGATATACAATCGGTGCATTTGACTATAAACATGCGAGTGAGAACTGTAGATAACCCGGATGATCGTGAATTTTCTGATATATTATTAAAGAAAATACCTTCACCAAAGATACCTATCCACTGCTACACCAAGGAAAACTTATTCTGACGCCTGAGTTATGTTGTATAGTGCAATCCCAACAACATCTTACATCGTCAGTTTACGGTGACGTAACAAATATATTAAATAAGAACAATTCTTGGCTAAGCGAAAGGTCCATTTTAACTCCTCGCAATGACCAGGCATCTGAGATTAATAATAAAATACTGTCGAATATCCACGGGGAAAGCAAAGTTTATAGTTCAATAAATAGAATGGCCGATGAACAAGAAGCCACTAATTACCCGATAGAATTTTTAAATTCTTTAAATATGCCCGTACTTCCTTCTCATGAAATTTGTTTAAAAATTGGCATTCCGATTATTCTGCTCCGAAATTTAAGACCACCACAAATTTGCAATGGAACTCGGCTTAAAGTAACCCAGTTGCAACAAAATGTAATCGAGGCTCAAATTTTAATAGGTTGCGGTGCAGGAGAAACCATCTTTATTCCCAGAATTCCCATAATACCAAATAATTTTCCATTCCAATTTAAAAGAACGCAATTCCCAGCAGCGGTGTGTTATGCAATGACAATAAATAAGGCTCAAGGGCAGACCTTTCGTGTTGTTGGAGTAGATCTCGGTGTCAGTTGTTTTTCACATGGTCAGTTATGTCGGTCTTTCCCGGGTTAGCAGTCCTAGAATTTTTTATGTTCACGTTCCGGACGGGTCAAATTTCAACGTAGTCTACCCGGAAGCTTTGCGCTGAAGTATTTTCATTCTATATGTACTTAAGACTCATGTGAAAGCGATCTAAACAATATTACCACTACATTAACATAATAACATACAAGGAGTTACACGCTGATGGTCTCGGGGCACAGTGATAATAATAATATTCTGCGGTTCCTTATTGCGATATTTTTAACAGTATTATATTTCCCTACTAAAATACGAAAGTTAATCTGTCTGTCACATCAAAACCACGGAACCCTGAGGAAGGACATATGCTACTTTTTTACGAAAAACGACGATAACGCGGACGAAGTCGCGGGCAAAAGCTAGTACATAATATTATTGTTATTAAATGAATTGATTAGTTTTGATTACTATCCTATGGAATATAATTTATACAAATTTTTTTTCTATCTTATTACGGATTTATTATTGAAATTTTTTAATATTTTTTAATCTCTTTTGGAACCGGTGGTAGTTTACGGTAGTTAGGGTCAAATAAATAAACTCAAAATTACAAACAAGAATTTTAAATAAAATACTTTATTAAGTAAATTAAATAATAAATTCATACATAGACAACAAAAATTTTAAAAATCTTCCAATGAAATAACCGAACGCTCAATGTAAGTCTTTCGAAGGTAGCTCGACAATTTTAAATAAAAAATCATTATTCTGACGATGCAGACCTGAAAAGGCTGCGAAACGTCAATAAATAAATAAAGTTTCGTGCATTAACCCGTAAAAACTTATTTACTAAAATTAAGTGAGAAAAAGCATCAGATTTTTCTAAAAACATTTATTTACTAAGATTGAGAAAAAAAACACCGTTTTTTAATAATATTTATTTATTAAGACTGTGAGAAAAAACATTAATCAAAATCTAGCTCATCTATTTCGCTCATCTCTGCATTACCGCCGGAGTAGTTATGAATAATCATGCACTATTACTAGGTTACATACGAACATGCATCCTTTATGTAAACGAAAGTTTGAAATCGAGTTTCTGAGCGCAACTTAAAGTGACATTTGTTTGACGATTCAGGTTATCAATCATTCATGGCCAAAACTCAATAAGGGAAAAAAAATATCAACCGATATTATTATCAATATTTGTTATTGTATGGTTTTTATTCTTGAATTAGCGGAGTGCTAAAAAGGGTTCCAAGATCTCTTTTTTGCAAACCGTACTTTTCAAGCGATATTTGACAGATAGAGGTCACTGGCTTTCATATTCTTATTTGAATCGCATTATAACTCGGCCTACGATCAATCTCGGCGGCACGCGACGTGGCACTGCGTAGATTTGTCTTGGCGAGATTGGTTAGCGGCCGTGTAAATGACGTCTGTCTGTGTGCGTGCGTCGATTTGGGCGCTAGTATGAAGTCGGAGTACTGCTCTTGTATGTATTGTGACTGTACTTACCAATGCTATGACACGTCTTCATTGTCTCTAATAGTTCCCATGTAATTTGTGTACTACCTAAAACACACTTAGGGCTTTTTGTCTGGCAAAAACGTTAATTATTTACACGTTGTAGCGAAGTGTAGAAGCGACGAGAAAGAGGCAATTACCTGATTTTCGTGTTGCCATTTTAGAAGCGTGTATTACGTATTTATAAGTCTAACATCATTGTTTTATAATTAATAATGTTTAATGAAATTAACGTCTGTACGTACCACCATTATTTTTGCACTGTACTTTAATATCATGATCACAACCCTCTCTAGTCAGGCATTTCTGATTCGCTCCTTTAGACAAAAAAACAAAACAATTAGTTCAATCAACGAATAGTTAGACTAATTCTTAATTCTACGGCTTGGGGTCCCGGTCTGCGCTCCTCATAAATGTCCCTGTGGCGGTGATGTCGACAAGCATCACGGACTGTCATGCCAAAAAAGTGCTGGCCGCTTCTCGAGACATGCCGCACTTAACGATATCATATGCCGGTCCCTTGCCACCGTCAACGTGCCAAGTCTACTTGAGCCGACTGGTATTGCAAGAAACGATGGCAAGAAACCGGACGGTATGAGTTTGATTCCATGGAAGATGGGCCGGATGCTAGTATGAGATGCAACCTGTTCAGACACGCTAGGCCCTTCCCTTCTACATGGAACCAACAACAGAGCTGGTACGGCTTGCGAAGCGGCTGAAAAAACTAAGGCATGCAAATACAGGGGTCTAGGCTCCGAATATGATTTTGCCACATTCGGTGTCAAGACCCTTGGTCCGTGGGGTCCTAGAGCTATAAGGCTTTTTAAGGAAATAGCAAAAAGGTTGGTCGACATCACAGGAGACCGAAGAGCTGGCAGCTACCTCGGACAAAGAATTAGTCTAGCTATTTAAAGGGGGAACGCTGCCAGTATCTTTGGAACCTTGCCTAAAGGGACTCCTTTTAATAATGTATTATGGACAAGTACGCTTTTTATTCGACTTTTATTTGTCCACATTTCCAAGTAAGATAGAAACCATTTAAATAAATCTAAAAAAAAGTTCAATAATATTTATCTTATTAAGTTATTATATTTAATATTAATTATAAATATATTAAAATTCAGTTATTAGTTTTTTTATGAATACGATATACCAAATATCAAGTTTTGTGTGAGTGTAGCCAAAATTGATTGTTAAAGTGGTCCACCGCATGTAGGGTTGCCAACCCTACTATATTATATAATATCCTACTATATTAGGGAGTCAAATAATATATTTCTTAAAAAAATATGTGGTAGGCAATATTTTGCTTAAAGCTGACTGTTGCCAGTAAAAGTCTTCTTTAAAATAAAAAAAAAATAAGATAAAGAGCAGCAAAAATATAATATTTATTTCAATATTATAGTTAATTATTTTAAACACATACTATTTATTTTTTTATTTTTTGCCATTGCTTCACTATATTTTAGGAGGAATCAGCTTTTAAAATACTATATTTGATAGAAACAAAGTTGGTAACCCTAACCACATGTGAGATTGTGTCAGTGTTGCCAGTTTTTTTTTGCCAAGTCGGGATTTAGGAACTTTTTGAATGAAAAAAGTGGGATCCTTTCGTCGAAAGCGGGACATAGTAAAAAAACATATATAACCAAAAGTTTTTGAATATTTATCTTTTTATTTAAATTCAAATTACGTTAACGTGACAATAGAAAGGTACCTATTAAAAATATCAATAGAAAAAGTTTTTTTAATAAAACTATGATATTTTCAATCAGATTTAGGTCCCTATCGTTAAATAGAGGCTTTGTTTGAGAGTTCTTCATTACGCGCCGGGCAGGCGGCCAGTCCACATTTCTGCCGTCCTCCAACTAAAGTGCGGCTAAGTGACTTGTAGTCGATTTTTCAGTCCTAAATTGCACTTATACAGTTTTTAATTCTCTGTCGATCTGTCTTTAACAACAAGTATTCGTATCTTTCGTATTCTCTGTCGATCTGTCTTTAACAACAAGTATGAGGAGCTCGATGGCGCAAGTGGTGAGCGCGTCCGGCTGCGATCGTTGAACTTAAGCAACTTTCGCAGTGGTCGGTCATTGGATGGGTGACCAAAAATTACTATCTCGAGCTCCTCCGTGCTTCGGAAGGCACGTTAAGCCGTTGGTCCCGGCTGCACATGCAGTCGTTAGCACCCACCAATCCGCATTGGGCCCGCGTGGTGGGTCATGGCCCAATCTCCCTATTCCATCCATAGGGAAGGCCTGTGCCCCAGCAGTGGGGACATTAATAGACTGATGACGATGATTCGTATCTTTCAAAGCTTAAGTCTAAAAATCCGTCATGTGATGAATGGTTACAAAATAGCTATAATTTAAAGTTTACGCGCCCTTTTTTGGACGTATCTCAAAGTTGGTTTTGTCATTTAGCCGCGTTTTAGCTTGAGGACGGCAGATTTGTCTGTACCCCCGCCCGCGCTGTTCTTCTATTCCCGAAAATGTCCCGTGCGGGATATTTCATTTTGATTTAAAAATCGGGACGTCACGCTAAAGTCGGGATGTCTGGCAACACTGGATTGTGTTTAAAAAACAAATATAATAGGTGCCTACCTCTTATTCTGAAGTTATATGAAAGATCTTTAGGCTCACTCAACCTTAAGTGAAACGGTAGTTGACAAACACATATTTCCTCGTTTTTTTTATTGAGAAATGCAATACATAAACGTGTATTATTATCATAATTGAGTAATTCGTTTTTAATTGTGAAACGTTTCGAGCTATGTATGCTACCGTCTTTCAATGAGATGTGGTTCTTTGTTTCACCTGAAAAATAATAAATAAAATAAATATTTCCAACACTCACACCAATTAGCCTAGCCCCAATGTAAGTACTATAAGGCTTGTGTTATGGGATACTAGGGTAACGGATAGAATACATATACTTTACATATATAAGTATATTTATATAGAAATACATATTAAACATCCACGACTGGAGTACAAATGCTCGTGTTCATCACATAAACATCTGCCCCCACCGGGATTCGAACCCGGGACCTCTCGAGTCGGCGACGCCATGAAACCCGACGTACAAACCACTCGGCCACGGAGGTCGTCAAAAAGAAAGTGCCATGTTAAAAAACCGGACAAGTGTGAGTTGGACTCCGTCACCGAGGACACACTACATAAAAGAGCAGTACTTTGACTTCAGACTAGCGCCCGAATCAACGCACGCACACAGACAATCGTCCTTTACACGGCCGCTAACCAATCTTGGCAAGACATATCTACGCAGTGCCACGTCGCGCACCGCCGCCGAGTCTGGTCGATGGCCGAGGTTGGTTAGCTGCGCCTCGCCGCCCGCGCCGTCTGCCTCCGTTTCGATTCCGTAACGTGGCAATAGTAACAATACATAGGGGGCCATTCAAGTATTACGTAAGCAGATTTATTACAATTATTTACCCCCTCCTCCCCCCCCCCCCCCGCTTGTCAGCAAAAGTAAGCAAAGCTCTTACTCCCCCCCTCACGTGCTTACGTAAACATTGGTACCTATATGCATTTTTCCTTTAAAGTATTCTATTTTTTTGAGTCATGAGCTTTCATGAGCTTCATGAGCCGCAGTACTTAAATAGGCTTAGGATAGACTACTTTAACGCACTTATTATTCATTTAAACTAACTTTATTGACGCAGTATTCAACTTAGAGTAAGGTACAAATATTATAACCTTATTAAGTGCTATTACGAACAAAATAAACTTCTTTCGTTTTTTTTTCGATTCATATTAATTCCAATTAACAGTCTTCACTTCATGGCATCCGAATCCATGATGCTGACGTAATCACTATCTCGACCCCCCCAGCCCCCCATGTCATCAAAAATAAGCAAAACGAAGACCCCCCTGCCCCCCTATAGTGCTTACGTAATACTTGAACGGCCCCTAGAATGAAAATTGACATTAATCTATTTTACATTTTGTAGGGACCAACCCTAGCGCTCTGCTCAGTCGTAGGTATCTATCTATTTCAATAAAATGGCTGAGTTACGGTACTGCTCTTGTATGTATTGTGCCGAGAGGTACAAAGGACACCCGGCATTTTGTGCCAAAGTTGTATACTTTTTTAATTTTTTTATCTGTGTTTCATAATTGGGTAACGTAGTCTGGCAATATTTGTCATCAGCAGCCAATCAGCAGCTAGCTGTCAATGTCAAATACGTAGGTTTGTCATCAAAAGGGTTTCTATATCAAAAAATATTAATCATTAAATAACCACTTTCCACGATTCACTAAAAATAAGGCAAAAGTAGTTTTATGTAGCAAATAATTTTGGCTTTATTTTGAGACCAAATTCAACTGTATACAAGTTTAGCATTTTTTCTATGATAAGTGCCGGGTCTCCTTTTGTAGGAAAGCAACATAAATGGCCCTATCTTTTTTGCGCTAACTTTTTTTTTCGCAGCTTCAAGAAACCATAGACTTGAGTAATTATATAAGGTTTAAATTCAAATTGGTACCTCCACGCATTCCTGAGATAACTGTCTTGACCTAATAACGTTGACCTTGACAAACAGACGGACAGTCCCATAAGGGATTCTTTAAGGGAATCTTGAATAAATATTAAATTAAATAAATATTTCCCATACTGACCAATTAGCCTAGCTCCAAAGTAAGCATTGTAAGGCTTGTGTTATGGGATACTAGGGTAACGGATAGAATATATATATGTATATCTTATCTAGAAATATATATTAACATCCATAAAGTACAAATGCTCGTATTCATCATACTAACTGTTTAAATCTAAAGAAAATATAACTAGAAAAATTCCACGCGGACCAGGCAGCAGACGGGACTCGAACCCGCACCCTTCTGGGCGAATGCACTAAACAATTATGCTATCGCGGCCCTCACGGACCGCGTCGAAATTCCTCTAGCCATTCTTTAGCTGCAAGGCAGCGCCATCTCTTCGCATTATATAAAAAAAACTAACTATTCCCCGGCCGGGACTCGAACCCAAGACCTCCGAGTAGGCGCTCATCTTGGAACCTATTTTGGCGTACATGCTATTCGGCCACGGAGGTGGTGAATAAATTACAGAGCTGTCAAAACGTACATTATTTCAAAAAAGTTACAATTATTCGAACATCTTTGAATGTATGTACTAGTAGGAGTGTACTACTTAGAAATATACATACATTGCTTTTGAACCTTGTATCTTTCAGTATATTCTGGTGTCTCTTTCAGGACAAAATGTATTAATATCTTATCGTGGATGTTGTAATAAATAGTATTATTAGTACCTGTAAAATAAGCACAAATGAAGTCACAGTTAGTAGTAGCAAGTAGGGCTTGTTTACCGGTTAATTTTCAAACCTAAATCAGTATCAAGTACATTAGGAGCGTTTTATTTAGGTTTGGCTCTACCTTAACCTTATAAAAACCGGTTTTCCTAAAAAACGAAATCGAATAAGTTTTGAATCAATTTAGCGGTTTTAAAGGGTTTCATTTCGCTCTTACTGCATCGGCGGCATCGCCTTCGCCGTTTCAATTCTAATTTATAATGATTTTAAGTCAGTTTCTTTCCAACTACAGAGCGAGTGAGTGAAGTAGTGTATCAGTACACAACTACAAAATGAATAACTTGACTCATTAGACGATAGCAAACGTGTCAATAAATGCATCAATCTCTGAGCATTACCAAGTTGTGTCTTGATTAGTTCAAATAAAACAAACTTTAAGCGATGCCTCGGGATTAAACCTGTTTATTAAGGTTTTAGGTACCGCTTTCATTTCGGACGCGCTCCGGACGAAACCTTTACTAAAAACCGGTATTAACCTTTATTTACCGGTATTTTCGAAACCGGTTACAAGCCCTGGTAGCAAGAGCTGATTTGCGTCACCCACACAGAATTTATACAGCAAGTACAGATTTCGGGTTTAGATTTTTTGTAGTGAAAACTTCTTTAGCGGCGTTGTACACTTTTTATTGTATGGGTAAAAAATGTTAAACTCGGGTCATGGTGTGTCTCTTTTTTCATCCTAACCTTTATTTATATATTATTCCAGATATTTTGCCCGATGGAAAAACCGAAATACCTAAATATTAGAAACAAATAACGTACTAGTAGATAAGTATATAAAAAATATTCTATAAAGACACCTTTCCAATATTTCAGGTAATTTAAAAAATGATATCTCTGTGTTATTGAAGAGTTCAAGCAACCAAAAACAGCAATTGTGCTGTTGTACGGTATTGATCGTCGTTTGTTCTTTTCCATACTAAATTATGTAGGTATCTACTTAATTAAATCAAATATTTACAATACAAAACGCACGTTTAAGCACGGCTAACTGCATAAAAAACAATTCAGACCGTTCGGTCGTCATTGCGGCGCGGCGGCGCATTCGCGACTGGGTGCCCGCCGAGAGCACATCGAACTCGAGTAGCGTAGGTATGACTCGCTTTCCGACCTTTTGTACACCACTCGAACCTGACGGGGTCGGCTCAACTAGAGGGCGTCTCTGAGACTCGAACCTCGGCTCTAGTTAGCCGTTGTCGTGGGAGGCGGGGAAAAACGCCCAAGTACGTACCTGTACCTGGTATAGTGTGTCGTTTGTAGACCGCGTCTTCGCACTCTTTTCCTACGGGTGCGGTGTCTGCCTAATGCTAAGCTAGTGTGCAAGTATGCTGGCTGTGTAGTGTTGGTGCTTGTAGCCTGTGTGGGAGGAGTCGGAGGCGCGTTGGCGTGGGTAATTTCGTCGTCGGGGTACTCTAAGATGTGCCTAGGCTACGATTGGAGGACGGGAGGACGGACGTATGATAGCTAGAGGCTTTGACTACTATGGGGTTCGAATGTTGCGCGGCTTTATCGAAGTAACGTCTCGAGGCGTCCTTCATATACTTCGCGATGGAGTTTAATTTGAGATCGCGATGCAAATCGACGTTGCGCACGTACCACGGGCAACCCGTGGCACCGCGCAACACACGATTTTGCAGCGTTTGTAGTGGTTTAAGACGCGACGGAGGTACGTGAGCGAAGCAAACACTCGCGTAGGTCATGATAGGGCGGGCAGATGTAAGTTTAGCAAATTGTCAACTTATGCCTAAGTGCCTATGCCTGCCGCGAATGAATGCTGCGCGATCACGAACTATCTTGAGATGAGGTGCAAACGTCATTCGGTTATCTAACGTGACTCCCAAGTACTTGACCCGGTCCTCCCAGGGGATGACTCGGTCAAATAGTTGAATGCTCGGCGGAGAACGCGTGGGAGGTGTAGGGACACGAAAAAGTATCGATACTTTGTGGTATCGAGTACTTTTCCTTTCGATACCGATACTTTGTATTCGATACTTTTAATAATGAGTACTTTTTGGCAAGTATCGATAAGCGCCTCATATTAAAGGCAACGCCATCTTGTTGAATCATAGCAAACCTTCTAAAACATTCCATTGCGTTGATATAATTGGAAGAACAAGCAATCTAGTGTGTCCTGAGACGAAGAGATGGCGCCATCGAATTAGGACAGTAAGTAACTGACATTTTCTGCAAATTCTTTCCAATTTGTGACTGTTTATTTTGCGTTTTGTTTTGTCTCATAGTTATTTATTTAGCGACCACATTATTAAGAACTGTAATTGATTGTTTATTGTGCTTTTCGCTTACACGTATTCGATTTATTCAATTGTAACCAGTAGCGGCGCTAGGCGACGACGGCGACGTCGGCCACCGCCGACGGCCTCGCGCCTGAGGGGGCCTCGCAAAAAATTTTTACAAGTTACCTATTTATTTTCGTTTCTCCTGGCCTGGCTTAGGTAGCCGACCCCGAACAATTCGGGGAAAAAGCTAAGCAGATGATAATGACTTTTATTAATTTCGAACACGTGCGTGATGGAAGCGAGTAGTACTTTACGGGTATTCAGAATCGTCTGTCTGGCAACACCATTTTTGTTATTAAATTTCTATGTTCGTAATTATTTTTTGTCATCATTTGACTAACAACAATAAAACTCGTTTACTCATACTTATTTTATAATTTGGCTCACTTAATTTAACGGTTTATTACTGCGAAGTAAAATAGGCCTCGCGAAGTTATGTCATGTGGTCTAGCGCCCGCGCCGCCACTGATTGTAACACTTATATTCTGTCTGTGCTATGTATAGCTATTTGAAACCACGGACCTGAAAAAATGACGGACGTAACCTCGTCTAATCTTGAGTGAAGCATGCCAATGGTCACCGTTATCCATGTGTTAGGTTCAAGGTAACATAAGCGGGTATAATTTTTTTTAATTATTGAAATACACGAAAGGTAAGTTTATTTTGTTACAAAATCACTACCATACTTTTAAATTGTTTAAGATTTCTATCTTTTTAATGAAAATGTGGATTATAAATGTAATATTAATGAACACTTTTTTATTGTCAGAAGTGTCAGCTGTTTTCTTTTCATTATTTATTTTACGTTTTACGCACGTTTACTTTTGCAGTTGATTACATTAAAATTATACATTTCAAAAGTAGCTTAATAATATAGCAATTTGTGAAATTACATGTCATTTTATTGTTTTCGATTATACGTACTATTATAACATTTGATTGTTTTTCTTTCAATTTCTAATTTACATCCATAGAGAACGCTTTTCAAAAATTTCGCGTGTTTGACAAATAATGTTCGCGCACACTGTGTCCGTTGAGTCCTTGTCATTTTCTCGGCGGACATTTTCTTCACGATTCAGGGACTTCTGTTTTCCGCAAACAAAAGTCCTTCGTCATTATTGTCTAAATAAATATTTCTATCGCATTCCTCGGCAAAGCATAAAAGTGGTAATGTGAATTCTTAACATTTATCACTTTTTTTTTATATATATTAAGGTAGGCAAATGACTCTACCCCACCTGATGTTAAGTGGTAATAAAGTCCAAACGCGAAGATAGTTGGTACAGCAGTTATAAACTGCTACACCAATCATCCTCACCTTGCCGGCCTGCAAAAATGCTTCTTCACGCCTCTCTTAAAGGACCCCAGGTTATAGGAAGGAGGGAACACTTGCGCGGGTAAAGAATTCCACTTACGAATAGTACGACAAAGAAATGAGTCACCAAATTTCTTTGTTCGTGTAGAAATAGTGGCCACAGTAAGTCGGTGGCAACGTAGGCCAGCGCGCGTGGTCCTCTGAAGAAAAGGTGATGGAGGGATAAGGGAGAATAACTCCTCAACACTTGTGTTTTTTTAAGCATTAACTGCTATATGTTTAAATCCAAAGAAAAGTTATACTAGAAAAAAAACCAACAGGCCAAGAGCTAAGTGGATGATGTTTGCATTTGGTGGCTAAAATGTCCGGACTTTTATCGAAACGTCTGGCTTTTTGTCAGGACTTTTCAATTTCTTAGTAACCCTTATTGCAAGCTATAAATTTTCTATGTAAATCATATAATAAACACTCTTATTATGATAGTTTTAAGAATGAAGTGTAAATAATACTCACCACTATTGCTCGACAAACACCCAATTACAATTAGTTCATTGCTCCACATGCAAGTTAGAAAAAACATCCAATACACGCAGGACATGGTAATAAAAACTATTTAATGTTATTGGTGTTCACAAAAACATTTATCCAAAAAGTTTGGCATGTCTAATAGACAAGAGTACTGTAAAAAAATATTTAAAACACATTTGGAGCCGTTCAAAACTTGTTTAATTTAATGCGTGGTCTGCGTGAAAACGTATGTTACATTGTTCAATATGTTTTAATTCTTAATAATAATGAGTTGTTACCACTAGTTAGCTTTAATACGATGCAAAACTTTCCTTGTAACACTTAACCTTATCTAACTTAATAATAAATTAATGTTTTTCCTGCATTACCCAGCTCGACGGAATGCAATATTGCCACTATCAGAGATGTCCATTGAATTTGGGAAAAGTAACGTGTTGTCTATTTCTATTGAGGCTAAAGGTAAGGGTAACCCACTTTTTTGGAGTTTACTCCTTAAGAATCGATTTGCATATATAAGGGGCCCGGTATGAGAAAAATGTGAGGAGTAAAATCTATCGATGAATGACATTAATGACCTCGTTACGTTTTTGTGCGCAACCTCATCTGCGCACCTTTTACTTTTAGCCATGGCAACGGATAAAAAACATTACGTTGTCACAAATGTCAATAAAATAAATAAACTAAAAGTAGATAAAATCGGAGCAAAATTAATGAAAACAAATAAATAACAGAATATAGAGAAATGCCGGTAAGTGTCCAGCACTCTCGAATAGTGATTTTCAGTACAGATGGAATTATAATATATATTTACAAAATGATGACTAAAATAGTGTGTGATATTTTTGAAATTGTGGGTTTCCAGAAATACATAATAAAATATATGATGAATATCGCTGATGTTAGATGATAAAATGTGTGACATGGAACCTATGATAGTCGAAACCATGGGACGATTCCTGAGGTATCTCTACTTGTAACCGACTTCTTCGGACCTGATTTTGTTTTGTGTCTGTTCAAAGACAATCGTTTTTAGAGTGTAAACTCCGGTCGTGCGTCGGAGCTGACACACACAATTTTTTTTCCATCAAATATAGTATTTGCGAAGCTGTTACCTCTAAAAATATAGTACATATGTGGCTAAAATTATTACTTTATTTTTGAAATAAATATACATTTTCTGCTCTAAGCCGTAATAATTATTTTTATGAAAGCCTTTACTGGCAAAAGTCTGATTTAAGCAAAATATAATAGTTCCGTCTACTATATATTTTTTTAGAAATATGATATTTGATCCTCTGATATAGTAGGATACTATATTATATAGAAGTAGTATGAGGAGCTCGATGGCGCAGGTGGTTAGCGCGTTCGGCTGCGATCGTTGAAGTTAAGCAACTTTCGCAGTGGTCGGTCATTGGATGGGTGACCAAAAACTTCTATCTCGAGTTCCTCCGTGCTTCGGAAGGCACGTTAAGCCGTTGGTCCCGGCTGCATCTGCAGTCGTTAGCACTCGCTAATCCGCACTGGGTCCGCGTGATGGGTCATGGCATGGCCCAATCTCCCTATTCCATCCATAAGAAAGGCCTGTGCCCCAGCAGTGGGGACATTAATAGGCTGTCCAAAAGGTACATTGGACGATCTACGGAGCTCCGTAAGATGATCGCATAGTCTAAACAATATAAGGCATTATTTAAACATTGAAAATCGCCTTTAAACATCACCAATTTTAGGACTTATCGCTATATGAAGAATATAGACCTTATTTCTTTGACTCTACGCGCAATTCTGAATGCGCTGTTAGCAATTTAGCAGGTACGTACCACGAGGAAAAGAGACGGCTATATGGCGACGTATAACCGACCATGCATTTGAATATCACAAATATTTTCTATTATACAATACAATACAATACAATACAAAACTCTTTATTTTTACACCACAGAAAACATAAAACATGAAGTACATAATTAAAGAATACAGTGTAATAATGGGCGGTCTTATCGCTAAGAGCGATCTCTTCCAGACAACCTTAGGATGGAGAGGACAGGAAAGAAGCTGGAGAGACGGCGGTGTAATTACTACAAAATAATATAAAATCATTCTAACAAATATAATCAAAATAAGTATATAAAACAATACATACATATAATTATATACCTACAAGAATACATACATAGTCATATACATAAATATATATACATACATATATATAAATATATACACAAATACATACATACCTATGTCTAATTCATTCAGCTTAGATCAACAAAAATGGAAGGGTTACAAGGACATATAGTGAGATCTAACAAGGTTTTTGAAAATGTGGAGTGATTTTGCACGTCTTATGGAAACTGGAAGAGCATTCCATAGACGAACGGCTTGTACTGCGAAAGAACGGCCATAAAAAGTTGTAGAGTGAACAGGAGTAATGAGAGCGAGATTTTCTGATGACCTAAGGGACAATGTATTCGAAGTGTGAAGGAAATTAAAACATTCCTTAAGATAGCGTGGGGACAAAGGATTGAACAGTATGTTATACAGAAGAGTAAGGATGTGCGTATTCCGGCGAAGGCGAATAGGTAGCCACTTGAGCTGTAAACGAAATTGAGATACATGATCATATTTGCGCAGGCCAAATATGAATCGAATACAGAAGTTCTGAAGCCGCTCAAGTTTATCAAGCTGGTCCTCCGTGAGATCTAGATAGCAGACGTCAGCATAATCGAGAATAGGAAGCAACAGAGTCTGTGCTAGGGAAATTTTGGTGGTAGTGGGTAGAAAATTGCGTAGTCTCCTCAGCGAAGCTGCAGAAGCAAACAGTTTACGGCTGAGCACTTGCATCTGGGGACACCAACTCATACAATTGTCAATGGTTAACCCTAAGTTTTTTACTGAGATGCTGAATGGAATGATGGTGCCAGCGAGATGAATTTTGGGGAGTGATTGCCAGTCAACTTTGGCGATCATCCTCGAGCTTCCAACAATGATACTGTTTGATTTAGCCGGATTTACCTCCAGCCCAAAAGATTTACTCCACTCCAATATTTTATCCAAATCACTGTTTGTGGCTAGCACTGCATCACCAAGTTGATCAATGGGCGCTTGTTGATAAATTTGAAGGTCATCTGCGTATAGGTGGTAGGAAGAAGTAATATTATTAGAGATTGAATTAATCAATACAGCGAAGAGACGAGGAGATATGACGCCGCCTTGAGGAACGCCAGCAGACGTGTCACACCATGAAGAAAACGAGTCCTCAAGGCGGACACGCTGCCTGCGTCCATACAAATAACTGTGAAACCACTCAATCGCCGATGGAGATACGTTAAGTGAGCGTAGCAATCCCAAAAGAATATCAAAGTTGACAGTGTTAAATGCATTGCTAAAGTCCAACAATGTTAATACCGTAAGGAAACCGCGGTCCATCCCAAGACGTATGTCATCTGTGACTTTAAGTAAAGTAGTTGTAGTGCTGTGTCCCGGACGGAAACCGGATTGGAGAGGGTTAAAGAGATCGTGGCGAGAAAGGAAAATATTGAACTGATTAAGAACAAGGCGCTCAAGTACCTTTGATAGGAAGGGAAGAATGGAGATGGGGCGGAAATCAGCGACGGATTGCGGGCTACATTTCTTTGGCAAAGGAATAATTTGTGCTTGCTTCCAAGCTAAAGGAAAAACAGTATTAGAAATAGAGCTATTAAAAAGGAATGTTAGAACGGGGAGAATGATATCTAAGATTGGTATTAACATATTGCGACTTATGCTGTCACTCCCCACTGCATTGGATGAGATAGAAAGCACGCTCTTCTTAACGTCACATTCAGAGAATTGAGCAAAAACAAAAGGAGAGTAGACTGGAACTGGTAAGGAAGAAAGATAATTTAAAGTATTAGTTTTATCTGAATCACTAAGACCAGAAGAAGATGAGAAATGAAGGTTTAAGGAGTTGACGTCAAAGCTACTGGGAACGGATTCTTTTCGAGGCTTACCAATTCCAAGTGACTTGAGAAAATTCCAGACTTTTGCTGGATCTTTATTATCGACTGAGACATGGATATGGCGACGTAAGGCATCCCTACACACCAAATTGCAGTGGTTACGGGCTCTGGCATAGTGAGCTTTGTTTGAGTCGGTCGGACGGCGTTTATATTTATAAAAAGTACTCTTTGACAAGAATGCACGAATGCCACAGATTACTACGAATGCAAAATGCCTGCACCACAACCACAGAGTATCGAGTTTATGCCGGCCTTTCACTTGACAACAGTTTGTCCTTGTCATGCTTAATAAGGAATAAAAAGTACAGACTGATGTCATGTTTTTAAATAGCAAATACGAATAGCCAAGTGAAGTGCCGGCATTAGGAAGAAAGTGATTTTTATTTGCAGCGCTGTCATAGATTATACACATAAAATGGTATTTATTGTCTCAGATTATTTATTAACTTTTTAATTTAGCTTACTTAACTGGAAGTGTCCGTCACAAACTAAATACTGATAATTATCGCAAAAAATATAATAAGAATTATCGTAAATGCCAAATTGGTGTTGGTTTTTAGGCCAATTTTAACATTGTCTTTTACAAAACTTGATTAGATACCTGTCGAAAACACTATTCCATAAATAAGGATGTCCTGTGCCCCGGCAGTAGGGACATTAATGGGCTGATGATGATGATGAGCGTGCAACGCGGACCAAAGTTCACTGTGTGCGTTGCTGCGCCTGCTCACGAGTGCGGGGTCATGGGGGTCATGACCCCCCCTGGGCTGGGTACAGATGGACCAAACCCAGGGGGATTTTATTTAAGTACTTTCAATATTTAATATACCACGACTATATGACCCCCCCCTGGCGCCAAAGCTGGCTATATGACCCCCCCTGGCGCCAAAGCTGGCTATATAACCCCCCCCCCTGGCGCCAAAGCTGGCTATATGACCCCCCCCTGGCGCCAAAGCTGGCTATATGACCCTCCCCTGGCGCCTAAGCTGGCTATATGTCCCCCCCCTGGCGCCAAAGCTGGATCCGCCCTTGCGAGTTACATTGGTTTTCGGGGACTTACGTGTACGTTTGTCCTGTCCGGTCTCTCGGCGTCCGCCAAAATAGTTGTCCAGGATACTTTTTGTATGCCTTAGTGGTACTTTTAATCCGTCGTATGCGTTGCCCGATGCAGTTGTAAGGTCCGCGGCCAAAAGGCCCACGTCTGAAATCAAAAAAATCAAAATCAATATCGTTTATTCAATCTAGGGTGTAACAAGCACTTGTGAATGTCGAAAAGCTACGCCATCGGTTCGCAAATCTACGACAGGAGACCTTGCACCGAGAAACACCGGCAACGAACTCAGCACGGGCTGTTTTTTTCTCCCTGTATCATAATACATAGTCGTCAAATTTTAAATTAACTTCAATATGAGGTAACTCACGAAGTCACTTTCCATTACAAATGTAATTAATATAAAAAATATGACTATAAAATAAAAATATATATAAAAAACTGGTTTAACAAAGCTTAGGAATGCCGTGTCCTACTGTTTAGACAAAAAAAATAACGATTTAAGTTAAGTACAACGATTAATAGTACCCTCGAATGTAGTAAGAGCAGAGTCATCTACGCTGACAGCACCCGTTCACGAGCATGACGCATGAACCAGCCATCATCGCTTCGCTCAACCATTTTTTAGGGAACGCAACGACCCGCCTCACAAAACACCGCCGAAGAGATGACTATTCATAACCACATAATATGGATATTAAGTAACAAAAATAGAAATATATATATATATATATAAAACTAGTTTTTACGGATTAATGCACGAAACTTTATTTATTTATTGATATTAAGTAAATTAAATAATAAATTCATACATAGACAATAAATTTTAAAACTCTTCCAATGAAATAACCGAACGCTCAATATAAGTTTTCGAAGGTAGCTCGACAATTTTAAATAAAAAATCATTATTCTGACGATGCAGACCTGAAAAGGCTGCGAAACGTCAAAAATAAATAAAGTTTCGTGCATTAATCCGTAAAAACTAGTTTTATTTAATGAGTGATGTGCGTGAAAACCTAAGAAACAAATATAATATATATATATATATATATTTACATCTTCAAAGACTTCTTGCATCTTTACAAACTGCCACCCAGCGGCGTCCACTGTACTCGACGCGATTTTGAATGTTTTAAATGCGTATTTAAGTAACTATTATTATTATAATTTCTTGAGTTTACGCGGAATTGCATTAAAATATAAAATGCCAATATTCGATTTTAATATTTCCCGGTAATTTAGCGCATCCGTTCACCACTATAACCATACAGCACACTGAATATGTACGTATACCTTCTATGCACTGCTTAAATGCTCCTACCTCCGTCCAAACTTATGTTTAAATTGATTCTGCATAATACGATTTATTTTTACAAAGTTACGTCCCTCAATTTTTAAAAAGAGATATGTTAGTTCCGGATACTGTAGGTACTGTATATCAATAATATTCATCCTGCTAGTCCACCGGCTTCCAGGTACACCAGCACTTATACTGTCTTTGGAGGAGTACATAGGTACAATTACTTATTTTTATTTATGTTCAAAGATCCATCATTATTTTTGAGTTTTACACAGGTCAGTCGGGTAGACAGGGAAGTTCTTTTTTTATTATATTTTAATGTTTACATTGGTCCGTACCTTTTTGTCTTTATATTTTTATTTATTAAAGTCATGATCATATTTAAGATAACTTTTTAGCTCGGCTGGTCTGGAATTTCAAGAGTACCGGTGAGATTGCGGGTTGGGTGTTCCTTGACCCTGTATGTTACGGGCCCAACGACAATATAGTCGTACTCTGTGTACATCGTCGTCAACGGAGTCGAAGGGATCCACCAAGGATAACTTAGAATACTGTCCGTTCCGGTGTTTTGCCTGATGCTAGTACTGCCAAGAGTTGTCCAATGGCGATCTGTAAGGTTTTTAGTGGATAGGCTTATGATCAGACACTGAGCTTGGCCGCAAGTCTAGGTGTATTATTCATTTCCCCAATGTAAAAATTAGTCGGGTTTAATGTGGGTATCCATACTAAATCCTTGTATAAAGGTAATCTGAAAGCAATACAAGCCACCCAGCTTCGTTGTACCTAGGAAAGATAATAATAGTTAGACAATAAGAAAAGTTGGTGTAAATAGACTAATTCGAAGTAGGTAGGCTCGAAATAAAGAATAAAAATATGTAATAGAAAAAGACTTCATGAATTATCTTTGACCTAATTTTTTAATTTGATGACTCTGTATTAAAATAATACCAACAGGGTGAAAAACAAGCTCTTGCTGAGTATCTTGCCTCAAGATATAAGAAAGAAGAAATCTGAGATCTGAGAAGAAACTCAGATATAATACAAATCCACGGTGGGGGACCTTGGATTTGTATCGGATAACTTCTTGACGTACACAAGTGCCTGAAAGCCTGAACTGAATAAAAGATCTCACCAAAACATTTTCATGGAAAATGTTGCCAAGACGGGATCATGTATCACTCGCACGGACAAAAAGTTATCAGATCGCACGTAGAGCCATGCTTCTATCTCTACACGCCCTAACACTAAGACCAATTTTATCAGTGCAGTGACGGAGAAAGAATACAACTCACCGCCCCTTCTCTTCACGTGGGTGTCGTAAGAAGCGAATAAGGGATATCGGAGCTTCCATCCGCTCTTCTGATGCTAGGGTGCCTAACACCCGCCTGGTTTGTTACCACCGTGCGCATGGTGAAAAACCCGTTAAGTGCTTCTCGCTTGTTTCGGGGTCAGCCAGCGTACAACCAGAGCTCGAGTGGAGATTGTCGCGACTGATTCAGTCCAGGGGAGGCATCCGTCGAACCGATGCCAGGAGGACTGCATCGACCCGCCGTCCAAGGAGACCCGTAGAAACGGCTGTCCCGCTGGCCGCCCGTGGCACAGTACAGGGGTCCGAGCGTTCCTAACCAGTTCGCGAAGTTGCCCCATCATGGCACGCATAATCTCGGGGTGGACCGTCGTACCGGTTGGTGACCGGGGCGTGGGGTCCCGGCGGCCACTCCCGGGGGGTGCGGGGGCCCTTCCGTCCGGCGGGTTGGCACATCGCCTCTGCAGGCAGTCATTCGGGAAAACAAACCTCCCTAATTTGACCGGACACTTCGCGACAACGCCCGCTCGTTTTCACGTCTCTTTTTCAATTCCACTATGGCAGCCTCTAAAACAAAGTTTGGGTGTATAGCGGTGCATACCCTCACGCCTTCAATGCTTTTTAAGGTAGAGTTCTGCAACATACGCGGACTCCACTCTAACCTCAACGCTGTCCACCACTATCTTGAAACAGCACGCCCAGTGTACGCGACGACCGAAGCGAGAGAAAATGAACTTACGACGATACGAGACCAATGTATAAAAATGTATCTATAATTTCACATGAATCGGTTGTATACGCATTAAAAATATCATTCCCTTGTTGTCTTATTAGAATGAGTCGGATATCGCAATACTAGATAGCTCTGCCCATAGTAAACCATTGTAAAATTGATAGTTCAGAGCGATATTCCGCCCCGTTCTCTCCAATAATCTTATAAGACTTTATCTAAACGATCGCCACGACGCCAAGCGGTGGCGCGGGGAAACTAGTCAGAATACTGATAGTTCCGACCTATAGGAGGGACGGAGACAATAGGTTGTCCTTGTCTCACGTCTTATAGGATTTTGCCTGAGTTGACAATTTTCGATAATAGTATGTTTTATGTTTTGATTGATTTATTTTATGTCTTATTAGATAGTAGGTAGTTATAGGAATAATATATCGAAGTTTTGTATGAATCGTGTTAGTAGTTTAAGCGTAATTAAGGAAAATATTGGGAATAGTTTTTTATGAATAGTCAATAGGATATAGGTATAATTGTTATAATAATGATGTCATTTTGTGTGTTTTTACTTTTTCTATAGAACGATATATGATAGTTGGACATTAAGTGAATATAAGTAGGTTTTTTGAGACTTTTTAATTTGTAAACTTTATAGGGCCGTACAGCTGTTGTTTATTAATATTCTTGTAAGAAACTTGTTGTATTAGATAGGTAACACGTAGGGTTACGAAAATAAATAGGTATCACATCAATAAGTATAAAAATGTACCGTATAGAAGACAAAACATGTTTGTATAGAACCGTTTTCTAAGACATGTCGCGCTCCCCACCCGGCGCGCCCGGAGCGCGCGGGTGGGGCAGCGAAGCCCCGTGGCAGGGCGAAGCCCTATGGAGGGGGAAAGTATAAATATTGCGGAGACCTATTTTTTGCGCGCCACACCTAAAATATCGTGTTTACGGACACATAACTATGTTAAAAATATGCCTAAATGTATGCCCGATGTATGTACAATTAGTGTTACGCTCGCACTATTGTAAATTTTGAGAAAATGAAAAATAAAGTATAGCGTGGGTGAGGTAATGGATCGCTGGCCAGCTCAGTCCTAGCATATAAAAATCGAGTCGGAACATGCCCCGACATGCATTCAGCTACAGGCGCTCCTACCCTAAGGAACAGGAAGAAACAACCAAGCGGTTCACTCTGGACAACATCAGCTCCTCTCAGCGGCCATCTATTCAAGCTGTACCCGGCGTCCCGTACATTTTTTGGTCTGGACCTGAAGCCTCCTCTCACCGGCCATCCATTATCAGCGCCCACCGATTTCTTCAATACCGAACACCAGGGGTTTTATTCGCCGAAACTACAGTCCACTACAGTCAAGACTCCTGCGTGTAACTTCCTCCACCCCCTCAGTACGAGTCGGTAACTGTCCGCTACTGCGACAGCCCGGCGTCCCGTACACCCAGCATTGTTGACGGAGACACAAATACTTCCGCCTGCTGACACAGGCTACCTTAGCTATCCCGGCTACGTGTTTAAAGAGTCCTTCAAAGCGAAAGCCGGTGTATGCCTGTATGTTCGGGCGAATGTTTGTTGTCGCCGTCTCCGCTGCTTGGAAGATCCCTCCTACTCCATGCTGGTGGTACAAGTCGACTCTGGTCCACAAGCCAGAGTCTACGTGTGCCTCTACAGATCCCATACTCGCGATGTTGAGACAACTCGACTTTTCGAACACCTTAGTCGGGCAGCAGATGACGCGCAAGAACAATTTCCCAAAACAGAATTGGTGTTTTTGGGGGATTTTAATGCTCACCACAATTTTAAGTTGTGGTTAAGTTCCTCGAAAACCAACCATGCAGGGCTCTGCTCATGCATGACTTGAAGCAACTGGTCGATCAGCCCACCAGGATTTCAGATATTTCAAGTCAATCAACTTTATCACTGGACCTTCTGCTCACGACCCATCCACAGGGCTGTCAGGTTGTGGTAAGGGGGCTCTGGGCTCTACGAATCACTGCCCGATATCTACCAAAGCGCCACAGGCCAAGCCTCCGTATCCAACGGTGGTACAACGCCGGATCTGTCACTATGGGTCGGCAGATTGGGACGGTATGCGTAACAACTTTGCGTCCGTCCCTTGGAAGCAGCGCCGCTTCAGTAACAAGGACCTATCGGCCAGCACCGTTGTTATTCTGAGGAGTTGTTATTCCATGCAATACTATATTCCTCATTCCAATTTCATCAGTAAGGACACACTTAACCTCTGGTTCAATAACCACTGTGCTGAAGCTGTTTCGCATAAGCAAGCGGCATATCGTGCTTGGATCAGAGGCCGCGCTCTTAAGGATCCCGGGGTCGATTCACTAAAAGCAGCCTATAATTTTGCTTCCAAAACCTGTAAGAAGGATTACAGCGGATGCCCAGCGCGTTACACGAGTTGGTCACGAACTTATAACGCATCGTTCGAGCTCCTGTAGCTATCGGCGTTAGGCCAAGGCCGTGCAAAAGAACTTCTGCCAGCCCTCGCTGCCACCTCTGAGATGCCCTGACGGAACACTAGCTCATAAGCCACGGAAGAAAGACGATTTACTGGCAAAACTCTTTGCGGCTAACTCCCAAATCGATATATGCAATGCACTGCCACCATCATTACCTCATTGTGGCACAACGATGCCCGATATTAAAATCAGGGAGCGTGAGGTTCGTGTCGAATTGCAATCACTCGACATCCGGAAAGCTGGTGGACCTGATGGCATCCCATCAGTAGTACTAAAAAAATGTGCAGCGGAGTTGTCTTCCGCTCTCACGCGCTTGTACCAATGCTCGTATTCTTTGGGGCGTGTGCCGGAGACTTGGAGAGATGCCAACGTGCAACCGGTGCCTAAAAAAGGGGATCCCTCAGGCCCGGTGAACTACCGGCTAATAGCAGTCACCCCAGTATTATGTAAAGTCCTAGAAAAGGTTCTTAACAACCATCTGACCCACTACCTAGAGGATCAATCCCTGATTAATGATCGTCAGTATGGTTTTAGACCGAAACGATCGACGGGTGATCTTCTAGCGTACTTGACTCATATCTGGGGTAAGGCTATCGACAAGCGGGGCGAGTCGTTGGCTATCAGCCTTGACATTACCAAGGCGTTCGTCAGTGTCTAGCACAAAAGCATTCTCTCCAAGCTTCCGGCATATTTCTGCCGGCACAGTTCTGTTCTTGGGTAGCTGACTTCCTGCATGCACGTAGGATTCGTACTTACGAATGGTAACAGTTCGCGGTTCATGTAAGTGAATGCCGGCGTTCCTCAGGGCTCCGTCCTATCCCCCACTATCTTTCTGCTGCATATCAATGACTTAATTCCTTTTGGAAATATTCATTGCGATGCATACGATAGTACAGTGCATGCGGGGTATCTCGGACAAGCAGCGGCTGGGCAGGCGGTAACCAAGAAGAAACGGGAGAATCTTGTCATTGAATTCAATCAGGTTTGGTTGAGTTCAATGCTAACAAAACCCAGGTCTGCGCTTTCACGGCAAAAACGTCGCCATTCCTTTCATGTCTTGGAGACCTGAACAAGATGCGGCGTTTTTTCACGCCCGAGCAATTTCACTGTGCTTGTTGTATAAGGAGCAGGTGCGGTCTTGCGTGGAATATTGCCAGCAACTCTGGGATGACTCCACCAAGTACTTGTTCGATGCTTTGGATGGGTTATAGCGGCACGCGATCCACATTATAGGCGATGAAGAGGTGACTAAACACCTAGAGCCTCTACAATTACGCCGTGACGTGGCGTCACTAAGCACGTTCTATCGTCTGTACCACGGCGAGTGTTCTGAGGAGTTATTCTCTCTTATTCCACCTTCCCCTTTCCTTCATTGGACCTCGCGCGCTGACCTACGTTGTTACCGAATAACTGTGGCCACAATTCCAACGCGTACAAAGAAATTTGTTGAGTCATTTCTTTGTTGCACAATCCGTAAATGGAATGCGCTGACCGCTAACGTATTCCCTCCCTCTTACAACCTGGGATTCTTTAAAAGAGGCGTGAAGAAGCAACATGCAGGCCGGCAGGGTGAGGATGGCTGGTGTGGCAGGTAGAACTGCTGTATCAGCTATCTTCGCGTCTGGACTTCACCGTCACTTATATAACTCGAGATTTTTTATGTGGATAATCCAAACCCTAGTTGTAGAGGTCCACTAAAATGACGAAGCCCTTCGGGAAAAGTTAGGTGAAGCCCTTGCACTTTGCTTGGCTCGTCTTATCGTGTTCGTGGGGGGCACGGTTGCGTTGATATTGAATTGGAATTTTGAATTTGTATAAGTTATAGGGAAGGTGAATACGTGTATACATACTAAGTGATAGTGAAGAGGTAAGGTTAATTGGGATATCAAAAAAAAACAATGATACAAATTAGCAAATGGTGCATAGAAATAAGCTTAAGTTAATTTCAGTGAAATATTTAACAAGTTTTCTAGATGTGTTATTATAAATACCATAACAAAGGCTGAACAATAATACTGTATACTTAACAATTTAACCAACAGTTCTAACAAGAATTCTCTGTAGGTACATTACGACAAAATAACAAATGTATCACATTCTTAATAAAATAGGGGCTAATAATTAACGTTGTTTAAGCTCTCTCGATCAGTAATATCGATTTATCGTGTAGGTTCATTATGTATCTACATTATAAAAAAATCGAAAACAAAACAATAATATCCTAATAGTTATCAATGGTATAAAATATCAAAGCTAAAATAAAAAAAATCTCTTCATTGTTTTACGTTTATTTACTTCTATCAAATAATACGATAAATTTCACTCCGGTAATAAGTTTGCGTCCACGGAGCACGGATCTGTATACAAACACACGCGACCCGTAGGACACCCAGTTTCATCTCTCCCATGCACCCAAAACGGGCCCCTCAGGTGTCGCGCGATCTCGCAAATTAAGATGCCTACTGGATGCAAGATAATCATCGTAGAGAATTGATAAAAACTTTTTTAAATATATATAGGAAGACGCAATAAAATCTGTAAATTAAACCCGAAATATACATTGCAAAATATACACTGCACGGCAGCGCCCTCCAAATTCCGCACGGTCAATGGTTGCACTATGAAATACGTTAAAAAGCATTCTGGTGATGAAATTGAGTCCACGCCAAATTTTTGCCCATGCATTCTATGCATGAAAAGACGTCTCTGCACCAAAAATGAGGCTAGGTTAATCTTGCGTCCGTATACCGGACGCATCAAGTCGGTCGGACGCAGGATCAATAGCAAAAATCGCCATATAAGACGCAACATGGTCAGCAAGATGTATATATATATATATATATATATATATGCATAAGTACCAGTATACACTATTATAACAAACTATAAACACAACGGTAGGACACATGCATGTGATTACCTAAACACTGATGTCGATTCTGGCACTACTCTCCAAACCCAAAACCAAACCCAACATCAGTCCCCCCTTTTCAGTCTGTATTGAGAATGACAAGGATACACCGCTGCAAAACCAAAGTTTAGGTCCATGCCCGAATCCACACCTCAATTAAATCTTTATCAGAGAAATAATAAATGTTCACATACATTTTGATTGCTGTGTCATACAGTTTATATACAAATTGTGTAATGTAAAATACAATCTAAATTAAATAATTAATTATCATTTCAATAATAAAGTAGTATAGGGCAGACTCATCAACACTTGCGTCATGCTCGTGAACGGGTGGTTCACGAGCATGACGCATGAACCAGACATCGCTTCGCTTAACCATATTTTAGGGAACGCAACGACCCGCCTTACACAACGCCGTCGAAGAGATTTTTAAGAGCATGACTACCCATAACCACTCAAACCAAACTGCAAAACAGTTACTTAGAATTAAGGTAATTTATTAGTACGACACTGCAAACAAATACAAAACAAAGCAGTTACAGCCATGCAGTTTTGTCATTCAAATATTCTTTAATAGTATAACAGCCTTTCTTATGTAAACAACTTATAATGTGACAATTGAACTCATTTATGGGTAACTCAAGAATAGCATCAGGAATTTTATTATAAAAATGTATACCTTGACCCATAAAAGATCGGTAAACCTTCTGTAACCTATAGGGTGGCAATGCAAGCTTGTTTCTATTCCTTGTGTTAAAATTATGCACGTTACTATGTACCTATTTGTATACCAAAATACAAATTGATATTATTTTTAACGACTCTTCGTTAATACAATTGTAAATGAATAGGCTAGTTGACTCATGTCAAATTGCACTATACAAATGTTTATTTCTTATAATGTTTGGTATAAGGAACCTAAATAAATACATCGATTTCACTTCATTTTAGAATATGGCTGTAGTAATTTAATTTGAAAAATGTTTTTTTAGTCTATAGTCTAAAACACTCGAAAACGCTGTCCACCATGATTGTGACGTCAACAAGTTAGTAAATGTGTTATTAAACAACTAAACGTCATTGTCGTGTTACTGTAGTGTCTTTTGTCGGACTAAAATATATCTAAAAACTCTTACAACTCTAGAAAAAATCCGTTTATTGCTTTTGTTGACTAAATGCTGGACGCCGGATTTGTGAAAGCAGAAACGACAAAACTCTTTGACTTGAAGGTACATTCATAACCTTATAAATTGTATTTTTGAACTTTAAATATTATTCAAAAGAAAAGACTTTCAGACGATAAAATTACAGGATTTATGTAACCAGTTTAAAACTATTAGTCTATTTCTCTAGGCAATTTAAACCACAACTTTTCTGGAGTCTTTAACGATGTGCTTCTATATTCTCGTATAATACAATCATGATAATTATTATAATTATCATGAAATCTATTAGAAATCATTGTTTAATAATATAAATTTAGATTCAGGTTATCTGCTAGGTGCTTCCGAATGTTTGTTTACGATTTTGTTGACGTCATAGCAGACAATCTATAGACTAAAATGGCCGACAGCGTTTTTGTATGTCCATGAAAAATCTATTTTAAAATTAACGTTTTGTAGCCTTCTAGGTTATTAAAAATACAATACCTTTTTTCGGTTTAATAGAACAATTATTAACCATTTAAAACATATTTCCAAAAAGTGTCAGTAGCCTATTGAGAAGCAACAGTCAAAATGCCAATTCTGGGCAGTTAGAGTGAGACTGAGTTAAGAAATACAGTAAAGCAACGTACAGTCCGTACAGAAACAAATCATCATGCAAAAGCGCTGCAATTGATTCACTACTACAAACACGAGGCATATCATGTGCACTCAATATAACAACATTGCGTATATTCTATGTTATAAAGATAAAACAATGCTTTCGATGCTTTTATAAAGAACACAAATAGTTCAAAATCAAATAACAAATGCCTCGGCAGCACTTTTCATTCGTAAAACTATCACATTATTTTTTTCTCATAAATCATGGTTTGTCGTCAATGCTTTTTACGTAATTGCCATTTTGTTATTAAGGAAAGGACAACAATACAGCTCAGCCGTGCGGACTCGGACTCGGATTCGCCGTTTCGCTCGCGCTGCGTTCAAGCGTACAGTTCTGTCTCGCTCGCGGGAAGTGTGCGTGTGTGAGAGTTGCTTATGTAGTTGTGTTGGAGCATATTTTATTTGATGCTAGGAGGGCATCGAAACCCGGTTCAATTTTGAAAACCCGGTTTTCTGGTTTGAGAACTGCCAACAATGAATGCTTTACACTTAGCAGAATTGACTGGTAAGCCAACTTTGGTATCTGAGATCACGATTTAAACTAGCGACAGCCTCAATTAAATGAAGAATGTTACTGCTGGCGTACAGTTGTTAGTCATCAGCATACAGAAATCAAAACTTCTGTAAGAGTATTTATGCAAGGAGAGAAGAGTGAAGGAGAAAGAATACCGCCTTGTGGAACACCAGCAATCAGCTCGCGCCCACCGGATAACTTCTAGTCGGAAAGAACAGCCTGCCAGTAATTACGAAGATAAGAATCCTTGTCGGAAAGAGAAGACCGCAATGAGAATATCATGACTGATTAGTAGATTAGTTAGTTACACGGGCAATGTCCAAAAAAAGTATTAGATCAGGCAAACATAGACGTAGAACATTCTTTTAAGTGGATTATGGATTAAGATACAACAGGATATCGCCCAAGTCAGAGTCATCATTATTTGCCATTCAAGATCAAGCAATCATGACACGACAACACCAGCGAGATATATTGAAATAGCCAATAGACGGAAATTGTCGCCTTTGTGCCTGTAAAGATGAGACCACTCAGCACATTATATCGGGATGCGAAAAACTGGCGGGGACCTATAGGTGTCTGTCCAAAAAATACAAAATAGATGTTTCTGACCTATGGTGGAAAGAAACACTTGTCCAACCCCAAGTTAAAGAAAACGAATCCGCTAAAATCCTATGGGATATGCCTGTGCACACTGATGTAACCGTAACACAAAACAGACCTAATTTAATATACATCGACAAAAATAGTAATAAAACGTATCTAATAGATGTGACCGTGGCATCCGACTACAATATAGGAGCTGGGGAGATTGAGAAGTTAAGTAAGTACTACCGTCTAAAAACTGAAGTCAAGTCGTCTGTTGTTGAATACACAAACGACTGTCATCCCGATAGTAATAGGCGCAACAGGAATAGTCGCTAAAAGCATTAAAAAGTACATAGACAAATTAGATAGCAGAATTGACATCAGTATCCTTAGCAGCCATACACACATCAATCTTACTCAGTAAAGTTTTGGAGATACTATTTTCTTACACAACACACGTGACCAACACATACATTTGACGACCTCCGTGGACGAGTGGTTTGTACGCCGGGTTTCATGGTGTCGCCGACTCGAGAGGTCCCGTGATGAATACGAGCATTTGTACTCCAGTCATGGATGTTTAATATGTATTTCTATATAAATATACTTATATATGTACAGTGTATGTATTCTATCCGTTAACCTAGCATCCCATAACACAAGCCTTCCAGTGCTTACTTTGGGGCTAGGCTAATTGGTGTGAGTGTTGGAAATATTTATTATTATTATATTTGTTTCTTAGGTTTTCACGCACATCACTCATTAAATAAAACTAGTTTTAACGGGTTAATACACGAAACTTTATTTATTTATTGACGTTTCGTAGCCTTTACAGGCTTCGTCGTCAGAATAAAACTTTTATTTAATTTTTCGAAGGTAGCTCGACAAATTATTATTATTATTATTATATATTATATACAAATCACAAAACACACCACATCTATCAACCACGCCCAACACATCTCATACACCGGACACACCACAGCCATCAAACACACAACGGATAAGATTATGAGGGCGAGGAAGGAGAAGAGTAGCCACTCGCACACAATATTCTACAGATGCACACTAGTTAGGTGCTTCTCATAATTAATCATATATATGTTACGGTTTATTATATATATAACTAACGGCCCGCCCTCGCTTCGCTTCGGTGTAGAGCTGAAGTGTAGACTGCAGTTTTTGTTCTCAGGCTTGTATTATACACAATGACATTCATCTATGATTCTTCTTATACCTGCATGCAAAGTCTCAGCCCGATCGGTTTAAAATTGACAAAGATTCATACAAACTTTCATTCCCTATTTTATCCCCTTGGGGGTAGAATTGATCGAAATCCTTTCTTAGCGGACGCCTACGTCATAACATCTACCTGTATGCCAAATTTCAGCCCGATCCGTCCAGTGGTTAAGGCTGTGCGTTGATAGATCACAATGTCAGTCAGTCAGTCACCTTTGAGTTTTATAAATATAGATAAATACATCAAACTAAACTACATAATAATAGATAATAAAAGACATATTGGGGACATATAATGCGATTCAACTAAGAATAGGACCGACAGGGCGCCTTATTGTGATGTCATAGCTGTCAATTCAAACCAAATAGGTAGAGTGAGAAAAAAAGTTTTTATTTAATAAAACTTATTTACTAAAATTAAATGAAAAAAAGCATCAAAATTTTTAATTACATTTATTTACTCGGATTGAGAAAAAAAACACCGAATTATAACAATATTTACTTATTAAGACTGTGAGAAAAATCATTAATCAGAATCTAGCTCTTCTATTCCGCTCATTTCTGCATTACCGCCGGAGTAGTTATGTATAATCATGCACTATTACTAGGTCACATACGAACATGCATCCTAACGAAAGATAAAAATCGAATTTCTGAACGCAACTTAAAGTGACATTTGGTTGACGATTTAGGTTTTGTTTACAAATGTTTGGTTTTTATTCTAGAATTAGCGGAGTGCTAAAAAAGGGTTCCAAGTTTTTTTTTTGCAAACCGTACTTTTCAAGCGACATTTGACAGATAGAGGTCATTGGCTTTCCTATTCTTCTCTTTTCTTGTGGGTAACAGGACGGGGTATTTATTAAAACCGACAAAATGTCGAGATGGTGAACTCAACCAATCATTTATTGCTCTAAAAATGAATTGTAAATAGGTATCACTCACCTGAGCTTTGCCGATTGCCAACTACAATTAGTTCATTGCTACACATGTGAGTTAGAAATAATAGCCAATGCACGTAGGACATGGTTTGAAAAAACAATGTATAATGATGATCAGTGTTCTTAAAAATATTTGGTCGAAAACTTTGGCATTTTGATTCTTAATAATAATGAGTTGTTTTCCATATTTAGTTTTGATTCTATGCAAAACTTTCCTTATAGCACTTTACCTTATCTAACATAATAATTCATGATTTTCCTGAATGCCTCAGCTCGACAGATTACAATATTTCGGCTGTTAAAGATGTCCGTTGAATTTGGGCAAAGTGACGTGCTGTCTATTTCTATTGATATCGATAGCCATGATTTTTACAAAGCGTTATTAACCTACGCTAATAAGAGTGACAATGGTTTACACAAAAATCTATAGTTTAAAAGTTACAATTTAAAAAATTGGCTGCCATGTAATTACAAAAAAATATTAAAATTATAACACTTGACTATATATCTTAATTTATTGGCGTTAAAAAAATATATTTATATATTTTTAGGGAATTCACTGCTAGATGTTTAAATATTGTTTGAATCTTGAGGAGATTATAATGGGTATGGAATACTATATTCCTCATTCTGATCTCATCAGTAAGAGCACACGTAACCTCTGGTTCAATCACGACTGTGCTGAAGCTGCTTCGCGTAAGCAGGCGGCATATCGTGATTGGATCAGAGGCCGCGCTCTCAAGGATCCCGGGGTCGATTCACTCAAAGCAGCCTACAATTCTGCTTCCAAGGCCTGTAAGAAGGCTTACATCAGAGCGGATGCCCAGCGTGTTGCACGTGTTGGCCAAGAACTTATTACGCATCCTGCGGGCTCCCGTAGCTACTGGCATTTGGCCAAGGCCGTGCAAAATAACTTCTGCCAGCCCTCGCTGCCACCTCTGAGATGCCCAGACGGAACACTAGCTCATAAGCCGCAGGAGAAAGCCGATTTACTGGCAAAACTCTTTGCGGCTAACTCCCGAATCGATGATTGCAATGCACTGCCACCATCATTACCTCACTGTGGCACAACGATGCCTGATATTAAAATCAGGCAGCGTGAAGTTCGTGCCGAATTGCAATCACTCGACGTCCGGAAAGCTAGTGGACCTGATGGCATCCCAGCAGTTGTGCTTAAAAAATGTGCAGCGGAATTGTCTCCCGTGCTCACGCGCTTGTACCAATGCTCGTATTCTTTGGGGCGTGTGCCGGAGACTTGGAGAGATGCTAACGTGCAACCGGTGCCCAAAAAAGGGGATCGCTCAGACCCGGCAAACTACCGGCCAATAGCAGTCACCTCAGTTTATGTAAAGTTCTAGAAAGGGTCCTTAATAACCATCTGACCCGCTACCTAGAAGATCACTCCCTGATTAATGATCGTCAATATGGATTTAGACCGAAACGATCAACGGGTGATCTTCTAGCGTACTTAACTCATATCTGGGGTGAGGCTATCGACAAGCGTGGCGAGTCGTTGGCTATCAGCCTTGACATTGCCAAGGCGTTCGACAGGGTCTGGCACAAAAGCCTTCTCTCCAAGCTTCCGGCATACGGTCTGCCAGCCCAGTTCTGTTCTTGGGTGGCTGACTTCCTGCATGAGCGTAGAATTCGTGTCCTTACGGATGGTAGCAGTTCGCGGTTCATGTCAGTGAATGCCGGCGTTCCCCAGGGCTTCGTCCTGTCCCCCACTCTCTTTCTGCTGCATATCAATGACTTGATTCCTCTTGGGAATATTTATTGCTATGCAGACGATAGTACAGTGCATGCGGGGTATCTCGGACAAGCAGCGGCTGGGCAGGCAGTAACCAAGGAGAAACGGGAAAAGTTTGTCATTGAACTCAATCAGGCTTTGGACCACATTTCCGAATGGGGTACCAGGAACTTAGTTGAGTTCAATGCCAAGAAAACTCAGGCTTGCGCTTTCACGGCAAAAACATCGCCATTCCTTCCCCTTCCATCTCTTCAGGGCACAACACTACCGCTGCAGAGCAACATTTCCATGCTCGGTATGGAAGTTCGCTCAGACCTGAATCCAAAGGACTACATCGAAACCGTGATCAAAACAGCTTCACGCAAACTCGGAGTCCTGAACAATTTGCGGCGTTTTTTCACGCCCGATCAACTGTGCTTGTTGTACAAAACGCAAGTGCGGTCCTGCGTGGAATATTGCTCGCACCTCTGGGATGGCTCCGCCAAGTACTTGCTCGATGCTTTGGATAGGTTACAGCGGCGCGCGATCCGCATCATAGGCGATGAGAAGGTGACTAAACACCTTGAGCCTCTTGAATTACGCCGTGACGTGGCGTCACTAAGCGCGTTCTATCGTTTGTACCACGGCGAGTGTTCTGAGGAGTTATTCTCTCTTATCCCACCTTCCCCTTTCCTTCAGAGGACCACGCGCGCTGGCCTACGTTGTTACCGTTTTACTGTGGCCACAATTCAAACGCGTACAAAAAAATTTGGTGACTCATTTCTTTGTCGCACTATCCGTAAATGGAATGCTCTGCCCGCTCACGTGTTCCCTCCCTCTTACAACCTGGGATCCTTTAAAAGAGGCGTGAAGAAGCAACATGCAAGCCGGCAGGGTGAGGATGGCTGGTGTGGCAGGTAGAACTGCTGTATCAGCTATCTTCGCGTCTGGACTTCACCTTCACTTAACATCAGGTGGGGTGGAGTCATTTGTCAGACATATCTATAAAAAAAAAATCTAAAACAAATTACAAGAAAAAAATCCAGGCAGCAGACGGGACTCGAACCCGCACTCTCCGCTACCGGGCGGATGCACAAGTCAACTATGCTACCGGGTCTTATGGCCGTGTTGAATTTCCTCTAGTATTTCTTAGGCTACAAAGCAGCGCTGTCTCTTCGCATTGTAGATAACCCACAATTACAAAAGAATACATTTACAAGTATTAACTAGTTGAAAGAAGAAATAGTAATTAAATAAAAATATATAAAATAATAAAAATAAATATTTCCGACACTCACCAATTAGCCTAGCCCCAAAGTAAGCACTGTAAGGCTTGTATTATGGGATACTAGGGTAACGGATAGAATACATATACTGTACATATATAAGTATATTTATATAGAAATACATATTAAACATCCATGGCTCGACTGTAGTACAAATGTTCGTATTCATCACACAAACATCAGCCCCCACCGGGATTCGAACCCGGAACCTCTCGAGTCGGCGACATCATGAAACCCGGTGCACAAACCACTCGGCCACGGAGGTCGTCAGAATTTCAGAATTAAAGTTTCGTTTTTAAGCATTTCCTCCTTGATTCCTCATTACAGGGTCATGACCTCGCTTCTGCATCACTTTCTTCCGTATGATAGTCTTCCATCTGTTCCTGTCTTTAGCGGTGTGGAGGGCGTTGTGGACTGTCGAGTCTAGAGCAATGCGAATCTGGTCAGACCAACGTATTGGGCTGCATCCACATTTTTTCCCTCTTCTTTGCCGGTCACAATCAGCTTCTCGAGGTTGTCACTGTCTTTCCTTGCAATGTGGCCGAAATACTCAAGGACTCTGCACAAACACTCGGATGATTTTTAAGCATTTAACTGTTAGATTTTTAAATGTAAAGAAAATTTTACAAAAATAAAATCAACCAGGACCAGGAATAGACGAGACACGGGGATCCGCCCTGTTAGCGGAGGGCAACATCCGCCCATACGTTCATTGGTTTGTAGTTCATTCGGTGCGAATTATAAAATCCGACCGTCATTTTATACCCAACTGGAAAGGTTAGGTGACATTTGGTTAGATAAGTGCATACATGATTAATCTGTTTATTTAACACATTACCGGTGGGCCATCAGGTAAGAGTACCTAGTAATAGGCAAAGTATAAAATAGCAAATAACATTTATAATGTTTTATACATTGCCTAGACGCCTCAAATAATAGGAAAATTGCCTTGTAGAATACCTGAATTTTACCGGTGACAGCTATACTAATTTCATGTCGTAATTTATCAACATGACAGTTGATTGGTGACGTAGAAATCAACGTTCTGTTTTATGAGTTTGAAGGTAAAAATATCTTCATAAACTTATAATGATTAATATTATACTAGTCCCGCGACTTTGTCTACTTGAACGTCACAGGACACTTGAGTATCTCAAAAGTTTATTGCGTCTTACGTCACGGGACACTTTTTTATTTTATTGAAGTTATAGTTCTTTAGGCACGTTATGAAAAAATGATGAGAGTGAAATTTTTAGATGCGCGCGCATCACTGTAACCCAAAAGTAACAGCATGAAGTTGGCCGCGGGCGCGTTATGCATCCGTTCGAAAGGTACTTTGAACGATCCACGGAGCTCCATAAGATGATCGCGTTGTCAAAAACAATGTTGGCACGCTCGTCGCCTCTGATCACTGTTTTCATATTTATAATATTTATCCACATGTTTCTAGTTTCTATATAGACACAACGTGTTTTAGTTACTTACAAGTGCTAATTACATATGGACTAATAACTTAAATTCAGTAGTGATTTTAATTGAATATTTTGAATATTTATTTAATTTTTCAAATTAAAACTGAACTTAATTGACTGTGTCAACTATCCTTTTCCAGTCCTTTTATTATTTTATTGTAAAAATATTTTTAATGATGCCAAAGAAGTATAACTTCTCACGCGCGTACATAAGTTACACGCATCCATTTTTACTTTTTATTTTAAATATCCAATCAATTCTCTCTCTTCTTTTTACAACTTTATTGTTATAGTTAATAGTTCAAGTTGGCGGGAAGAGCGAGACTCATTTGAGCCATCTACTCATTTGAATAGGTACTACTTTTTAAGGTTAATGTTTAGACAATGTCGTGTCTTTTTAGTCTTTTCTTCTTTTTCTATATAAACTAGATTATTTGGATGTCTTTCCAGTCTCTCCTGGTACTGTCTGGTGGCACTTTGAATTTCCTCCATTACCAATTTTATCATCAGCTCTTCGTTAATTTCAGCGTTGGTAACAAACTAGGGTAAACTACTTATTGATCGCAAGATAGCATTCTGCATTATCTGATCTAATAATGCTATAATAATAAACGGAACACTTGAGTTTCCTCTGTGGGCGGCGCCGGCGCTGTGTATTGCTAATTATAATGTTTAAGATAGCATGCTTATCGCCGCGTATATAGTGTTGTATAGTGTTTGTTCTTTAGTAAGTATAGAATAATATGCAGATGGCAGTGTCGCAGAAAAAGTAGTGCTTTCTGAGATTTTTAGAATCCCTCAGGTACCTAAATTTTTTTCGGGATAAAAATTATCCTGTTTCAATATATGTAATAAACTGTATGTATGGCAAATTTTATCTAAATTCGTTCTGCCGTTTTCTAATTTAATCAAGCTCTGCAGTGAATTACTCAACAAAATTAGTACTCTTTTTCACCCCTTTAGAGGCAGAGTTTTAAAGAACCTTGGTATATATTATTTTTTATTTCAGGTCTCAAGTGTGAATTTAGAGTAAATCAGTACCTCACAAGGGCGGATCCAGCTTTGACGCCGGGGGGGAGGGGGGGGGGTCATATAGCCATCTTTGGCGCCAGGGGGGGGGGGTCATATAGTCGTGGTATATTTAATATTGAAAGTACTTAAATAAAATCCCCCTGGGTTTGGTCCATCTGTACCCAGCCCCCCTGGATCCGCCCTTGGTACCTCATGAGCAACCCGCGTGCCAAATTTGCAGTTTCTAGACCCAGCGGTTTGGGCTGTGCGTTGATTGTCTCAGTTCCGATAAGTTTCTTCTTATATTTAGATAAAAACATACATAGGGAAGAATGCAAATACATGCCTCTTTCATGTGATTTTGAAATACTTGTTTATTATAATTATTTTCATTAGACTGATTTGAGTAAGTGGTGCTAATTTAGTGGGAATGCAGTCTTCTCGACCTGTTGCCTCAATCTATTTAAATTGTTTATTCGGATGTTTGAAAATGAAATACGTTGAGAAGTTACTTAAATTAAAAAAAAAATACTTACATATTTAAATTTAATTTAAATTTATTGCACCTTTATCAAGGATCAGTATTTATTTAACAGTTACTTTCATTTCATTATAAGGTACCAAAATAATATCGATAAAATCTATCGATAATGTTAAGTGTAGGTACGACGCAAGACACCACTAAAATGCTAGTACTCCGGGCTTTCCTTTTACGGATTTTAATAGTACTATAAAAGTACTCCGGGCACTGACCTTCTACTGCGTGCAACTCTCTGCAATCATCGAATCAGCAAATAAATCATAATCATAATCAAAATCATTTATTCAGTTTAGGCTGTTACAAGCACTCATGAATGTCTAGAAGCTACGCCATCGGTTCGTAAATCTACGGCGGGAGACCTTGTACTGAGAAGCGGCAAGAAACTCAGCAAGGGCTGTTTTTTTTCTCCCTGTTTTATTATTTACAGAGTCGTCAAATTGAAAAATGACTTCAGAGGTGATTCATGAAGTCACTTTTCATTACATAATTATTAAATATATACATTAATTGTTTATCTGCATTTTGATTGCTGTGTCATACAGTATAAATACAAATAGTGTTATTTATATTAAGTGTGACTAAACATTAACTTCAATATTAAGGAAATTAGGGCAGACTCATCTCCGGTGGCAGCACCCGTTCACGAGCATGACGCATGAACCAGCCATCGATCCGCTCAACCATATTTTAGGGAACGTAACGACCCGCCTCACACGACACCGCCGAAGAGACTATTATGAGAGCATGACTACCCATAACTACCCATACTAACTACAACATTTAACTTTACTTAAATTAAGGTCATTTACCTGTAGGACACCACAAACAATTACAAAAACAAAGCAAAGGAGAACGCCGTTTTGTCAATCAAATATTCTTAAACAGTCTGATAGTCTTCCTTAAGTTATCAACTTTATATACAGCTTTCAATTTAATTATAGTATTGTCAACACATAATTCATAATTTAAATCTTATAGAAATACCCGTTGGAATGGTTGGAACAGTTCATTTCCAAGTATTTTTGTCTGTAATATAATCAGACACTTTATAATATGCTTTCTTAACTAGTGATTTTTTAATGGTCGATTTAAATTTAGTCATGCTTAACTCTTGAATATTGCTTGGTAATTTATTGTAAAAGCGAACACTAAGACCTCTAAACGAATTATTGATTTTGTGGAGCCTAGTAGCAGGTAAAGTTATTTTTATTTCTAGTATTATGTGTATGTATTTCACTATTTTTAGTAAACAAATCAATTTTTTTTACAAATACTTAGTTGTCATATATGTATTGTGATGCAACTGTCAATATACCTATTTCTTTAAACTTATCTCTTAATGAATCCATAACTTTAAGATTATAAATTGATCGAATAGCCCTCTTCTGCAGCACAAATATAGTTTGAATGTCGGCGGCATTTCCCCACAGTAAAATACCGTAAGACATTAACACTATGAAAATAACTAAACTAGACTAATCTGGCAGATTCTATATCCGTTAACTGCCGTATTTTCATTACAGCATATGCTGCAGAACTAAGTCTCTTCGACAATCCATCAATATGTGGGCCCCACTACAGCTTAGAATCTAGTGTGATTCCTAAGAACACTGTGGTAATCTACAGAGCTCATATGTCGATCCTTTATATTTACATTAGTTTTTACCTGTTTCACATTAGGTAATACAAATTTCAAACACTTAGTTTTCCCTTCATTTAGCATCAAATTATTAACATTGAACCAGTGGACTACCTTCGAAATAGACCTGTTCACGTCATCAATTTGTGACTCCCTACGTTTAATTTTAAACAAAAGTGAAGTGTCATCCGCAAACAATACTATTTCGTGGTTATCCTTTACAAAATAGGGCAAGTCATTGATATAAATTAAAAATAAGAAAGGACCAAGGATTGAGCCCTGCGGAACTCCCATCTTAACCGACGAACCAGGAGATTTTACTCCATTGATGTCAACCCTCTGAAACCTATCACTCAAATAAGATACAATAAGATCCAGAGTGGTATCTCTAAATCCATAGTGGTGAAGTAAATCATAGTACATTACGTGTTTTGAATTTAGGAGAAAGAATCGCGAGCGTACTTTGTTAGCAATGAATATTTTTATTGAAAACTACTATGTACATCGAATTTTGACTGAAATATCAGTGTAAATAAGAATTTTGATATTTATCGATGAAAGTCCTCCTTTCATTAGATTTGATACTTGAATCCTAACTTTGTAAGTAAATACAGCATAAGAAGGCATATTTCAAGCGTTAATCACAATACTCTCTCACCAAGGGTTCGCGAGCAACTAAACGACGCGATCGCTAGTACAGGTCAAGATATGAGCATTTGCTCATAACTTTGGCGCGCCTGCCCCGCCCACAAGGCCATTGGCCAATCTATCATCTTCAAAAATTACGTCACACAAATAAAAAATGGATGCGTGTAACTTATGTACGCGCGTGAGAAGTTATACTTCTTTAGCATCATTAAAAATATTTTTTAATTGCATGCAAATAATTAATAATTACAATAAAATAATAAAAGGACTGGAAAAGGATAGTTAACACAGTCAATTAAGTTCAGTTTTAATTTGAAAAATTAAATAAATATTCAAAATATTCAATTAAAATCACTACTGAATTTAAGTTATTAGTCCATATGTAATTAGCACTTTTGTTTTGTTACAAATAATAATTACATATAAATTATTAATGTGACGCCATCCTATTTATTATATTAGGGTGCCCATGATACAGGTTTCTCCTAGTGTGGGACCCCCTGTATTAGCACTTGTAAGTAACTAAAACACGTTGTGTCTATATAGAAACTAGAAACATGTGGATAAATATTATAAATATGAAAACAGTGATCAGAGGCGACGAGCGTGCCAACATTGTTTTTGACAACGCGATCATCTTATGGAGCTCCGTGGATCGTTCAAAGTACCTTTCGAACAGATGTCTTATAATGGTGGATTATTAACCACTAAGTGGTTAATAATCCACCATTATTAGACACTAACATTCATAACGCGCCCGCGGCCAACTTCATGGTGTTACTATTGTGTTACAGTGATGCGCGCGCATCTCGAAATTTCACTTACATGATTTTTTCATAACGCGCCCGCGGCCAACTTCATGCTGTTACTTTTGGGTTACAGTGATGCGCACGCATCTAAAAATTTCACTCTCATCATTTTTTCATAACGCGCCTAAAGAAGTATAACTTCAAAAATGCACTATGCTAATTATTAATTATTATGGTTAGGGATGGGACATTAATTGATGATGATGAATTAGAATGAAAGATATTTGAATGAACAGTACTTGATGAATGAATATAATGTTTGTCTAAAATGTAATCAAAAAGTTTCATTTATAAAATAAATAGCTATCTTAAACTTTATTTATAGTTTTAGTACTTTGTTTTCCTCAGTGGTTTAAGACGTTAATAATTTTATCATGTGTGATAAATTAGAAAAAACTCAGTGATTCAAGCTTTCTGCAAAGATCAATCCCATTCTTTCAACGAGTGCTTCGCTAGCGTACGCTTAATCCAAAATTTTTGAAGACCTCCGTGGCCGAGTGGTTTGTACGCCGGATTTCATGGTGTCGCCGACTCGAGAGGTCCCGGGTTCGAATCCCGGTGGGGGCAGATGTTTGTGTGATGAATACGAGCATTTGTACTCCAGTAATGGATGTTTAATATGTATTTCTATATAAATAAAACTAGTTTTTACGGATTAATGCACGAAACTTTATTTATTTATTGACGTTTCGTAGCCTTTACAGGCTTCGTCGTCAGAATAAAACTTTTATTTAATTTGTCGAGCTACCTTCCTTCCTTTTTTTTTTCGAAGGTAGCTCGACAAATTAAATAAAAGTTTTATTCTGACGACGAAGCCTGTAAAGGCTACGAAACGTCAATAAATAAATAAAGTTTCGTGCATTAACCCGTAAAAACTAAACTTTAATGAGTGATGTGCGTGAAAACCTAAGAAACAAATATATTTCTATATAAATATACTTTTAAATTATATTGTATTGTATTGTATTCTATCTGTTAGCCTAGTATCGCATAACACTAGCCTTACAGTGCTTACTTTGAGGCTAGGCTAATTGGTGTGGGTTTTGGATATATGTATTTATTATTATTTTTATTATAATAATAAAATAATATAAATCTATATATATCGCAAATACGTATTGAGTACGTACGTACGGAGCTCGATAGCACAGTTAGCGCGTTCGGCTTGCGATTGTGGAGGTTAAGCAACTTTGCCAATGGTCGGTATTTTGATGGACGACAAAAAACTTATTATCTCGAGCTCCTGTCGAGGCCTGTGCTGTGTCCCTGCAGTGGGGACATTAATAGGCTAATGGTGATGTATTGAGCATATTATTTGGAATAAATACAAGAATGACCTCCTCTTTCCAACAATATAAGTCATATATCTAGCATTTGAAGATATTTAACGCGATGTGTTTGCTCCAACGCTTGACAAAATTGTCACTTTTTTTAATATAAAGAAATCTTTTAATGCAATACCGTCACCATCTCAAAAAAAATCAACCTTCTGCAAAAACATATAACAATAATATAGTCAATTGAAATAAGAAAATAAATTATCACTATGTCTCCGAAATTATTGACTTTACGGAAACAATTGTAGAGTACTTTTTTGTTTATTACTCAGTTCCCTAACTGTTTGACTAAAATTTTACATTGTAACTGTTACCGTTTTTAATTATTGTTGTTTATTTGAACATGTTTGTAGTTTTTCTTTTATAAAACCTTAAAAATGCCAGTAACTGATAAAAAACGTCATATAAAAGTTATTGGTCCTTAAATTCCCTTAATTTTTTTTTATTTGATTAAACGGTAAGAGTTATAATAATTAAACGTTTTTGCCGAAAAAGTTAGGGAATATAGTAATAAACAAGTCAATAATTTCAGAGATATAGCGATAACGCGTTTTCCAATATGGCGACCAGTCTGACCACCCTATATTCCCCGATTTATAAAAACTTAAGCTTCTTACGACGTACCCTAACATCTGTAAAAAAGCTAGAGTGTGGTAAAATTTTTGTTATTTGGTTTTCTCTATTGCTTTTAAGAATCAACACTTTTGTTTGGTAAAGTTTTAGATCTTGAATGATTGTTTATTTATAAAATCTATCGATTTATATGTGTTTTATTAACTTGCTATTTGTACAACAACTTGTTGAAAGTTTTTTTAAAAATAAAATTACTATTCATTCATTTCATTCATTTTTCGTCACATCGCTATGAATTTCTATTATTTTTGTCATTCATTCGTCATTCCACGCCTTTTCTTTTAATCTGGCCGTACCCTATGATAGGAAACACCATGTTCCAGCAGGATTGAAGTGGCAGATCGGTTTTTGCATAAGAAAACAACATAATTTTCCATTTATGTGTGAGCTCCAACTCGCGATACGGAACAATCCAAAATGGTAGCGGTAGCGCGTGAACTAGTTTTATACTTAAAACGCACAAGGTCGAGTGACCACGAACTTTAGCGAAAGGTTTTCGCGCGACTATGCCATCTCCATTGCTATATGTTCTAAGATTCGGGTGGATTCAGGAACGAGCGAGATAGAAGACGAGGTGAACTCATGGTAAACTAGATTAAACTAGGGATACAGTATGAACGAATGTGACGTAAGTGAACTAGAAATTCGTCTGTATCTTTGTCAATGCCCTACTTCATTTATATTGTTATGTTAATATGAGTATTATGTTTGGCCATGGTTTGGCCCACAGAGTACCTTAATATAACCGGAAAGTTTGGCCATAAACAAAAGTACCTAGTACAGAGCAAGTAATATATACCTAGTATGCATACCTGTTCCAGTCCAATCCATGCGCGTCCCTAATGTCGTGTTGTCAAAATTGCAAAATACGATTTTACGCTAGTAGTGAGCGATCAATTTCATCAAAATTAATTTATAGTGCGTTTTGAGTTAAACTATGAAAGGACTACATTTGAATAAAGTTTGATTGCATTTTTAAGTAAAATAAATTGCCCATTTAAAATTTTTCTACTGTCGAAATCACAATAAATCTTTCATAAACATGGATGGAACTTGGGTTCTTGTTTTGCTCGCGTTAGTAATGTTGATAGGATCCTATGTGGCTGGAAGTATACCCCTGAACGTAAATATGTCTGAGGTAATGTAAAAAACTAACATATTCAACAATATCATCAAAATATCATTTGATTTTGCAATCATAATTTTCAAGACTTACCATATGTTTATTCCTTAGTTTTGGTGTTTCAGAAATTTAAACGTTTATTTAGTTTTATTTTCAGCAATTAACTGTTTAAATCTAAAGGAAATTTTACGGGAAAAAAAGTCCTGTCTGCTACCTGGACTGTGTGGAAATTTTTCTAGTAAAATTTTCTTTAGAATTTCTAAGTTGTCAATAATAAATAATTTATTAATCACAAATTAGTTAGACTTGTTTAACTTTCTCTCTAATTCTTAGATCAAAATTGATATTGGTAAATCAATTTGTTAAACTTTGCCAACAACATAAAGGAATGGTTAGAAGTTATGATAACTATGATAGTTTTCATGAGCTCTCACAAACTATCAGTTTACAAAGTCAACGGGTTAATTTTTCCAATTCAATTTAACTCTTGGTTATTATGACTGCATAATAATATAGTCATATTATGTGACAATTCTGCCAATGTCTGGGTCAAAGGAGACAAGATGATGACAAGTATAATAGTTTCCTAACATCAAACTCGTACTAGACATACAGGTCGTAGATTAAGACTACAAGATAATTAACTTTTTTTTTGTGTTACCACTTTCTGCGATCAGTCTACACTATAAGCAGAACATTTCAATGTCTTTTCCGCGTGCGAATTGGCTTTTTCAACAAAAAGCTCTAATCTCATTATTCCATACTGATCTCCAATTAATGCCTGGTTATGAGATAATTAACTAATAATATAATATTTTTAGGATAAGCTACAGAAAGTCACAGTGTTCGGAGCAGGCCTACTAGTCGGGACAGCACTGGCTGTGATCATTCCGGAAGGTGTCCGGTCTTTATTCAGCGAGAGGTCGATGCCTACAATAGTCACTAAAGACTACACGGCTGAACCTCCTGGTCATGATGATGACCTGCATTCGGTCATCGGTGTATCATTGGTACTAGGTGGGTATGAGATTAGAAGAACTTATTTGTTTCTTAGGTTTTCACGCACATCACTCATTAAATAAAACTAGTTTTTATGGGTTAATGCACGAAACTTTATTTATTTATGACGTTTCGTAGCCTTTACAGGCTTCGTCGTCACAATAAAACTAGTTTTATTAAGTTTTATTCTGACGACGAAGCCTGTAAAGACTACGAAATGTTCTTACAGGCTTCGTTGTCAGAATAAAACTAGTTTTATTAAGTTTTATTCTGACAACGACTGAAGTAAAGACTACGAAACATCATAAATAAATAAAGTTTCGTGCATTAACCCGTAAAAACTAGTTTTATTTAATTAGAAGAACTTGTTTTATGTAATAATTTGTAATTCATTATTAATCTGAATATATAAAAGAAGAAATTGACTGAGTGACTGGCTGCCATATTAACGTACAGCCCAAACTGCTGGGTCTAGGGACTCCAAATTTGGCTTGTAGGTTTCGAAACATATGTTTGTTACTTAATGACACAAAAACTACTGAACTGATATAAATGAAATGTGGTACATCATAAACTACATTATGATCTGGATAGAGAAATAGATTCCTGTTGGATTCCCAAAAAATTTATGGGCAGCTCTGTTTATTTATTTTATAGAAAATCAGCTTAAACTTAAACCTTACTATTCTGGTAATGAAAATAATTGGACACTCTTATTTTTGGCTTTTATGGAATTATAAAAAAAAATCCAAATGTGTGCTGGGACACATAGTAGAAGTGAAACTTCAACGGACACCATTTCTCTCCCTCCGTACCGATTGCATGCACGCTCAGGATTTGAATTGTATATTCAAGCACCCTAACTATAGTGTCTGGTAGTATACTGTGACTACCAGAAGTCTGAGATATACCCACAAACTTGTTCTTGACATAAATCCAAAGACCAAGTGTTTCTTAAAAAATAGTTACGCAATGTGTAATGTAATATACAGTAAAATACCACATGACATAAAGAAACACCCATTTGACATGTTTCTCAAATCATTATGAAAATGGTTACTGGAAAAAGTTTTCTATTCAATTGACGAATATTTAAATTAAAAATGACATTCATAATATTATTCTTATTAAATGAATTGATGCATGTATTGGTATTGCTATTAGTTTTGATTATTATCCTATTGAATATAATGTATACAATTTGTGTTTTTTTTTCTGTCTTATTACGGATTATTAATGAAATTGTATTTTTATTTTATTATTGTTTACTTAGAAATAGAAATGGAAATATTCCTTTTGCATGCTATATCATATGGCTAAATAGGCTTAAAGCTACCTTTATATCTTTGTTAACATGAACAACATCAATGTACCCTATTTAATGGCAAATAAAGAATTTGAATTTGAAAACTGACTATAATAAGGAATGCTGTGAATAAATCAATCACAGGAGTCACAAACATCTATTTAACCAATTTAATAAATTCATCCACACATTGGCTTGTACCGTAGCAAACTGAACTATAAGATAGTTCAACGTGTAGACGCCATCACAAACTCTTAGCTAATATCTTTGCCACAATATTCGCCGTAATGATGGCCAACATGTAGATCAGGCATAACATTCTTTTTTTGTTTGTAGGTTTTGTGTTCATGCTGTTGATCGACCAGGTGTCTACGAGGTTCAACGATTCTTCAAACCCTGTGGAGAAGAATGTAACTGCCACTGTTGGTTTAGTGGTACATGCTGCTGGTAAGTGTTAATATATAATCGACGACCTCCGTTTCCGAGTGGTTTGTATGCCGGGTTTCATGGTGTCACCGACTCGAGAGGTCCCGGGTTCGAATCCCGGTGGGGGCAGATATTTGTGTGATGAATACGAGCATTTGTACTCCAGTCATGGATGTTTAATATGTATTTCTATATAAATATACTTATATATGTACAGTATATGTATTCTATCCGTTACCCTAGCATCCCATAACACAAGCCTTACAGTGCTTACTTTGGGGCTAGGCTAATTGGTGTGAGTGTTGGAAATATTTATTTATTTATTTAATGTTGGAGATGCACCGACTACAGGGCGGCCCACGAAAGATTGCGATGCTGACAGGTCACGACAGATAGGGCACAGCGGATTTTCCGCTCCAATTGGAGCGTCCGTCTGGAGAAGCAACCTACATCTTACAGAAGATCACAGTAAAATAACAACATCTTCTTCTTCTTTTTCTTCTTCCAACGGGCGTTTCCGCAACTCGACGTCCTTGTGGCGCCTGTTTTGCGTTAGGAGGGTGTATAGCCGGAATCACTCCAGCCAGCCCAGCTCCATCAGGAACGCCCCCAGGGCCTTCACATTGGTGACTGCTGAAGGTTTCCCGGTGAGCCGAGGTATTTCGCCCGGTATTCGGCCACTCCGTTGCATTCCAGCAGAACGTGAGTAGCTGTTTCTTCTGCCTCCATGCATCCTATGCTGGGAGGCTGTCAGTGACACCTAAGTTAAAAAGATGTCTGTTAAAGTGTGCATGTCCGGTAATAGCACCTGTTACCATGCGCAGTGTAGGTTTGCTTAGCTGTAGAAGAGTTTCGGAGAGGGCGGCGTTCACCCGTGGCAGAACGAGCTTGGTCTCCCTGCACGTCTGAAGACGTTTTTGGTGGTGTTGAGTTTTTGTCGGTGAGTAGGGTTCAAGGTGCAAGGTGAGGATGGCTGCAGCACCTTCTGCCGCATCATCTATCTTCGTGATTAGACTCCACTACCACTTAACATCAGTTGGGGAGGGGTAATTTGTTGCGCCCCGAAAAAAAAATGGTCGTCGTCCTCATGGCGATTGATAAAAGTTCATTTTAGGACCTGCTTTTTTTAAATTCAAAGTATACTTTATTCTGTTAACTTAACGACCTAGCAGAATCGCATTCTTTTGTGATGGCCGCACTTTAGTTGACCGCATTTATTTGGTTACTACACTGATTAGTCGCCGACTATCCGACCACGCTTATAGTCGCCGACTATACCCAATAGCTGTGAACTATCCGATCACATTTATAGTTATCTACTATACCAATTATTTGGTTACTACACTGATTAGTCGCCGACTATCCGATCACATTTATAGTCATCTACTATACCGATTAGTCGCGAACTATCGGATCACATTAATAGTTACCTACTATACCGATTAGTCGCGAAATGTCCGATCACATTTATAGTCGCCTACCCAACCGATAAGTCGCGAACTATCTGATTACATATAGTCGCATTTTATACAGATTACTTTAATAATTGAAGTGAAACTTCTTTATCGGCGTTGGAAAAAAATTTACCGTCACATTTTTTCGGTTACGCGTCACATTTTTCCGTTACGCGCCATTTTTTTTTATATTTAACTATTATTGATAGCTGAATGATCACACTGTCGCCGGCGAGAACTCTCTCTACTCGTTTGTAGCTGAGTGACAATAGTTATTAAAGATAAGACTCGCTCAGCCAAACTCGCATAGCGATACTCGCTCAGCGATACTCGCTCAGCGATACTAGCTCAGCTATACTCGCTCGGTTAAGCTGGCTTGGCTGTCAAAAGCCGTGCGCGTGCATTTTAACTCAGGACTGCCAATTCGTTTCTAGTTTCTACTCGCTTATCGTTCATCGTCGGAGGTGGAACATGTGCCTTAGATTACTGAGCCGTGTAATCATAACAGTTTCATAGGCAGTAATTTGTATTCATGTCTATGATAATAAAATCCTTTTGTTTAAACTTTATCTAATTTAACTTTATTTAACCAATTTCAGGAAAGTTGCATGTAGATCATTTTTCGAAAATAAGGCCATAAAGAAGTTTCACTTCTTACGTGTGTACACTAGTACACGCACACATTTTTTTTGTTATTAGCGGGATTGCTGTACCATGTACCTTGTTTTTTGCGAGTCCCAGATATTTCGGCACTGTTGCAAGCGCCATGATCACGGAGTAACTGAAGTAATTGCGGGTAGGCTGTTATTGGCAGAAATATCGGTCTACCCTCCGACGAACTATCTAATCTTATTCAAGATAAGGTCCACACAATCACCGTAATAACGAACATTATCGCAGTGTTAGTAACCATGAAAGTTTAAAACAATATATTATACCGATCACAGACCGACACTTTATGAATTGCTTAAAACAAAGTTTATTATTAAGTAATTACCATTACATTTCTTCAAATGTTATATTTCAAGTGATTTACATGAATACAAGATTAATATACACATTTATTTATTTATATTTTATTGCATATTAGATTTATGAGAAGCTTGATGGCGCGGGTGGTTAGCGCGTTCGGCTGCGATCGTTAAAGTTAAGCAACTTTCGCAGTGGTCGGTCTTTGGATGGGTGACCAAAAATTTACTATCTCGAGCTCCTCCGTGCTTCGGAAGGCACGTTAAGCCGTTGGTCCCGGCTGCAACTGCAGTCGTTAGCACCCACCAATCCGCACTGGGCCTGCGTTGTGGGTTATGGCCTAATCTCCTTATTCTATCTATAGGGAAGGCCTGTGCCCCAGCAGTAGGAAAATTAATAGGCTGATGATGATGATGATGATTAGATTTATTTGAAGTTTCATAAATTATCTTAGTATATTAAGGTTAAAAAAAATACAATTATTATCAACAATATTATGGTGTAACTTGCAATCTTGCTATTTTAGGATAAACCGACTATTGGACTGTTCAACCTGTTTGCAAGGTCGTTGTACCTTTTTTAATTTAAAATTACCATCATCATGAGCCTATTAATGTCCCCACTGCTGGGGCACAGGCCTTCCCTATGGATGGAATAGGGAGATTAGGACATGACCCACAACGCGGGCCCAGTACGGATTGGTGGGTGCTGACGACTGCAGATGCAGCCGGGACCAACGGCTTAACGTGCCTTCCGAAGCACGGAGGAGCTCGAGATAGTAAATTTTTGGTCACCCATCCAAAGACCGACCACTGCGAAAGTTGCTTAACTTCAACGATCGCAGCCGAACGCGCTAACCACTTGCGCCATCGATCCATCAACCATAAAAGTAATCATCTCATTTATTATAAAAAAATGAACAAGATTTTAAACATATCAAACAAAATCAAGCCTTGAAAAAAAAGTATACCAAATTGTACCTTAAACTTTATCCAATAAGAGCTACCTGTTCCATTTTCTAAAGAAATTTTTATCAATGTTTAGAAATTTAGAATTCAAGTTACTGAGAATAATATTATCGTTCGTTTTAAAATAACATAGGTACCTTACACGCTTCACTAAGAGAAACAGAAAAACATTGACCAGACTTTTAAATATGGATTTTTACCTTCTCAAAATTAAACAAGCTTGATGGCGCAGATGGCTAGCGCGTTCCGCCTGCAATCGTGGAAGTCAAGCAACTTTCACAATGGTCAGTCATTGGATGGGTGACCAAAAACTTATTGTCCCGAGCTGCGTGCTTCGACGCTCATAATTAAACAAGCTCAATGGCGCAGATGGCTAGCGCGTTCGGCCTGCAATCGTAGAAGTCAAGCTACTTTCGCAATGGTCGGTCATTGGATGGGTGACCAAATAACTTACTGTCCCGAGCTGCGTGCTTCGGCGCGTTGAGATATTGGTCCCAGCTGCATCTGCAGTCATTAGCAGCACCCACCAATACGCACTGGCCCCTCGTGGTGGGTCACAGCCTAATCTCCCTATTCCATCAATACGGAAAGCCTGTGGGGTTGGACTTCGACTCGAGTCGCCTGAATCTGAGGAAACTGAATATGGGGGGGGGGGGGCTCAAGGAAGCTCCATAAGATCACCCTAAAACAATTTCGCCTGCCGGAGTCGCCTTTAAATATTTTTAATTAATTTTTAAAGTTCGCATTTGACGTACTGTGATTGCGTGAAACGAAACGTAATTTCAATACTATTTTAGGTTATGATAAGATTTTAAAACTTTAGAAGTACAAAAACGCATGAAACGAAGCGCCAGTCCGCCATTTTGATTGTAGTTTTGACATTCTTGACAGGCCCCAGCAGCAGCATGAAATAAAACAAATTCTTGTACTTATACCTGTACTAATGTTATGTTACCCGATGTATCAATTGAAGCTTTACAAAACTAAAATATCCTAATTCTTAAATCAAAAGAAAAAAACAATACTAGAAAAATTCCGCGAGGCCTTGCAACAGACGGGACTCGAATCCGCACCTTCCGCTATCCGGGCAAATGCACTGACCATCATGCTACTGCGGCCCTTATTGTCCATGTCGACTAGGGTATTTGACAAGTTATAGAAAACCATCTCACTTTATTGACTAATGTTTATGGAGTCCGTAAAAAGGATAATGGATGGATATTCATCATTCTGTGGTGTATTTCAGTAAAAATAACCAAATCAAAAACTCCATTTTCAAGTTGCCGCGAAAACGTTTCTCTTAATAATATGGCGTCTTACTAGTGTGTGACGTCACACGACAGTTATTAAAACGTCAAACGATACGTTTACTTGCGTGTTTTACGTCATTTTAGGCTCCGCCAATCCCAAGCGTTTTGGGTCACGTGACAATAGATAAGAAAACTATTATCTTTCTTGTTAGTTTTTAGTAAAATTACGAATATTTTTTTTGTAAAAATAGTAAAAACCCCTGCCAATATTCATTCTAAACACAGATGCTAACAATTGGCACTTTATTTTTAACACTGTCAAATACCCTATTTTCTCTGGTATTACTTAAGCTGCAAGACAGCGCCATCTCTTCGCATTGTAGGTAACCCACAATGTCAAATGAATACCTTTATAAGTATTCAACGTTTGAAAGAAGAAATAGCAATTATAGTTATTTATTTTTTTAAGCATTTTAACTGAATTCTTTAAATATAAACCTCAGTTTACAAGATATCAAGATATAATCCTAATTGTTAGTAAAACTTCTACAATAAATACTATATATTTATATATGCTATATAGTATAAGCATTAAAATAATTTATACAGTTTATTAAGGCTAATTATATAGCCTCTGCCGCCTTCGCGTCTATCATTTTTCCCAAAAGTTGACTGGCAGAGAATGCTTGAGCATTAAGTCCGCCTCTTGTACCGATTTTAGTGGTCAATTAAGTTTTATAAATAATTTCAATTAAATTTTCAAACTACAAATTAAAAATACCAATGTTTATATGATTTAATAAATAATCAGCATGAATTTTTTTGGAGTTTACTCCTTAAGAATTGATTTTCATATAAGGCCCCCGGTATGAAAAAAATATGAGGAGTAAAATCTACTGAACAAATGACCTCGTTACGTTTTTGTGCGCAACCTCATCTGCGCACCTTTCACTTTTCAGTTGTGTGTGTGTGTATACTTGTGTGTAGCCAGCGTCAATCAACCACGACAATAAAGAAGTATAGTTATATTTCAACGATAGAATCGATTGAATTGATATCTATTGAAAAGAATCGATCGATAAAATAAAATCGCGAATTCTATAATAAATGATTAGCGGACATTTGACGTAAAACAATATTTCTTAAGAACGGTTTAGTCTTTTTTCTCTCTTGTTCTTTTTTGAGCAAATGAAAGTGTCTCTATCGTTTTTTCACAATGAATGAGAACTTCAAAACCGTTTTTACAAAAATAAATAAAAATTTTCAAAAAAACAGCGCTTCGGACGTCGGTAGATAATTCTATTATTTACGGACATAGGAAGCGATTTTTTTGAAAATTTCCACTTATTTATAAGCAAATCCTTTCAAATTTACCCATCAACAGCTCTCAAATTGATAAATTAAAGTAAAAAAGTTATTTTAAAAATTTACATGTTGCAATTTTAAAAAGCTATGAATGTGAATTTAAATAAAAAAATACTTTTTTCATATTATCTAATTTATTTATTATAAAAATTCTGAAAATTATCACGCCTTGATGTAATTTTTTTTTAATACGTTTTTATTAGCTTTTAGTGTATCTCTACTTGTAACCGACTTCCTCGGACTTGATTTTTTCATACTATAGTCCAGATGATATTTTTTGTTGATTTTTTATATATTGTTCATTAATGTGCTTAAATTTAATTCATTTTAAAAATTACATGGGAGTAATTTTAAAATTAGTAAAAATTATTAACTGTCATAATGAGATTTTTTGTTTCATATATTAATAAATATTTTGAATATAATTTTTAATTGAACCCTATATTATGAAATTACATTAAAGAAAGGACCAATGAATAAAGCGAATTGTGGTCATGCACCACAATTTTATCTTCCCTTTTTGTTTTAATATAAGTTGTGAACCGAATATTATTTTTTAACTTTTTAGTTCCATCTTCGTTTTGAAGTAGGTTTTAATGTTTCGGTTATTTTTTTTTCTATATAAATTTTCTCTAGACAATGTTGTCATATTAAAAAATAAAACTTACTTAAAATCACGTCATTTTGAATACGTAATGAAGTAAATTCACCTCCACAGCTGACGGTATAGCCCTGGGGGCTGCAGCGACAACTTCGCATGCGGACGTCGAGTTGATAGTCTTCTTGGCTATAATGCTACACAAAGCACCAGCCGCCTTTGGGCTGGTCACCTTTCTGCTTCACGCTGGACTAGACAGGTAAGCACACACAAATAAACAAGAAATGATACAAACTTTTTAAGAATAAAAAAAAATATTGAATTTAACATAGGACTTTTCATATGTATGAGTGTGACTGTGTGTGAGTGTGAGTCTGTGTGTGTGTGTGTGACCAAAATCTTCTATCTCGAGTTCCTCCGTGCTTCGGAAGGCACGTTAAGCCGCTGGTCCCGGCTACATCTGCAGTCGTTAGTACCCGCCGAATCGCACTGGGCCGCGTGGTGGGTCACGGCCCAACCTCCCTTATCCATCCATGGGGAAGGCCTGTGCCCCAGCAGTGGGGACATTAATAGGCTGATGATGAATATTATAAAGGCGGCAGTTTGTGAGTGTGTATGTTTGTTACTTCTTCACGTCTGAACGGCTGAAGCGATTTTATTAAAATTTATGGTATGGAGCCAGCTGAAACCCTGGAGTTAGATTAACACATAGCCTACGTTTTACTGCGGGATAATATCCTTAATAAACCGCGGGTAACACCACGGGGCACAGCTAGTAAATTATAATAGGAATGATGACTATAATTCTGTCCATTCTATTATTATCTTTTTGACAGATCGACGCCCATGAAATTTTGTATTGTTTACGTTAAAATGTCATACAAATAATATCGTACTGCATGGACGGGTACCGCCCACTTAGTGATGTGCCACACATAATGATTACTAAGATTGGGCCACAGATTACAAATAATCGGTAGAAATAAATGAGTACAACCAAATTGTAAAGAAAAAGTCAAAGATATAGTTTTTTAGTAACTTCTTTTTTTAGATGAAATTATTAATTGTAATCAATAAATCAAATTGTACAGAGTATTAGTATTAGAATAAACAAACATATAAAAATGATACAGCTTTTTTTTGTTGTATAGATATATATAAAGATAGATATAGATAAATCACACCCAGACACAGAACAAATACTCGTGCTCATCACACAAATATTTGTACTAGGTAAAATCATAAATCTAATGAGATTTTGTAATAATTTATTAAACACCAGTATTTTTGATAATTAAAATAATTTCGATAAGTACTTATAATCGATTAAGCAATGTTCTAGCATAATATCGATTATAGCTTTAAATCGAACGAGTTATGTGATAGAGTGTCACTATTTTTACTTCGATCGATCTGTCAAAAAGATAATAATAGAATGGACAGACTATAATTGTTTTTTCTTAGTTTATCAGGTAGATTATCAAAGGTATTGGACACGTATTTTTTTCTTTTTTCACATAATATAAACATTGCAAAGATATATTGATTTGAAAAGTCGCATGACGTCACGTTGTGGTACAATTTTCACTTAAAAGTGACGTCACGAGCCCCCACTCCCAAACTTTGACGCGCTATAACTTTGTCATTTTTTGGTTGATCGCCCAAAGAAAAAATACGTGTCCATTATTTTGTTGATCATCCAACTGACGGACTAAATAGAATTTCGTTTACTGTACCCCGTCGTCATGCCTATTGTATTAATTAAAGTTGTTTTTCAGGAATCGAATCCGGAAGCACTTGCTTATATTCTCGTGCTCAGCACCGCTGCTCGCTTTGCTCACATACTTTGGAATCGGCAACGAGAGTAAACAAACACTGAGCGAATTTAATGCCACTGGTGAGTACATAATAAAATAAAATCAAATAAAATAAAATTCATTTATTTCGTGCAACATAACTCATAATCTTTATATATATATAATTCTTCTGTGAGTGTGTATGTCACTGAACTCTCTTCCAGTCGGACCGATTTTGATGAAATTTTTTGTGTGTGTTCAAGGGGATCTGAGAATGGTTTAGATTCACAATTTTGTCCGCTGGACAATGTATTTTTAATTAATTTTTAATTTATTAGTAGTTGTTGATTTTGGAATGTTTTACATTGGATCCGACAGACGGCGCTACCATACTAGACAGGACAACGTCTGTCGGGTCCGCTAGTAATCATATAGAAATTGGTACACTCGCGGAAAGACCCGCTCTGTCACCCATAATGCCATAATCGCTTGCGGTAGCGGCGTAGTAAAAATTCATTCATAGACATGTAATTATCGCTGTCTTACTTTTTCGTATAGCGCTGTCGCGATCACGATGCGGATGACAAATTGCAACTAAAACAAATGCAATTCAATTCATTATTCGATCAATGAAATGCTCTCTGTCTTACTTTTGTGCGGCGGCCCGGATTGGCGCGTCCGACGCGAAGGCGGGGCGTAGTAAAAACTACTGTAGAAAACCGTTCAAAGCATTTTTGTCGCCAAGTGACAGAGCGCAATATTCCGCGATAGTACATGACACTAAAAAATGGATGCGTGTAACTTATGTACGCGCGTGAGAAGTTATACTTCTTTAGCATCATTAAAAATATTTTTTAATTGCATGCAAATAATTAATAATTACAATAAAATAATAGAAGGACTGGAAAAGGATAGTTAACACAGTCAATTAAGTTCAGTTTTAATTTGAAAAATTAAATAAATATTCAAAATATTCAATTTAAATCACTACTGAATTTAAGTTATTAGTCCATATGTAATTAGCACTTGTAAGTAACTAAAACACGTTGTGTCTATATAGAAACTAGAAACATGTGGATAAATATTATAAATATGAAAACAGTGATCAGAGGCGACGAGCGTGCCAACATTGTTTTTGACAACGCGATCATCTTATGGAGCTCCGTGGATCGTTCAAAGTACCTTTCGAACAGATGTCTAATAATGGTGGATTATTAACCACTAAGTGGTTATTAGACACTAACATTCATAACGCGCCCGCGGCCAACTTCATGGTGTTACTATTGTGTTACAGTGATGCGCGCGCATCTCGAAATTTCACTCACATGATTTTTTCTTAACGCGCCCGCGGCCAACTTCATGCTGTTACTTTTGTGTTACAGTGATGCGCGCGCATCTAAAAATTTCACTCTCATCATTTTTTCATAACGCGCCTAAAGAAGTATAACTTCAAAAATACATTTAATCATTTATTTTATTTAAAATTTATTAAGAGGGGAGGAGTAGATTTCCATTATAGGCAAATTAATCCTTCGCTTTTTTTTTTCAGGTATAGCGATGTTATTTTCAGCAGGTACGTTCTTATACGTTGCAACCGTACATGTACTACCAGAACTCACACACTCGCATTCACACACGCACACATTGCTGCCAGTCCAAGAGGGTGTATCGCCGAAACGTGGCTTCGGCGGTTTACAATTCTGCGAAATGCTAATATTGACAGTTGGGGCGCTTTTACCACTGTTATTAACTATGGGACATAAGCATTAAGCTGTTGTAACGTTAAAAATAACGGTTTCAATTCAAGCTGTTAAAATAACGTTATAACGATAAAATTAACCGTTTATATTAAAGCTAAAATAATGTCGCAACGTTAAAAATAACGGTTTAATTCAAGCTAATATTAACGTTATAATGGGGTTCTGACATCATTCTCTAAACTTAAAACTAATCTTAGTATCAGTCTCTCCATTTCACTCCCTATAGAACAAGCTAGGGTAATACTATTATCAAATTGAGTATTATTTTTTATGTTTTTACGCATACCTGCCACTAAGTAGAACACTATTTAAAATGCGTTTTTTAATACTTATTACACGTTTGTCGATGGCGCAAGTGGTTTGCGCGTTCGGCTGCGATCGTTGTAGTTAAGCAACTTTCGCAGTGGTCGGTCATTGGATGGGTGACCAAAAATTACTATCTCGAGTGCTTCAGAAGGCACGTTAAGGCGTTGGTCCCGGCTGCATCTGCAATCGTTAGCACCCACCAATCCGCACTGAGCCCGCGTGGTGGGTCATGGCCCAATCTCCCTATTCCATCCATAGGGAAGGACTGTGCCCCAGCAGTGGGGACATTAATAGGCTGATGATGATGATACATTTTTCGAAGGTAGCTCGTCAAAATTAATTGACAACTTAGCATGTAAAGGAACTTAAACGTAGATATATTATGTATTAAATAGGCATTTTAAAAATGGTTAAAACTAGTGTTTTATTTAATCAAATGAAGATTTAGGTTTAGATTTTTATATCAGAATTTGGCCTAATTATACGTTAAATTTTTTTTTCACTATGGGACGGAAAATGTAATGTACTCGACCGAGATAAATAATAGTATTATTTTTTTGTTGTTTAAACAGTTGCATTAAAATGTGTTTTGAGTGTTATATGAGTTGGTATCTTGAGAAGTCATAAATCATGATCCATAGAAAACTTGGCGGTATTATTACAAAGTTAAACTTACTTTATACAGGGTGTTACAAAAATACAAATAAAGATTGAAGGACGTTGAAGTACATCAAATAAGGAGTCTTCTCTAATTTTCTTAAAATATTTTATTTGTATTTTTGTAACAGCCTGTAGAATTCAATATTTTTTCGAAAATAATTGTCTGATATCGATCGTAAAAATAATAATAAATTAATGCATATTAAGCACAAATGATAATAATATCATTGTGTCTATTTGAAAGAATATAAAATAATAACAGTATTCGTTTTACTAAATTTAATAAAATTCCTTTTCATATAATTATATTTTCATGAAGCAGCTTTTTTATGTTTATTTTAAGTTAGCAGAAGTCCAAAATTATGGTGTTTGGTTGGTAAACTTTATTTTAAATTGAGATTAGTTGCGCTATAAGATCATATGAGGATCATACAAAGTTCTAGGCGATTCATTGAGATTTATAAAAAAAATATGTTTATATTATAATAGAGCATTTTTTTTACTCCTGTAAATCATATCGCTTATCTTAATGTTGTTCCTTGTTGAATAACGTAAGGGATTGTTATACATTTTTATTGTCTTAAATACTATTATTAAGAAGTATTAATGAAATAGTTGATGCTATTTTAAAAAGCAATATGAATATTGATTTATAATGTTACTGTTATAGCAGAATTATAACGAATTATTTACTACTAATAGTTTTGAATTCACCTCCGACAAGGGTTACCATCAGTTCGGATTAGGACTTTTAGACTCCGATAGAATTTGTCCGGATTTTTTAAATTACATTGAATATAAATAATATATGTACGAAAAGGGTATTTGGCAGTATTAAAAATAAAGTGCAAATTGTTAGCATCTGTGTTTAGAACGAATATTGGCAGGGGTTTTTACTATTTTTACAAAAAAATATTCATAATTTTACTAAAAACCCACGAATCAGATAATAGTTTTCTTATCTATTGTCACGTGACGCTTGGGATTGCCGGAGCCTAAAATGACGTTACTCGCAAGTAAAATTCCGGTTAAAGTGACATTACATTGTATCGTTCGACGTTTTTATAACAGTCGTGTGACGTCACACACTAGTAAGACGCCATATTATCCAGAAAAACGTTTTCGCGGCAACTTGAAAATGGAGTTTTCGCGGCAACTTGAAAATGGAGTTTTTGATTTGGTTATTTTTACTGAAATACACAACAGAATGATGAATATCCAGTTTTACGGACTCCATAAACATAAGTCTATAACGTGAGATCGTTCTAAAACTTGTCAAATACCCTATCATACTTTTATAGTATTTTTTGCAGCCTTAAATAAATTCGTTATAATTAACGTTTATATCAGTATAAATTGTTATTTCTAATCATGGTTACTTGTGAAAAGTAATATAAGTCTTAAAATATTAGGTTAAGGAGAAGACTTTTGTATAATAATGTCTGTATATTTGTTTAATTTGAATGGCTGTATTTTTGTATAGGTAAAATATACATGTAATGTGTACAATATAATTTTAAGATTTAAAAACCTATTAGGATATTAATTATATTATTTTGGAAAAAAAAAACACTTTTTTTAACTTACGAATGTTTTTTAATATTGTTTTTATTTTTATCTTTTTAATAATGAAAATAAATGAATTCATTTACATGTAGGTATATGTATTCGGTATCAGGTATATTCGATACTCTAAGACCTACTTAACATCTCATTTTCTATGCCGAGTATTAGAAAGAGCTGGTACGAAAGTGTGGCCACAACCACAAAACGCCGCTACCGGCATATTTCCTGTTTTTGGAACGAAGTTCTTTACGGGGATAGGGATTTTGCTGCGCGACCGAACTGAAAAAAATGTGATAGTAAAACCGTAAGAAAAAATCCGTGAAAAAAAGTGCGTGGAATAAAACCTTTAAATGAGACGTGCGCAGGCGCGACAGTCGCATACACAAGCGAGTTTGCAATTTGTGTCGATTCTACATTAGCCGAAGGAACTTCGTTCCTACCTGGTGTCCCACGACACCACATCATTTCTTTTTTTTTTATTGTGTCCTCCTAGGGGAGCGGGGGAGAAGTCCTCATGGTTACCCTACAGCCGGCTGTAGGGTTATGTCAGACTTACGGACTAAAAAGCACCCGTTGGGACGGCATCTGGCCGGGAAGGCCTTAAAGGCTTCATCGGATGCGATCGTCCCCTGAGAAGGGGACGATGCAACATATTTCCTGTAGTTTTCGTACATTTTATTAGAACTCGCCTCGTAGCGTGTCCGTCGTCGTCGTGTGAGTCCATATAAAATGTATGAAAACTACAGGAAAATATGACTATGGGTGTTTTGTAGTTGTGTGTATTTGACGTGGCATTGACTGTAGTCATATTTAACTATCGATGAAACAACGCGACCGTAGGCATCATGGTTTTTAAAGCTCCATTATAAGCAATTTGGATACCGATTTACCCCAACAGAGTGCCAAATAACAAATGCAACAACTGTCATATTTTAAATTAAACTATTATTTCCATACTAGCAAACCAGTGAACCAAATGTTCACCAATTAAAAAAAAATGTATTTAATTAATTGAGAACTTCGGAGATTTTGTGTGGTTTCGTTTGAAATTCGTGATTTCTCGAAAACCGGAAGTGCTACGTTACTCAAATCCGGTTTGTAGTCTTATCAGACTATTCTTAACTTATAACTTAAATATTCTCTTTATCTATCTCTTACGGTTTGGCCGAGATAAGAGATTTGCTGGAGCAAAAGGCTTATGTTCAAAGAATAGATAAAAAAAGTTTGTGATATAATTTATACAGAAATATTTGCTAGAAGTTTATATCTTTCTAAAGTTTATTAAGTCAACACACCAATCTCTTTCCGCCTAAGACTAAAGTTAAACCTGACGACCTCCGTGGCCGAGTGCTTTGTACGCCGGGTTTCATGGTGTCGCCGACTCGAGGGGTCTCGGGTTCAAATCCCGGTGGGGCAGATGTTTGTGTGATGAATACGAGCACTTTTACTCCAGTCATGGATGTATAATATGTATTTCTATAAAAATATACATATACAGGTTGTTACAAAAAGACTCCTTATATGATGTACTTTAACGCCCTTCAAGCTTTATTTGTTTTTTTGTAACACCCTGTATATGTACAGTATATGTATTCTATCCGTTACCCTAGTATCCCATAACACAAGCCTTACAGTGCTTACTTTGAGACTAGGCTAATTGGTGTGTTGGAAAAAAAAGTCTGTGCTAAAACTGATGCTGCACTTTTGTTTGCTAAAAACAAGACCGACAATATTAAGTTTGAACCAAGAGTAACTTAAGTCCGCGTTTCGGAGCGAGGCGGCTTCAGTTTTTTTTCTGCTTACGTTTATTTCTGCTAATAAATAGAACTGAGACGTTAATTAACTATTAATTTAGCTTAAATAAGATCTCTCACTTTGTAATTGAAAAAGAAAACACCACAAATAACTTACCTTATGAAGCATTCAATTTTAGTGTAGATTCTGAGTGCGGATTTTGAAATGCCAAAATTTCTGTATTCGTTAAAAATACATTCATAAAGTAGCGGCTTGTTAAACTTCTACTTAGTCTTTTTTTTAATAATTTAAAAAACATAAATGAACGGACAAAAAATTGAGTGACTGTAGGTATAGTATTTTGCAATATAAAAAAGACAGAATTTATTAGTTTAAGATAAGTTAGTTATAATTTAATTTAAGCATTTATTACAGTTTGATTTTTACATTTAAGTTTTTTTTTTTAATTTTACTCATCCTGGTTGGAATGGAACCGGCTCCCTCTAATTTACAGGGTGTACAAATAATTGATCTTAATTTTTTCTTCTTTATTGCAATGTAATAACTTCTTCTCTTCATAAAATTTCACCAACCGTCGCATTACTTTGTACACCCTGTATACTACAGGAAATTCGCACGCCCAATAAAGTCACAGTATAATAATGATTAAAGCATTCGCCTGTATTAGCAATAGGTGCTGATTCAAAGTTAATGACGGCTGTGAAGTGAAGTTAGCACGAGTCGCGTCTCAGTAAACCGATTGTACGGTTTGACCAAGCTCTTGTGGCGCGTGGCTGAAATGGGAACTAATTTTAGGAAGATATAAATAGGCCTTTTATTTATAGGTAGCAGGGGGCCATTCGCCTAACGGAAATGCTTTGAAAACGCTAACGCTTACGATTTCATTTGGTTATTTCTAGCCGCCTGAGGTAACAACAATATTAAGAAAAATGAGCGTGAGGTATTTGAAAACCTTCGGTGTTCAGACTAAATAAAATCGAAAGCGTTAGCATTTTCCAAAGCATTTCCGTTAGGCGAATGGCCCCCAGGTTTCACTCCATTCATAGATTTATACCAAGTCTATGACTGGAGTTGCACTCGCTGCAACTTCACAACCGTCATAAAGTTTGTTGAATCGCACTATAAAAGATACGATGCTATTCTACCTTGGTTCCTGAAGCGAGTTGAATTTTCCCAAAAATTTTGTTTCTTTACTTATTTAAGTATTACTCTTTTGTCTTCATTAAGAGATGAGAACTATGAGATTTATAAAAATTTTACTCAAGTTTAGTTAAAATGTCTTTATATAAATTTTTCAATTACAAAGATTTCAAAGGTTTTTTTTATAATGATTTACTCTTTTTTAATCAGCAACACTTTTAGGTCTAAGCATTTAAAAACCCACTAAATTTGTTTAGAAAGTAAACAATTTTCGTGGGTTTTTGGCAAAAATATGATTCAGCAGACGAGGGACTTATGCTCGCGGAGGATTAGTCTTTGAATCGTGAAAAAAATCACGGAGTCAACACGCACGGTGTACAATTAATTGTTGTCCGAAAATTTGGAGAAATGCACGCTATGAAAGTAAATATTCTTAGATTACGTTGCGTTGTAATGAACATAAAGTTTAAGACATAAAACATAAGATGTTTTTTTTATAGATAGGTCTGACAAATGACTCCTGATGTTAAGTGCAAGCGAAGTCCAGACGTGAAGATAGCTGGTACAGCAGTTCCCCCTGCCACACCAGCCATCCTCACCCTGCCGGCCTGCATGTTGCTTCTTACACGAAAATGTGTTAAAGTAAAAATATTATTTTATTAAACGATCGCTTTCTTTTGTAACCAATTTTTATTATTTTTAGTTTTTAATGAACCCATGAAATAATTAATGTAAAGACAAATAATTTATATTATTTGAAAGACTTGATTTTATAACAGGCAACATTTTTAAATTTTTTGTAGTTATTTTTTTATACACAATTTTTACAAGAGTTATTTCAAAGTTAGCGTTGTCAATACAATTTTTCAAATATTCTGTTTTCAAATGTATACACCAAAAATCTGAAATATACTTGTAAACAATTTGTATATATACTTGTGTGACGCTTGTAAAACAACAGGTACATAAAATAAATATGTAACTTGTGTATTTTTCAGGGCCTAGCTATTGTAGTATTTGTATATAAAAGCGTATATGTATTTGTACATTTGTGTCGGTGTATATCTATTGTAAATAAATTTGAAATAAAACGTCGCTTTTAATTATATACAGACTTTTATTTTTTAATAATTAAAATTAATACCATAAATAACCTTAAATATTATTTGAGCAACGGTACTTTTAAATTTATTGAAAAAGTTAAATTATTCAATAATAAAGTGTTAAAATTATTTAATAAATAGTTATTTTTATTATTACGTGTTCCGTTAGACGTCCAAAATCCATAATGAGAGTACATCGTTTTCTTTCCGTTGCTTCCGCTAGATGTCGCTACTTCCGCCACGTTTTGTGCTCGTGGCGCCATCTATACCTGAGCTACGAACCAATACCCTTAAAATATATAATAATTCCTAACTAGAACAAGCTGCCATCTTTGTCATTGTTCGGCTCACAATGATGTTGACCACCAGCCCCTCTAGCATGAACACCGAAACGGGATATGATAAAGCGATATATCGACATTAACTGTCAGACTACTGTCAAAGGGTGCGGCCAGAGTGCACTCAGATTCAGACTCAGATTCAGATTTCGAAAACAAGCGCGAGAAATAAACAGTGTAGTCTAAGCAGGTTGCTTGCTTTTTCTCGCGCTTTGTTTTCTGAGTCTGAATCTGAATCTGAATCAGGAGTGCAATCTGGCCGTACCCTTCGACTACACTGTTTATTTCTCGCGCTTGTTTTCAGAATCTGAATCTGACTCTGAATCTGAGTGCACTCTGGCCGCACCCAAACTCCATAGTAGTCTGACAGTTAATGCCGAGATATCGCTTTATCATATCCCGTTTCGGTGGTCATGCTAAAGGGGCAGGAAGACATTATAATAATAATAATAGTAAATTATTTATGTGGACTTCGGACGTCAAAATATACAAATTTTATTATATAATGCTATTCAAAGGAAAGCCAATGACCTCTATCTGTCAAATGTCGCTTGAAAAATACGGTTTGCAAGAAAAATTTTTTTTGCTCACTTTCTATTTGGTTTGAATTGACAGCTATGACATCACAATATGGCGCCCAGTCGGTCCTATTCTTAGTTGAATCGCATTATAAGGTATAATATTATGTGTTCCGTCAGACGTCCGAAGTCCAATATGAGAGAGCTATTTGTTATCTCCTTGTGGCTTAGTAAGAGTTGGTATATATAATGAAACGCAACAATGTGGGAAGTGAAAAATATTATTATTGCTCAATGCTCAACAAATGATATCAAATAAAATAACTTAATTACAGCTTCTTATGAAAATAATTAAGTTAAGTTAATCAGTGGAAAACAGTTGAAGTTGAACCAATAAAAACGATGTACTCTCATAATGGACTTCGGACGTCAAAGAAACATAATACAAATTTTATTGTTAGGTAAGATTTTAATATTGTCGTTGGAATTGCTTATATAAAAATTGCTTAAAAATAATACAAAAATACATTTGTCTACTATTATTTGATTTAATATATTTGTAATAAGTCAGAGAAAATGTCGTTTATTAAAATTAATTATTATCACAAAAGCAAACCATTACAAAGCAATCAATTTTCCTATATGCATATACCTGCTATGACATATAGAATAGATTTTAAATTGTCAAATATAATATGTTTTAAATAATTAATGATTTGTAAACCAATACAGTTTTCCTTTGTATTTGCTTAACTTACCTAATTACATTTAAATATAATATTATGATAATAATTTAATTACTTTTTTACAACCTATAACCCTTATTACAAAGAAGTTATCTTTACTTAACTTTTTTAAAATTCTTAAAAATATATTTTAAATTTTATGCCAAATGTTTATGACTTAATTAATTGGTGAAAATATAAAATTCTCGATTTAAAGTTAATTGTAAAATTAAAGCAATGAATGGACGGAATAACTTTGATAATCTCAAGCTATTAAAGAAATTAATCTAAAATTGCAGCTTAAAACATTCTGTCCCTGTCGCACATCATTAAGAGTAAAAGAGACAATAAAATATCATACTTTGGATAAAATCTATAGAAAAAGAAATAAGTCAGATTTAAAGGGTTTAAAAATAAATATTTTTTTAACCATTATAATATGTGGCTTTACTGACAGAGAAGATTGTCTAGGGTGTACCTACAAAAACAAAAAAAAAACTTGAAAGCACCATTTTATTTAAAAAAAATATATATTAACGGTCTCAAATTTATTTAATATTATTTTATGTTTGCTATAGGTCAAATGTTATTAAATTTGATTTCTTAATTATTAAACAATCGTCTTTTTATTATTTAAAATGCTTCATAACGATAATAAATAAGCATTAAAAAAGATTTACTAGTATAAATGTTTGTGAAATAAAAGAGTGCTTTTAAGAAAATATTTGATAATATAAAAGATGATAATTTACTGTTCATACAAAAATTTAGCATGTGCTTTACTTTTAAATCTACAAAATTATTTTTTGTATGTATAGTCACATAATCAAAACAATAAATATAAGCCTATTCTCTACTAATAATTGTGTGTTGTCAACCAAGTATGGCTGAGAATATAGGCTTCAGAACGACGTAAGTCAAATTTAAAATTAAAATAACTAAAAGTGTCTTCAAGATTTGGTGGAGGTAGAATAGTCTGAAACAAAGCAATATGAGTATTAGATATTATTTCATGAAAAAATATGTCATCATCATTATCATCAGCCTATTGAAAGGGAACATCGCTTTGTCCGCGTCAGACAGGGATGACCACATTCTCCTCACTGGGCCTGCGTTGTGAGTCATGGCCCAATCTTTCTATTCCATCCATAGGGAAGGCCTGTACCCCAGCACTGCTGGGGTACAGGTTTAACAGGCTGTGATTCAAATTTAACGGGCCCGTAACCTCCGGACTGAAAAATACCGTTTTGTTCGCCGACTCGTCAATTATGTCATGACAATATAAGTAACTACTTTAATGTCATAAGTTCTAGGTAGGTATCCCAGTATATAATTTTTTGACGACCTCAGAAGCCGAGTGGTTTATACGCCGGGTTTTAAGGGGTCGCCGACTCGAGGCGTCCCGGTTTCGAATCCCGGTGGAGGCAGATGTTTGTGTGATGAATAAGTACGAGCATTTGTACTCCAGTCATGGATGTTTAATATGTATTTCTATATAAATATACTTATATATGTACAGTATATGTATTCCATCCGTTACCCTAGCATCCCATAACACAAGCCTTTAGTTGTACATTTTTTTTGTATGGGTAAAAAATGTTAAACTCGCGTCAAGTTAAACACGTGGGCTGATCGCACACACAATAAAATTGGAAAGGCTGTTGACTTTCTATATATTGGACGAAACACAGTAATATTTTATTTTACCGTATCAAAATAATAAGTATCTATCTAGGACGTCCACGTGGCAGCTTTATTGCGAAGAAAATGCATTTTTTTACAATAGATGTCGCTATGTGCGCTAAACGTGATTCATGTAAGTTAATTTTTCTGAGAGATAAACTTTTTTAATGTAATATAAATTGTCATGTTTGTGTACGATAATGCAATAAATAAATATTATATTCTACCACATACATGATAGTACATTTATATTGATAATTAAAGCAATTCGTGCAAAATTATTCCCTAACCGTTCCAAAATATAAAAAATGCACAACGTCAATATTCAAGTTTTCACTTCTGCCGGCACTCCCGGAGTGCAACCCGTCATTTTTTTAATAAGTAAGTTAAAATTTCCTTTTTTACCTGTTCCACTTTTTCCTTGCTTCGGGCAGGGTTGACAGATCATCTTTGATAAGGTATACTCTTAGACCTGAAAAAACACCAATAATGTAAACGGCTATTAAGGGCGGATCAAGGGGGGGGGGGGGGGGGGGTCATGGGGGTCATGACCCCCCCGGCGACATATAATCAACATAGAGGAAATAATCACACGCCTCCTCAAGAGATGGCGCTATCGGCGCTGCGCTCACAACGTATGGAAGTCTACATCGCACAAGAGAAATTCGGAAGCTAATACTCAATATATACAATGCCTAACTAACTTCAGTCAGGCCTCCCTCTGGTTGGAGTGGTCTAGAGGCTCCAGACGGAGAGGAGACTCCCCCCGTGGGAGATGCCATCCGCCTGGAATACCTCTAGAGGCACTCGCCAATTCTCGGCTTGAGATCTCCTTAGGATCTCGCCATAACCAAAACCCGGTGACGCTGTAAAAGTCACCTACGAACAACAGCATACACACTCAAAAAAAAATTCAGTCAGGCCGCAGCCCCCGAGCTATATCATCCCAGCCCCACCCAGCTCGGAGGAAGTTCTAGGAAGTTCTTCCCCTTTGGCCTTCCTACACTGCCTTATATGTTCGGCCCTATAAATAGGGCTCAGATATGGTAGGAGTACTTCACAAGGTCCAAGGTTGCCCCCTTATGTTATTCTGCCGCGCTCGAGTATATCCTATAAAATCTCCGCTTTGGCTCCCGTACTATTACCCCAGGATCCCATAACACAAGCCTTACAGTGCTTACTTTGGAGCTAGGCTAATGAGGGCTATCGTTTTATGTCTCACCAGATGGCGCCACTGTTGAGTGAGGTCCTGAAGTGTAACTTTTAAAGTTAGTAAACACGCTCGTGATATCAAAGTTTACATTTTAATACAAAAGAATCGTATCTTAAACATAATCGCCCATGCCATAGTGTTGCGCAGTCCCGTTTTGTTCGGAAAAAAGGACAATATTTTTTCTTGGCTCCGCTTTTAAGTAACTGACAATCATTGACACGTAACTCATATTTGCCATAATAAGTCTGATTTATTACCAAATATTCACAACTATTATTTTAATTAGTAAAAAACCGCGTAGTCGACCCACAAAGCTATAACATTTGACATTTCGGAGACCTCACGCAACACAAGCGCCTCTAGCGGCGGTTTCAGACGCGATAGCCCTCATTGGCGAGAGTATGAGAAATATTTATATAAAGAAAATATAACTAGCAAAAATTCCACGCGGACCAGGCAGCAGACGGGACTCGAACCCGCACCCCTCGCTAACCGGGCGAATGACCAATTATGCTACGGCGGCCCCCATGGCCGCGTCGAAATTCTTCTAGCCATTTTTAAGCTGCAAGGCAGCGCCAATGCTTTCGTCCGGTTAGCGAAGGGTGCGGGTTCGAGTCCCTGTCTGCTGCCTGGTCCGCGTGGAATTTTTCCTAGTTATATTTTCTTTAGATTTAAACCATCAAGCAGTTACATGCAATAAAAAATCTCTTATCTATTGGACAAGTCCGTCCGTCTGTGGTGCTGTTTCAGCGGCCAAACCGTAAGAGATAGATAAAGAGAATATTTAAGTTATAAGTTAAGAATAGTCTGATAAGACTACAAACCGGATTAGAGTAACGTAGCACTTCCGGTTTTCGAGAAATCAGGTTTTGGTGAACATTTGGTTCACTGGTTTGCTAGTATATAAATATTTATATAACTCACCAATCAAGAAAGTCTCGCACAATCGCACCCAAGACATTTCACGCAAACTGAAAGGGAACATCGCTTTGTCCGCGTTAGACAGGGACGACCACATGCCCCTCACGTTCCGATCGGAGAACTTCCAATCTTGTGTCGAGAAATAGAACAGTATGTTGGCCATCTTCATAACTTTGGAGTACAGTTTCAGCATGCTGAAAGAGAAATAAAAATTAGTGTGTACGGACCTGCCCCAAGGGCGGATCCAGGGGGGGGTACAGATGGACCAAACCCAGGGAGATTTTATTTAAGTACTTTCAATATTTAATATACCATGACTATATGACCCCCCCCCCCCCTGACGCCAAAGCTGGCTATATGACCCCCCCCCCTGGCGCCAAAGCTGGATCCGCCCTTGCCCTGCCCCCAGAATTTTCACTTTACATCGCACGTCACAAACAATAGGGTATTAAGTCGGCAAAACCATTTATTTTTTTATTTGCGTTTCGAAAACTACATTATTTACTCTATAAACTGGTAAGATAATAGTATTTTAATTCTAAATAGTTTTTGAATTATAGCAACAGATGTCGTCAATTTCTAGACAAAATTTATGATTGTGAGTTTTGTATGAGTTTTGTAAATAGTATTAAGTTAAGTTAATACTCTATTGCCTGTTCGGATTAATACAAGTTTTAAGTTTTATTTAAAAAAATACCCTCTGGCCTCTTCAATTTTATTTAATATGTCATTTTCAGCGAAATTATTTAAAAATGATACTAGTTTTAATTTTAACATGAGCCATTTGAACTGCTTATAGGGTATTCTCTTTACCCAGTCACGTAGAAGTACTTTTAAAATAAAAACTACTATACTAACTAAACGTACTCAAAACAAAGAAGGATAATGTACGTTTAAATCAAGGTATCATTTTAAACATTTGAACAAGTAGTTCCGCTTCTATGATTTTTTTAAACTTCAAAACGCGATATCTCAAAACTCTGTTTTTGAAGATAATACCCTTTTGTTTGTAACGTGCGACATGTGTATGTGAAGTGAGACTTCTTTTCTTAAATAACCTTACATTAGGCGGTGCATACGGATAAGGCTTTGGAGCAGCGCACGCATCGCTCATAGGGCGTCCCACGGGTTTGTCACACGGAGAAAAAGTATATTAAATATTGAAAATAGGATATTTTACTGAAAGAAGGCATCATTTTATTTTTGATAATAAGTAGAACTGCATTCGCATTTTTTTTTTGAAAATCGCCTGCCGAACCCGGAATCAAATCGTGAAATGTGAAACAAAAAGCCACATGTATTTTATGATTACCGTCGGAAATGATTAATCATGAGAATATGATATAGTGAGCAGTGCATTTTTCGACGAATAGGTTTACAATGCTTTTATGTTGTAATTATTATGTTTATATAGCGCTTAATTATGTTGTAGTGTGTTTTTATTGTTGAAGACCTGTAATTGGCTTTCTGTTGTTATTTAAGTTTTTATTATTTTTATTAATAGCTGTTGGTCTTCCAAAAATTAAACAAATAAAAAATAAATTATTTTTTTCCTAAATTACATAGCATTTTAAATGAAAGAAAAATCACGAAATTTGTCATTTTTTTTAATTATTGAACACAAACTACAGTAAAAAAGAAACGATGCAAGGTTTGTATAAGTATCGCTTTATTATTATTTTCACGTACTTATAGTAAGGGAATCCTGTACATATTATTAAGTGAGCAGGCACTAGTTAGTTAGTAGTATAATGCCGGCTATAATGACATAGTATTTGTTATAACTGTAACGGAAACTATAATGACATTGTATTTGTTATAACTATAACGGAAACTATAATGACATTGTATTTGTTATAACTACAACGGAAACTATAATGACATTGTACTTGTTATAACTACAACGGAAACTATAATGACATTGTATTTGTTATAACTACAACGGAAACTATAATGACATTGTATTTGTTATAACTACAACGGAAACTATAATGACATAGTGGTGTCGATTCTGGCGTGATTCTCTAAACTTAAAACTAAATTTAATATCAATTTCTCCTTTTCATTCCGTATAGAGAATGACAAGGATACACTGTTGTCAAATTTAAGTTTAGGTTTAGAGAATCGTTTCAGAATTGACACCAGTATTTGTTATAACTACAACGGAAACTATAATGACATTGTATTTGATATAACTTTTTACTGACTTAAGTTGTCTACTCAAATAGGTAATTTAAAGATAACTTACGCTCTTCTTCTTCCAGTGAGGGCGCAGTATGTGTCCACGAGTAAGGCCGGCAGGTAATGTAAGAAGAAATTGTAGAACAAGAACATGTAGTAATTATTAGTTGGATTCAAGCCGTAGTACCTGGAACAGAGGTTCATCATTATCATCAGCTTATTAATGTCCCCACTGCTGGGGCACTGACCGTTCCTATGGATGGAATAGGAAGACTTGGCCGTGACCACAGAGCACAGAAAGAGGTTAGAACGGTGATCATAGACGAATGTGGAACCGATGTCGCCGGCTCCCCCCACTACACTTCCATCTAATCAGACCCCTCTTTCCCAGTGGGCACTTTGGGCAAGTGCCCAGGGCCCCGCGACCGATAGGGGCCTACCTCAGATCAAATACAAAGTCCCTAGTTCCTGTTAATTCACCAAACGGGGGTCATAGGGGTCTCATTATCCTAATATGCCCAGGACCTCCAATAGGCAGAGCTGCCAGATCAAAATTCCGATTGAGCGCTAAAATGATATAAAAAGCGCTAGATTACAAGAAAAACGCGATTTAAAAAAGCGCTAGATTACGCGCTATATTAATTTCAGTTTTTTTATCAAATAAAAAACAGACAAGAATTAACCAAACAAAACGTCAAAATTTCGTCAATCCAAAATTTATCGTCCATAGCTTAAATTGGGCCAGCTTCATTCTGGCCATTCATGTATTCTTTGTCTTACATTATTTTTCAAATGTCCCAATCCTAATCTGTCGGGGCTTCCCGAGGCGATAAATGAATATATTATCGGTAATAGAGAGTTACAATGATATAAATGAAAAAGCGCCAGATTATCCGCTAGGCGCTAAAATTTAGAAATAGGCGCTAACCATACCAAAATAGCGCTAGATCTAGCGCCCAAAGCGCTAAAATGGCAGCACTGCCAATAGGTCAAAGACGGCACTGCATCTAATAAATAATAGCCAATCAAACGACGCGACATCAAACAATCGAACCAATCAGCGCTCACACCCGAGAGTAACGACGCAATCAGAACCAAGTTTTGGTCCAGTGATGAATATTGACTCACACATAACTGTGGCGCGCCTGCCCCGCCCACAAAGTCTTTCTAACCTCTTTCTATGTTCTGTGGCCTTGACGATTGGTGGGTGGTGGGTGCTACGACTGCAGATGCAGCCGGGACCAACGGCTGAACGTGAAAGTTTGGTCACCCATCCAATGACCGACCATTGCGAAAGTTGCTTAACTTCAACGATAGCCTTACGTAATATCATGCTTGGTTGCCAACCGTTTAAAAATAAAAAATGTATAAATGTTACTTCATCATCATCATCATCAGCCCATTAATGCCCCCCACTGCTGGGGCACAGGCCGTCTCTATGGTTGGAATAGGAGATTGGGCCGTAACCCACAACGCGGGCCCAGTGCGGATTGGTGGGTGCTAACGACTGCAGATAAAGCCGAGACCAACGGCTGAACGTGCCTTCCGAAGCACGGAGGAACTCGAGATAGAAGATTTTTGGTCACCCATCCTATGACCGACCACTGCGAAAGTTGCTTAACTTCAACGATCGCAGCCGAAAATGTTAAATGTTACTTACCATACAGCTTTTGTGGTCGGCACTTCGATACCGAATTGCCGATTGAGTTCAATGAACTTTCCCCATCTTATTGGATTCTGTGCTCCGGACACGAAGTTGTAGATAGGAATGTCCGATGTTTGACTGAAAAATATTTAGAAGATTTATTTATCTAACTAGCGGCCCGCCCTCGCTTCGCTTCGGCGTAGAGCTGAAGTGTAGACTACAGTTTTTGTTCTCAGGCTTGTATTATACACAATGACATTCATCTAGGATTCTTCTTATACCTGCATGCAAAGTCTCAGCCCGATCGGTTTAAAATTGACAAAGTTTCATACAAACTTTCATTCCCTATTTTATCCCCTTGGGGGTAGAATTGATCAAAAGCCTTTCTTAGCGGATGCCTACGTCATAACATCTACCTGCATGCCAAATTTCAGCCCGATCCGTCCAGTGGTTTGGGCTGTGCGTTGATAGATCACATGTCAGTCAGTCACCTTTGAGTTTTATATATATAGATAGATGGTATGTCGATTCTGGCATGATTCTCTAAACTTTAAACTAAATTTCTGTAAATATGATGAAAATGAAATCATTTTGTATTGACACCGTAACAATATAGTATTCTGTAAATATTGTTACAAAATTATTTAACGCTGTGAAGTTTTTTTCGCCAGTTTTTCTTCACAGCTGAAAAAAAGTCCTTAACTGGTGATAGGGGAAAAAATATAGACGAAATTGAAATTTAACATCAGTCTCTCCTTTTCATTCTGTATAGAGAATGACAAGGATACAGTGTTGTCAGATTTAAATTTGATTTAGAGAACTCTGCCAAAATCGACACCAGTCATACTATGCTTCATAATTATCTATGCGTAGCAAAAATTACTGTACTGTACCCCTAGCACGTGCATTGCATCTTCATATTTACAAAAAAATGGCTTGGTTTCATAAAACCAAGCCATTTTTTTGTAAATATGAATTTGATGATCAGAAGGTTAAAATTTACCCCTTGACAAAGTTTAAATGTAAAGAGGCCACTACTGCTTTTCTGAAGGGTCTTAGCTATGATGACACTGAAGAGCTTCTAACTGTTCCAACATAAGAAACTCAGAATATTATTAAATTAAATACGAGTACACATCATAAACACACATTCACACACTTCCACATGCACGCACGCACGCACACACACGCACACACATCATAACACATACTCACAAGTTAATATTTATATTTATGTTAAATTATTAGTAAGAGGTACCATTATCCACCTGATCCAGAGTCGGAGAGGCTGGTTATCTGTCATACAGGTTCTCCTAGTGCAGAAGCCAGTCTCTTACATAGAATTATAAATTAGGTATCTAAATTGTGAATTTGCTTATACCTTACTTTTTACCATTATGTATTTCTATGTGAGAGAACAAATAAAGTATTTTTCTATTTCTATTTTCTATTTCTATATAAAAATACGATACAAAACAGTGTAACTCACTTTTCCTTATAGTTCTTGGCCGTATGCCAGGCGGATGCTAATATGGCATTGACCACCAGATCCACTGGCACCATGTCCGCCACTGTATCCAGGTCCATATACATGGTCCTTAACACCTGCAGGATGAAGAGGATATTGTGAAAATATATTGACCAATAGAGAGATTTCTTCTTTTTGAAGTCGGTTAAAAAATGCCAAGTATGGGGAGGAGTTTCTCAAAATACATAGACGAATAAAGAACCTCCTCCTTCTGGAAGTATATTGAAAAAACGCCAGCTGAAGTTTATGTGGAACAGCGCCGTCTAGCGGTGACTAGCGGAACTACTGATTGGACAACTGGACTCCTCGTGTTCTTCTAAGGTTCTAAGCGAGGAATGACGGCAGCAGGACGGGCTAGTTAAACAACGCCATAAAAACAAAGCGTTGGTCAAACCAGCTCATGACCTTGTGACATTGTTGTGAACAAACAAGCGTTGTTAAAACACCACACCAGTCATCTAGCGGTGAGTAGCGGAACTAATGTGACAAAAGGTGATAAGCCTCGTTTTTTTATATTTTATCTAGTACTTTATATCTCCTTTATACATTATAATAAAAACCTAGACTTAAGTTCAGACTAGATTTTTAAGTAATTTTTAAAGTAATATTCTAATTATGTCTGTAGTGATAAAAATAATGTTCAATTACTTGTATTAATTTGTGATGGATATTACTCCAGTTATGTGATATTAGAAATAACTAGAACGACCTGCGCACGTGACAAACCCAAAGGAGTTATTAAGGACGTGGTAAAATCAATCAAGAGCAACTTAAGTTAACAAAATTACCCCTTTCCTAATCAGAGCTTGCAACCAGTGCTTTATTTAAAATAAAAATCCCACTTTGCACGGGCAGTTTAAACGCGTACCATTTTGGAACGCTTGGATGTGACGCCATGATGTGATTCAGGCCCGTATTACAGAATGACAACTAAGTGTTGATCTTTACTTGAGTACAGTTAGAAAGGGATGTCGCTATGTGCTATATATAGCGACATCCCTTTCTAACTATGCTCAAGACTAGATTAATCACTAATAATCTTTCTATAATACGGGCCTTAATCTACAAACAAGATCGATGATTACTTACAACTAAATCAGTAGGTAGATATATTATCTTACCCCTGTTCCGATTCCGATCACAATTCCGGTAGGTCCGTACACACTGTCCGTCCATCCACGCACTGGTTCCTCGTAGGTTGATACAACTGAGGAAATAACAAAGATTTATTAATTCAAAGAAAATTTTATCTAGAAAATATTCCTTTGCGGACCAGGCAGCAGACGGGACTCGAACTTGCACCCTTCGCTATCCGGGCAAATGCAAACAATGCGAAGAAATAGTGCTGGCTTGTAGCCTAAGATATACTAGAGAAAAATCTACACGGTCATCAGGGCCGCATAATGGTCAGTGCATTCGCCCGGATAGCGAAGGATGCGGGTTAGAGTCCCGTCCGCTGCCTGGTCCGCGTGGATTTTTTTCTAGTAAACTTCTCTTTAGATTTAAACATCTAGCAGTTAAATGCTTAAAAAATAAATAAAATCATAACTATAATTGCTATTTCTTCTTTCAAATGTTTAATACTTGAAAAAGTATTCATTTGACATTGTGGGTTACCTACAATGCGAAGGGATGGCGCTGCCTTGCAGCTTAAGGCTAGAAAAATTTCGACGCGGCTAATAGGGCCGTGGTAGCATAATGGTCAGTGCATTCGCCCGGATAGCGAAGGATGCGGATTCGAGTCCCGTCCGCTGCCTGGTCCGCGTGGATTTTTTTCTAGTAAACTTTTCTTTAGATTTAAACATCTAGCAGTTAAATGCTTAAAAAATAAATAAAATCAAAAATCTTTAGATTTAAACATATAGCAGTTATATGCTTAAAAAAGAAAATGTAACAAAGATTTTATTAAGCTATATTTTATATGTAAGCAATAAATTTTATTAAGCTGTAGCAGTGCGCGCGCACATTTTCTTTCTCTTATAGCTGGTAAATAAAATATGTATATGTACATACATGTATATATTGTACACATAATATATCTATTTATTTAAATACATACAGATGGAACTAGAGGAGTTTTCCTTCAGCCGTTTTAGATATAATGAAATTACCAATAGCCGGTCTGACGATGCAGATGGGTAGACCTTCCCCGTACTTCCTGACCGCTTCTTCAGCAACCGCCTTTGTGAAGCAATACGTGTTCGGCCGCCTGCCTAGCAAACTGTTAACAAGAATCAGCGGCTTATTTAATAGAATAGAATAGAATGAATTTTATTTTATTAACCCTCATTTACACATTAACATATACAAATTCAAAACTCTCAGCGACCGTGCCTCAGCATTAGTTGATGCGACATTGTGTCGCACCAGCGCTGTTATTCTGGCAGGGCCTGTTTAATGACACAAAAAAGGACATGTAAAAAATTGTTCTTTACTTGAAAGGATGTATGGGCGTAGCATCCTTTGCTTTCTTTTTAATATATAAAAAAATGGGTGCGTGTACTTATGTAGGCGCGTGAGAAGTTATCCTTCTTTGGCATCGTTTAAAATTAGTTTTTAATTGCATGCCAATAAATAATTACAATAAATTTATAAAAAGTCTGGAAAAGGACACAGTCAATAAAGTTCAGTTTTAATTTGAAAAAATAAATAAATAATCAAAATATTCAATTAAAATCGCTACTGAATATAATTTATTAGAATATATGTGATTTGCACTTGTATGAAACTCAAACACGTATTCCGAATATACAAACTAGAAACATGTGGATAAATATTATAAATATGAATATCTATAACTGTTACTTTATTACAAAAAATAAAGATGTGGTTTTTGGTTCTACTACACCAATGGTCAAGAGATGGCGCTGTAGTCTCCTGAATCGCGCTTTGGTTCCGTTGTTCCAGATTAATAAATACTTTTGATATTATCAATATGAATACCTATAACTGTTACTTTATTACAAAAAATAAAGATGTGGTTTTTGGTTCTACTACACCAATGGTCAAGAGATGGCGCTGTAGTCTCCTGAATCGCGCTTTGGTTCCGTTGTTCCAGATTAATAAATACTTTTGATATTATCAATATGAATACCTATAACTGTTACTTTATTACAAAAAATAAAGATGTGGTTTTTGGTTCTACTACACCAATGGTCAAGAGATAGCGCTGTAGTCTCCTGAATCGCGCTTTGGTTCCGTTGTTCCAGATTAATAAATACTTTTGATAGGCCTTCACAATGCAGTCGTTAGCACCCACTAAATAGAGATTCTATTTCTATTTTGTTGGTAGATTTTCTTAATGTGCGGTAAACACAAAAGTAACGCATGAAGTTGGTCTTACAGTGTTACTGTACAACTTTTGTGTTACAGTGATGCGCGCGCATCTTAAAATTTCACTCTCATCATTTTTTCATAACGCGCCTAAAGAAGTATAACTTCAATAAATATTCTTAGACAAACTAACTAACCTAGGCCTAAAGTAAATTATGTTCTAAATTACTCTAGACTGTGTGACTTGATGCTCCATTATAAAACTTAATAGTAGGGGACTCCAAGCGGATTTAGGAAATTACTTGAGCGCGGCAGATGAGCCCTTTATGTAGGGAGGGCCAAACGTCTAGGCTAGCAAAAAAAAAATTCAACAATCAGCCATGATTACAGGAAAACGTTACGACGCGTTACATTTGGGGAAGAGGGCGTCAAAAATCTTCAAAATTTGCGTTACGTAATTCTTGAACGCTCCTCAAGGTGCAAGGTCAAGAAAATCCCAAAATCTCCGCTTGGACTCCCCTACTATCTTGATTATAAACCAAAGACAACGAAGTGAAGTTTGCTCCTGCTCAGCAAGTTCACCACTACCTTAGAATAACTTACGTTGGTAAGATGCCCTCCACCAGCTCCTCGTTCAGTTCTGAGACAGCCTCCAAAGCCTCTACAGACATCGGCGGCTCGTAAAACCTGAAAATATAAAAAAAAATGGTTGTCTGTAAAGGTTTACGGACGATAGTTTGACGTGATAACGAAGTTTCAGGGTCAGGCGGGCTATGATTTAGTACGTAGCGATCGTTCTCCTTCTCTCTAACCTCCATGATTGAAATTGAATGTATGTATGGAACATGGAACTCACTTTTCCTCTATATACTTGATGTGTGTATTCGCGAAGGCCGTGGACACGTGCGTGATCGCCTTCAGGTTCCTGCACTCGTTGGCGAGCCGTAACACCTCCCTGGTGCCTTTGACGTTTATCGCGGTGGCTACGGACAGCTTCTCGTCGAATTTCACCGTCGCCGCAGCGTTGATTATCACGGTGGCCTATGGGTTACAAACAGCGGCATCTAGTGTCGAGTAGACGAACTATATTTTTGCATATCCACCACTTGCAAGAACTGTGATTTCTCAAAAACCTTGGTTTTATCTGTAAACAATACTGAGACAAAGATAAAATTGTTTTATAGTATAACCAAAGTTTTTTGAGATATGACACTATCGTCGCAAATGGGCTATATGTTGTTCTACATAACGTTTAAGTACAGCGCCATCAAGCGTCTAGTAGGCGAACTATATTTATGCATTTCCTTAAGGGTATTCGCAGGGTTTTTTTGTCTTTTTAGCGGATACTATGCCGTAAGCGCTCGTAAGCCGCGCGGACTGCTTAACGGCTTCTCTGTTTCGTACCCGTGAGACTTGCGAGAGGCTAGGTGTGAGGTCCGTTCATTGGTGTGCCCTTTAAGGGCGCCAACGTCTGTAAATACAGGTTTTGCCTGCGTAAAAAAAGGTTTTGCGTAAAAAAAAACACCTGTTTTGCTTCAGAATAGCTAGTATATATTGTATATATTGTACACACACACACATATTTGTACATATATACCAAGACGCTATGCGACATTTTAAATCAATATATCTGTGTAATGTAATGTAACGTAAAAAAACAAGTGTACTTATGACCACACGACTGAAGTGAAACTTCTTTAGCTCCATCTGTATTTATGAAGCAATTATACCAGTGTAAATAATTGCTTAGGGTGGTCTGAATTCGAGTAATGTCTTTCATGCACCCAAATACGGCTTAGCGACCAAATATAATTAAGGGGTCATCAATAAAGTACGTCACACTAACTTTGTTTTTTTTTACCCCTCCCCCGTCATAGTTAGTCACTTTTTCTGCAGATTTTTGTTTATTTGCGCCTTTTCTTTATAGTACGAAAACTATGAACTTTTGCAGTTTTCATAATCTGGGTGTTTTTTAATAAATTACCTTGCTGGTAACAGTCTTTCTATCCTCATCGCTCATACCGAGGCCCGGCAGTTCCATGTCACCGACGATGGGAACCACTTTGTGTATTCCTTTTGGGTTTACTTCATGTGCTTTTTCAAATAACTGAAAAAAATAATCACATTATTCAAGTTATAATTATTTTGAAGTTATACTTCTTTAGGCGCGTTATGAAAAAATGATGAGAGTGAAATTTTTAGATGCGCGCGCATCACTGTAACCCAAAAGTAACAGCATGAAGTTGGCCGCGGGCGCGTTATGAAAAAATCATGTGAGTGAAATTTCGAGATGCGCGCGCATCACTGTAACACAATAGTAACACCATGAAGTTGGCCGCGGGCGCGTTATGAATGTTAGTGTCTTAACCACTTAGTGGTTAATAATCCACCATTATTACGAGGAGCTCGATGGCGCAAGTGGTTAGCACCTTCGGCTGCGATCGTTGAAGTTAAGCAACTTTCGCAGTGGTCGGTCATTGGATGGGTGACCAAAAATTTACTATCTCGAGCTCCTCCGTGCTTCCGAAGGCACGTTAAGCCGTTGGTCCCGGCTGCATCTGCAGTCGTTAGCACCCACCAATCCGCACTGGGCCCGCGTGGTGGGTCATGGCCCAATCTCCCTATTCCATCCATAGGGAAGGCCTGTGCTCCAGCAGTGGGGACATTAATAGGCTGATGATGATGATGAAAGACGTCTAGTGTGGAGATTCAATATGCTTTTACAAAAATTCAAAACATAGAGGCCTATTATCAGTACTTATTATTCTATATGTAAAATCTATTTTAAATATATCTAATTTTCAAGGAGGAAATCGTCGAAAACTTGAATTTTGCATTTTCTAAACGCAATTTTTAGCGTTAGCTACTGTTGTCCCTATCGCACGGTATTTACAAATTCGCGACAGCAATAGTTTTCTCAAATTCATATTTCTCAAATTAAGCTCGTGTCCGCTTTTAATAAGAGAATTTATTTGTAATACTTACAAATTCGTTCAACATCTCATGCAATCTTGCTGTGGCATCTTTCCCCTTCTTGTTTCTGATCAAAACGTATATTGTGTCGATGTCACCGCACGACCGGAGCAATTTTTCAATCAGCACTAGAAATAAATATGGTTACTTGACACTAGATGGCGTTTCTGAAGTTTGAGGAGGTGTGGAGAACTTGTAAGCAGGAAATTCGACGATAGATGGCGTTTAGCCAAATGTTTATTTAAATTTTCCATGTAATAATCCTTGTTTAAATTATAAATAAATAGAGTGTGGGTAGCCTTACTTATATTGTGTCGATGTCCCCACACGTGCGGTACCCCTAGCACGAACTATTATCGAATTTGAATAGTTTGCGAGTCCGAAATGTCATTGTCAAATTCAGTATGAAAACTTGAAAAACAGCGCCATAACGTACGTAAGGAGAATTAAAAATCAGTACACATTTGACAATGACATTTCGAACTCGCAAACTATTCGAATTCGATATTGGTTCGATCGAAGTAATTTTACGATCGTTACTTCTAAAGTTTTAGGAGTGGGGGAAACTTGTAAGAAAGAAATTCGACAATAGATAGCGTTTAGACGAGCGTTTCTTTAAAATATTTAAAGAAGTTATTTGTACTTAGGGTGTATGTACACCCAACTCATCTATGTCTAAAAAAGGATGTCGATACCAGTACTATAATGACTCTTATATTAGTTTCATAGGTTTTCACGCACATCACTCATTAAATAAAACTAGTTTTTGACGGGTTAATGCACGAAACTTTATTAGGCTGCGAAACGTCAATAAATAAATAAAGTTTCGTGTGTTAACCCGTTAAAAACTAGTTTTATTTTTTTGACTCTTATATTTTTTAATTGTTATTTATTGATGCTATAAAGCCACCATATTGATTTTTCAAATACCATTCGGTATGATTTAAAGATTTTTATCGCACCGTCGTTCATCAGTTTAGACAAGTACAAGTTATTGGACTAAAGAAAAAACATGTATTTATTAATGTACCCTGAAAACATTACACTCCCTTTTTGATGTGGGGTATTGGTAGTTTTATAAAGAACTCCTCTAAATATTTCTATCTAGGACGCAATATTGCCAGGTCAGATTTTCAAAAGTAATAAGAAGAAAAAACAGTAGATGCAGGGGCGTAGGGACGTATTTCTGGACGAATCAAATATAGGCTACCAATATGGATTCGTCCACCCCTCAAAGCTCGTGGCTCGAGTGATTCATTTTAAGTTACATTTCACGCAATTAAAAAAAACGTATTCTAATAAAAACAGTAGATTCATGTAAACAAACAAAAGAACAGGAGACATTTGAGAAAGACAGGAGACCTCCTATAAAATCGGGAGACCTAGCAACCCTGCTAGGACGGATTATAATATCCTTTCTCTCCTAGTTCCGATAATTTTGTTTCATAATAACAAGCATAAATTAATGGCTGTGTTTTAAATGCACAATGGGACCGATTCTGGCAGGATTCTCTAAACCTAAACTTAAATTTGACAACAGTGTATCGTTGTCATTCTCTATACAGAATAAAAAGGATGGATTGATGTTAAATTTAGCTTTAAGTTTAGAGAATCATGTCAGAATCGACACCATTGTTGGTTTTTATTTTTCTTATGTTTATGCAGGCAAACAAGTTGGCAGTCCACCTGGATACTTGGAGCACTAGAACTTCAGTCTGCGTTGCGCGCTTGATCCGATTGACAGAGATATTTCCACTTATTAACTATTTCTCTACGTTAATTACAATAAAAACCTAATCTAAGAATATTAACTTGAATAGAACGCTTTACTAAATTTTCGCAACAAATGTTCATACATCGTGTACGCTGAGTCTGCGACCAAATCTTTTACAATCAAATATAGTATTTTTGGAGCTGTTACTTCTATAAATAAATTAGATGGCAAAAAGATGGAAAAAATATAGTATCTACTTTATTTTTAAAATAAATATATATTTGCTCTTCCATTCCATGCATTTTTGAAGTTATACTTCTTTAGGCGCGTTATGAAAAAATGATGAGAGTGAAATTTTAAGATGCGCGCGCATCACTGTAACACAAAAATTAACAGCATGAAGTTGGTCGCTAAAGCGTGAAGGCCTATCAAAAGTATTTATTAATCTGGAACAACGGAACCAAAGCGCGATTCAGGAGACTACAGCGCCATCTCTTGACCATTGGTGTAGTAGAACCAAAAACCACATCTTTATTTTTTGTAATAAAGTAACAGTTATAGGTATTCATATTTATAATATTTATCCACATGTTTCTAGTTTGTATATTCGGAATACGTGTTTGAGTTTCTAATAAATTATATTCAGTAGCGATTTTAATTGAATATTTTGATTATTTATTTATTTTTTCAAATTAAAACTGAACTTTATTGACTGTGTCATTTTCCAGACTTTTTATTAATTTATTGTAATTAATTATTTGCATGCAATTAAAAACTAATTTTAAACGATGCCAAAGAAGGATGACTTCTCACGCGCCTACATAAGTACACGCACCCATTTTTTTATTTCTAAGAACGCTTTTACTGGCAAAAATCTACTTATAGTAGTTTCGCCTACTATATATATTTTTAGAAATATAGTATTTGATCCCCTGATATAGTAGGATACTACGATTATAAAGTAGGGTTGGCAACATAGCGACACGTCCTCGGCGGCCATTTTGTCATGATTCAGGGCCTTTCCCGTCCCCTTCGCCAGAAGTGCCTTGTTTGGCCATTAGTATTAAAGGACATTGCTCTACGTCCATACATTGTTGGCATAAGAACCAACAATCGTGAAATATTCTTTTCTAGGTTCTAAATTGCTAGTAAATTACTGTAAAAGCAAATAGTATTGACGGACAATCTTCTGAGAACTTAAATTATAAAGAAAAAAACAATTTTAAGCCGATAGTTTAGCTTTTAGAGGGAGGGGCGCCCTCATCGAACTAAAATTACCAGTTTAATATTTCGCAAACGAATCTCTAAATAGAAAAATCCTCTTAGCAACCCCTAAGTTATTTTAAAGGGGATATCCAACAATACCCCATACGATGGGGTAGACGATGTTAAAATTGAATCACCACGTCTAACCTTAGTTTTTTTTTTAATTTTATTCTCCCAGTTTGTCGGCGTAAGTCGTATACCTACATCGGTACCTTCAAAAAATTGCAGCCCTCTAGTGCCAACAGTTTCTAAGCAAAACCTCGGACGAACAGACAGACATGAACATGACGAAACTATAAAGGTACCTTGTCAGGACTACGGAACTCTACAAATAGCTAAGTTTTGACGTGACAACGTCTTAAATTAGGTTGCGGCTGGGAGTCACTTATGAAAAAGTGTAACGCTCGGTAACGTTACGATGAGTCTCTCGTGTTAAGTTTAAGTTTACATGTACAATGTTTTAGTAAACAAAATATATTTCTATAGTTAAAATTTGTGCAATTCTTATTTTCATTCAATTCCTTGTTCCTATTGTGCAATTTAATTATATTCATATCAATAAATATTCTACCGAGAAAAAGACGTTGTCACGTAAAATCTTCGCCCGTAAAACCGACTTTACAGGCAACCATTTTTTAAATATATTTTTATTTTTATAATTATAAAGTCAGCTAAAAAACTTTGGGCTAAACTGTACTTCCAGGGCCCAAGTGGTGATACTTCACACTAGGTTAGGTTAGGTTAGTGTTGTGACCATAACGCGCGAGCCGAGCGAGCAAAGCGAGCGTGCCGCGGCAGCGGCCGGCGAAGCGCCAGAAAAAAAATTGTTAAAAAAGACCTTTTTTTTAAGTAAAAGTGTAATAACTTAAACGTATGACCTGCCCACAGAAATAAATCGATTTATTTTTTTGCCTAATATTAAGCGGTCGCCGTATCCTGCCTGCCATAATATGCTTATTACCAGTCCAGCCCCCATTATAGTTTGACAGTTAATGTCGATAAACCGCTTTATCATATTGCGTTTTGTTGCTCATGCTAGGGGGGCTGAGTAGGTAATACTGGAAGAAAAATATCTTACATTTGTTTTCGCCTTGCCCCCATCCGCCAAGTCCATACCGTTCGAAAAGGAACTTCGTATCAATAACAAAAAAAGGGAAAATAGAAAAAAAATAAAAAATAAAAGAGTGATTCCGGCCAGGATCGAACTGGCGGCCTTCTGCGTGTAAAGCAGATGTGATAACCACTACACCACGGAACCATTAATGGCAGTGATGAAATTATCATACGTATTCTTATAGTACTAGCAATAGTATTACGTTTGATTTACAATTTCTTTTATTTCCATCGATCTTGCACAAATTAAACTAATAATTAGTCCATGATGAAAACAAGAAGTAATAAGGTTGATGACCTTTCAGCTTGACTGTTATTGAAATAACTAACTATTATACAATTGCTAACTTCTCGTTTCTCGTACGGATCAGAAAAGATAAAATCATAATTTAATGAGGATTATAGAGACTGGACTCCATTTTTGTTCGCAGTCTGCTAACAAAGTGTTGATCTGGGGGGCAATTCTCATGTACTCAAGTTAATGGCATTCGATTTTTTTTTTTATAGATAGGTCCGACAAATGACTCCACCCCACCTGAGGTTAAGTCAAGGTGAAGTCTAGACGCGAAGATAGCTGATACAGCAGTTCTACCTGCCACACCAGCCATCCTCACCCTGCCGGCCTGCATGTTGCTTCTTCACGCCTCTTTTAAAGGATCCCAGGTTGTAAGAGGGAGGGAACACGTGAGCGGGCAGAGCATTCCATTTACGGATAGTGCGTAATTGGATGATGATATTTGGAGAAAAAATGAAATATAATGCGATTCAAATAAGAATAGGAAAGCCAATGACCTCCATCTGTCAAAGTCAAATGTCGCTTGAAAAGTACGGTTTGCAAAAAAATCTCCGAACAATTTTTTTAGCACTCAGCTGATTTTAGAATAAAATCCAAACATTTTCAAACAAACAATAACAAATGTTGATAATTAATATTAGTTTTTTTTCATTTATTGAACTTTGGCTATGAATGGTTGATAACCTAAATCGTCAACCAAATATCACTATGTTGAGTTTAAGACTCGATTTAAAACTTTCGTTTACATATAGGATGCATGTTCGTATGTGACCTGCATGATTATTCATAACTTCTCCGGCGGTAATGCAAAGATGAGCGAAATTGAAGAGCTATATTGTGATTAATGTTTTTTTTCACACAGTCTTAATAAAGAAATTCTATTAAAAATCGGTTGTGTTCTTTCTCAACCTTAGTAAATTAATTTTATTAAAAAAATCTTATGTTTTGTCTCACTTAATCTTAGTAAATAAGTTTTATTAAATAGCAACATTTTCTTGCTCATTCTACCTATTTGGTTTGAATTGACAGCTATGACATCAAAATATGGCGCCCAGTCGGTCCTATTCTTGAATCGCAATATAGTGCTATTCTCATTTTTCATACTCCTTTATTAATAAAAGACGACTAAGCTTGGATTAGTTACTCTATTTTTCTCTCTCCGTTCATGGAATTGCATCTGGCACTTGAGTGATATGAACAAAACATAGCGTAGCTGGTCGAAGTGTATTTTCCTCAACATTTTTCGAACAAAATCACATCTGCTGATATCACTTCGAGTGGTCGGAACGGTTCGTGACATCGTGACGTAACCTATTGTTTTCGAAGCAAATCATATTTAATTTTTTGACGTGATAACTTTGACTTTTGACTTTTGAGACTTGTTTAGAATAGTTTAATGCTAACACTATTAAGACAAAATGTATCATAATTAATAATCACATTGTTTGGCGCTAACTTCAACGCCATTCTCCATTCTTAAATTACGAGACATATCCATAGATTAGCTTAGCCATAGACTATCCATAGACACAGAATAATAATCAATAGAATAAAAACATGACAATAACGTCTTAAATATCGATGAGCCCCTGCTGGGAAAAGTATGATAGTTTTCGAGAGCTCGCACTCGTACTATGACTGATTTTAATGTTTTCGTTTCAATACAAATAAACAGTGTTTAAATTTTAACATTAAATCATTTGCGTCTTCATAAGTTTTAAGAATATTTGGTTACTATTCACCAAAATGGACATAGAAACATAATTTACAATTACGAAAACTATGATAGTTTTCGTGAGCTCTCAAACTCGTACTAAGGGTACTGCTTGATGTTTTAATTCTAGGGGGTGATGGGGGGTTCGATTAGATGCTTTATTTTTTCAGGCGGGGTGCACATGTCCCGGAATTGATGAGCCAGCATCTGGCAACCCAGACCGTAAATATTTCTAAACACCCTCATTGTTTAGAAAAATTTAACCTAACACCTACATAATTATGTAGGTACAATATCTAATTATTGTGTTTAATCAGTAAAATAATAAAATGCACACAAATTAAGGTCAGTATAATAATAAAACACTTTAACACGCTTTATCATCACCATTTAATTTTGCTAATAAATACTTTATTTATTAAATATTTTTATTACAAAACAACCCCGTACTAAGACAAAGTATCTTTATGTATTCATACTCAACCATAGAGCAACACGGACATGTCTTTAACAGATTATAAATATAAATAACGTTTTTCTTTTTTTTCTTCTTAGGTTTTCACGCACGCCACTCATTAAATAAAAGAAGTTTCAACTGTATAGATTGACTTATTTATTTATTTACTGACGATAACGTCGATAAATAAATAAATCAGTTTTTTTTGTTTTTTTTTTTTGCGCAACTCATTTATAAAAATTCTCTGTTACGCAAAGGATACTATTTTGTTGTTCAAGAAAATTTGCGCGATCGTAATGTCTGGTAAAGTCTTTGCTCATAAGCTATTCACAATACCTTGTAAAATATTCTTGTTTGGGACTTAAATAACATAAAAGTTCAAGATCTCAAGGCTTCCAGATCTTATATATTGTCTGATGGACAAAATATGGATAATCTAGTAATATTATTTAAAGTGTCTGGCAATAAATACTGCCTATAGAAGATGTCTGTAGGTGTTTATTTCAAAATTGTCCTCAGACTGTGAGTAAAGTGAGTAAAATTTGACGTACCTATTTGTGACACTTGATTCCTATAAGTTCATAGTGCATACTAATACTACTTGTACTTTTTTTAGTCTGTACTTGAGAAAAAGTCCATTTTATTATTGCGATAATAGTTTAATCAAAAAAGGGTCCGAAAATGTTAGTTTAAGTTCATTAAATAACAAAATGCATTTAAAAATTCAATTCAATGTTTCCAGTTTTTTTTAATTGTTTTTAAAACACGGTAAAAGAGTAGACGTTGTAGTGGCCACGTTATTGCGTCACACCGCTAGTAAACGCCAAAGTGACAGCTGTCAACTCAGTAATTTTAATGTTTTCGTAACTAAGATAACACATTTATTTACAGCACTAATGACGTCAAGACCGCAGACCTTTATAGCGTCCACTGCTTCCAGCGTCTTCGTTTAACTGCGCGCGGAAATTTAAAAAAAAAGCATTTTGACAGGCATTTAACGATTGAATAGCATTTTTATTTAGTAGCATTAAAGAAATATAGAATTAAATTGAGATATTAAGGATGATGACTAATTTTTGTTTGTTCGTTTATCGGGTAGATTATCAAAAAGTATTGGACACGTATTTTTTCTTTTTTCACATAATATAAACATTGCAGAGATATAAATATTGATTTGAAAAGTCGCATGACGTCACGCGATTGGTACAATTTTCATTTAAAAGTGACGTCACGAGCCCCTACTCCCAAACTTTGACGCTCTATAACTTTGTCATTTTTTGGTTGATTGCCCAAAGAAAAAATACGTGTCCATTATTTTTTGATCATCTAACTGACGGACTAAATAGAGTTTCGTTTACTGTACCCCGTCATCGCCCCTATTCATACTAGCGCAGCTTAGGAGCGCATTGAAGCGAATTTTAAAAATTTTTTTTTTTTTTACTTTTTTTTTTCACAATTGTTTTCACGTACACCACTCATTAAATAAAACAAGTTTCGTTTGACGTTGACGACGTTTCGCATTCTGACGACGCATCCTGAAAAGGATGCGAAACTTCATAATTAAATAAATCAGTACATCTATATAAATCTATATCCGTTGAAACTTGTTTTTTTATTTGATTTGATGATCTAATTTCCTTCGTATCGCGTCCGTGTTACTGTATGATTTACATAATTATGTTTTAAAATATATGAAATTTTATAAATACACACAAACAATTTACAAAACAACTTTTTCCACTACTCGACTCGCCTTCAAGCTGATTCGTCCATCTGTAAAACGAAACGTAGCAATAAATAAAAAATTAAAAAATTACTAGAAAAAGTATTCATTATCATCAACCTATTAATATCCCCACTGCTGGGGTACAGGCCTTCCCTATGGATGGAATAGGGAGATTGGGCCATGACCCACCACGCGGGCCCAGTGAGGATTGGCGGGTGCTAACGACTGCAGATGCAGCCGGGACCAACGGCTTAACGTGCCTTCCGAAGCACGGAAGAGCTCGATATAGTAAATCTTTGGTCACCCATTCAATGACCGACCACTGCGAAAGTTGCTTAACTTCAAAGATCGCAGCCGAACGCGCTAACCACTTGCGCCATCGAGCTCCTCGTCCATCACTACATTTCCAACTCATTTTTTTTTATTTTTTTTCATATTTTTATTGTATTAAAGTTAATATGTAAGTTTGCCGGCGTGATTGAAAATCATAACTCCACAAAATTACATCTCTCTAATACCAACAGTCTCCAAGCAAAACCGGGGACGGACAGACAGACGGACATGACGTAACTATAAGGGTTCCTTGTCAGAAGAGCGCGAGGCATGTGAAATCCTTCGGCGGTCAGAAATTACAAAAAAAAGATCAATGAAACACATCTAGCAAAAAATTAAAAATAAAAAGATTCTACTTAACTAGGAACTCACCTGGTTTTTGTCGTTGATTATCTTCTGTCACCGCAAACACACAAGCGAAAAATGCACTCATAATCAAAAAATAAAGCAGCAAAAATAAACACACACACACACACACACACAAACGTAAAAAACACAAGAAAAACACACACGCAAAAAACACATGCAATTAATATAAAGGCAAAAGAAATGGAGTAAACGATGATCTCTTGTTCGTTATTTTTTTTTTATTTAAGGACGCGAAGGGCGTGCTTTCGGGCCCCCTTTTCAAGAATGTATTGCTAGCACGAAGCGTGAAATTTTTCTTAATGAAATACAGAGATGTTTTATGTAATGAATTACCGATTTTTAATAATATTTATTTATTAAGACTATGAGAAAAACCATGAATCAGAATCTAGCTCTTCTATTCCGCTCATCTCTGCATTACCGCTGCCGGAGTAGTTATAAATAATCATGCACTATTACTAGGTCACATACGAACATGCATCCTTTATGTAAACGAAAGTTTGAAATCGACTTTCTGAACGCAACTTAAAGTGACATTTGGTTGACGATTTAGGTTATCAACCATTCATGGCCAAAGATCGATAAGTGAAAAAAAAAAAATATTAATTATCAATATTTGTTATTGCTTGTTTACAAATGTTTGGTTTTTATTCTTGAATTAGCAGAGTGCTAAAAAAGAGTTCCAAATTTTTTTTTTTGCAAACCGTACTTTTCAAGCGCCATTTGACAGATAGAGGTCATTGGCTTTCCTATTCTTATTTGAATCGCATTAGAAACGTAAAAATGTTTTGAACTACCACAACAAGTATACTACAAGTTTTGTACAAAACTAATTAATAACTTGTATATTGGTGTAAGGTTACAATGTGTCTGTTTGTATTACAGACATTGGGTTTTTGAACTGTTCCAAAAATTCCAACAGGTTTTGCTTTAAGATAAGGGGCGTCCACAAATTACGTGAGGTGTTTTTTTTAATTTTCTGTCCCTCCCTCCCCCCCTGGTGAGATATCGTGAGATTTTATTCAACCCCCTCCCCCAACCCCTAATCTCACGTGAGATTTAAAAAAAAAATGTGTTCGTGTACTAGTGTACACACGTAAGAAGTGAAACTTCTTTATGGCCTTATTTTTCGAAAAATGATGTACATGCAACTTTCCAGAAATTGGTTAAATAAAGTTAAATTAAATAAAGTTGGATTTTATTATCATAGACATGAATACAAATTACTGCCTATGAAACCGTTATGATTACACGGCTCAGTAATCTAAGGCACATGTTCCACCTCCGACGATGAACGATAAGCGAGTAGAAACTAGAAACGAATTGGCAGTCCAGAGTTAAAATGCACGCGCACGGCTTTTGACAGCCAAGCCAGCTTAACCGAGCGAGTATAGCTGAGCGAGTATCGCTGAGCTAGTATAAATTTTTTTCCAACGCCGATAAAGAAGTTTCACTTCAAAATGGGTTTCTTACGTAAACGCGTAGGATTATCATTGTAAAAAAAAACTTGCTTCGTGTTTTTATTTACGACTAGATAAGACTAGTAATCAATATTGCTTAGAGTTATAAGTGTAATAAAAATTTAACAATTGAATACTTAAATCGTAAAGATTAAATCTTAAGCATGTACAATCTGGATTAAATGGACCAAAATAGCATATATTTTTTTGTTTCAATCAGAAAAAAAATGCGTGATATTTGCCCAGACCCCCCCCCCCCACCCCCCTCCCTCCAACGTAAGATTAGATGAGATTTGACTCGACCCCCTCCCCCCCTTAAACATCTCACGTAATTTATGAACGCCCCCATACCAACTAACACATTATATAGAAATTCAACAACTCCAGGAAACTGCACGTTGTATACACAAAGCCTTTTTGAGCAATTAATGACACAATATCAACAGCCTTATTGTTTATGAGAACACTGCTGTACAAAACTGTGTAACTGGCGAGAAAAAACTAAAAAATTAACTAAAAAAGTAATTTATAGAAAGAACAGGAAAGTTATTTAAAGAAATAATTGTTTTTTTATAAAAATATAGCATTAAGGAAGTAAAGAATTTAGATTAAAACAAAAAAGGTAGATACGGTACTTTTTTTTTGAGTGTACACAGTTGGTCGCAGATGACCTTTACAGCGTCACCGGGTTTGGGGACGGCGAGATCCTAAGGGGACCTCAAGCCGAGAATTGGCGAGTGCCTCTGGAGGTATTCCAGTCGGATGGCGTCTCCCCACTCAACTACATAGGCAACTCTTGCCACGCACACGTCTGTATTTAAACATCAATCGAGCGAGCGAGACAGAACTATACGCTTCAACGCAGCGTATTGTTGTCCTTTTCTTGCTTATAAAATGGCGATTACGTAAATAATATTCACGACAAACCGTGATTTTTGAGAAAAAAATGTTTTTACAGTTTTACGAATGAAAAGTGTTGCCGCGGCATTTGATTTTGAACTATTTGTGTTCTTTATAAAAGCATCGAAGGCATTGTTATATCTTCATAACACAGAATATACGCAATACTTATTGTTATATTAAGTGTACATATGCAGCGTGCTTGAATGTCAAATTGTGACTACTAATCAGTGTTTCCACTTTAATGATTTCCTTTCCCCATGCCTCAATTCAGAGTTCCCCTTCTTAGGGCATTTTTCCCCTCAAAAATGATTCTGCTGTAGTTTTTAGATATGGCACTAGTGTAGTAACTGAAGAAAAAAAAGGTCTTAATCTATCTTATTCTATAACATATAAATAAAATATATAAAATCTGCACGTGTTGCCACAGTTTCTTTTATACGGCAACAACACTCTAGTCCACGGTATAATCCATAAAAAATTTGTTCCATGCCGCATTATTTTAGGCTAGGCTTTACCCATAATTTCCCACAATTTCCCCTTTTTCTTCGCCTCTGGACCCTGATTTCCCCTTAAAAGGGGAATTTCCCTTCATTGTGGAAACACTGCTACTAATTCGGTACATCAATTTTTTGAGCCCACAAGAGTAACATCTCATCCAGCCACTTGTTTACGATCGCTAAGTTGTCTCAATAAAAACGGGCTGTTGTGCGCTTATTTGAAATGACTAATACCGCGAAGAAAATTTGTGCGTTATTTAACTAACTTCATCTACTTGTACTCATAAACAACTTCACAGTTATACTTACTGACGGCAGCGCGGCTGGTGGCTGAAAAATGAACTATAAATTCAACGATTTTAAATACCCTAGATACCTACACCACGTGCGCTCAAAATGTGTCCCGATCAAGAAGTGCTTGAACACGACTCAAGCACTTCTTGGTTCACAGTCACTCGCGGACCGTTGAAAAGTTAACATGACCCTTAACTCCGTGAAAAAATGTGAAATAAATACTTAAAGTATGTAAAATGTCGTTTTTTCGACAGGTATATAATCAATATTTGTTCATTTAACGCATTTGAAGCAAATTTTGTTTTAATACTTAGTATAAACTGATTTAATAGAATATATTTGTTATGTTCGAATTCATGGTCGGTAATATAGCCATCTCTTTTCCTCGCGGTCCATACCTGCTATATTGCTGTGGACGTAGAAGCAAAGAAATAAGGTCTATATTCTTCCGCATATAGCAATAAGTCGTATAATTTTACGAGCTTACATATCGGACTGTCATAACTTTTTGACGCATGCGTTTTAAGTAAGACCTTATACAGTGTGATTCAAAGGTGATTTTCAATGTTTAAATAATGCCTTATATTGTTTAGACTACGCGATCATCTTACGGAGCTCCGTGGATCGTCCAATGTACCTTTTGGACAGGTTTCGGGCATGATTTTGTTGGTGTTGCTGTATCTAGGGTATTTAATACCGTTGTATAAATTCTACAAATTTTCAGGGACAAGCGGGCTAGTGCTTAAGTACGTAGCAATCGTTTTCCTTCTCTTTAACCTCCATGGAGTTTTTACTTGACAGTTATTTTAAAGACTACTAAAACGTTAATTAACACTAATTACCGTTTATAAGTATACATTTTTTAATACACTGTTAAACAGTGTTTAAATTTTTGTGAACGTTTATAAGTAAGGCTGTTACTTTGTTAATAAATATAAATATGTGAAGCAGTATGACCTTTGAGACAGTTGAAGATTTCTAATTACTTCTCAAACGGTAATTAAAAGCGTAAACGCTAATTACTTTAGTTAGTATCTCTTATCTATTAGACAAGTCCGTCCGTCCGTCCGTCTGTGGTGCTGTTTCAGCGGCCAAACCGTAAGAGATAGATAAAGAGAATGTTTAAGTTATAAGTTAAGAATAGTCTGATAAGACTACAAACCGGATTTGAGTAACGTAGCACTTCCGGTTTTCGAGAAATCACGAATTTCAAACGAAACGACACAAAATCTCCGAAGTTCTCAATTAATTAAATACATTTTTTTTTATATCAGGTTTTGGTGAACATTTGGTTCACTGGTTTGCTAGTTTATAGTTAAATATTTATGCGAGACTGTGAAATGAACTAATTCAGAAAATCAATATGCTGTAAATTTGACAATATGAAAAATAAAGTACCAATTGTGGGCATCTGCATTTAATAACGAATATTGGCAGAGCTTTAACTATTCTGGGAGTGCAAAATAATTAATATTTTTTGAGAACTTTAAAAAGAAAACATTGGTTTGAACAATTCAATCTCTAAAGCTAAACTTAAATTTGACAACAGTGTATCCCTGTCATTCTCTATACAGAATGAAAAGGACAGACTGGTCTTAAATTTAGTTTTAAGTTTAGAGAATCCTGCCAGAATACCATTAAATAGAAATTAATCTTTTGTTCTACGGTTAGGTGACCGAATGTACAATGTATAAGTCGCGACACTAAATTCTAGCGCTGACCGTTATTGCGCAGAAGTAAAAATGAAGATGTCTTGGGGGGAAAACAAGGTGCGCGGGTGGGCGTGCGTTGCGCCGATTGGCTCTCCAGTCGTACCCATGCGCTAATACCCCCATGCGTTTTATTCAGCGCTAGGCCGTATACAGAAAGATAGGCGAAAGCCGATCGGCGCTTATCGGCGCCTATCGGCGCCGATCCTTCCTACATAAAGGAAGCCGATTAAAGCAGATCAAGCAAAATGTCGGACTCATCGGACGATGATTTGGTTTTGTTAGAAAATGTTTATTTAAAAATGCGAAAAACAGCTATACATCCTATAAATAGAGAAAGGAAACGTTTCGGAGAATACCAGCATTTATTTGTAAAAAAAAAAATTTGATGAACAAAGATTTTATACATATACAAGAATGATTCAAGAAACATTTTATTACATTTTGGATTTAGTGAAAAACCGTTTGATGAAAAATTGGGGCAATTGGCATAAACAACCAATCCTTCCAGAAGAAAGATTTGTTGTCACCATTCGGTAAGTACGAAACAAATAATTTTAGCGCTTAGTTAATAAAAGATAAAGTTATTAGATTTATAAAAAGATTATATCTTAGATTGATTTAATCTAAGGATAATAATTCAAATACAAATTATTTATTATTCGGACCAGCGCGTGTCGGCGCTTATCGGCGCTTATCGGCTTTCGGCTTTCGGCTTTCTTTCTGTATACGGCCTATGCCTTAGTGTTATAGCTACCGTTAATAAACTGACTTTGTAATTAAAGCAACCTTTCTGCAAAGTGCAGAAATGGCATTTTTTTTAATTTGCTCTTCACATTATAGGGGTAATAATATAAATGGGGTTATATTCAACAATGTATTTTTTCTACATTGAATGTAATCATTTAATGTACTGCTTTAAAGAAAAGTATTTTATTTTTCTTTCTTTGGTGAATCACTTGTTCAGCTTTAGACATGTATTTTGAAAATATTATATCTGCTATGGAAATTAAGCGATTTCTGCCTGTCTGAATTGCCGATCTGTTTAATTTAATAAAATTATGTATTCTTCTAAAAGCTACGCCATCGGTTCGCAAATCTACGGCGGGAGACCTTGTACTGAGAAGAACCGGCAAGAAACTCAGCAAGGGCTGTTTTTTTCTCCCTGTATTGTATACAGAGCCGTCAAATTGAAAAATGACTTCAATATGAAGTAACTCATAAAGTCACTTTCCATTACAAATGCTAATATAATAAAAATTATGACTATATAAAAAACTGGTTTAACAAAGTTTAGGAACGCCGTGTCCTGCTGTTTAGGCAAAAAAAAATTCGTTAATATTGTAGATCCGGCCCTGTTGATGTGAAACATCTTTTCACTCGCTTTCGGTCGGGAGTGATTTCGTAAAATGGAACGGAAGTGTGTAACAGGAAGTCGCGAAAGCGCGCGCTATTTGATTTGATTTTACTGCAAGTTCTTTCTGAACTTTCTCCTGTTCTTCTGTTTTTCTACATGAATCTACTGTTTATCTCAGAATACGATTATCTTTTTTAAATTGATTGTTGAGTTGTATTTATCACCATTAATAATTTACTTCTAGCTCTTTCCATATATCTACTGTTATTCCTATAACGCCTCCCGATTTTTAAAAATCATACCTTGCAACACTGCCTGTACTATATAGTTTTCGTTGTAGTATTCACCCACATCTAGAGTTACTATTTCATAAATTTGAAAAGTCCTGACGAAATGCCGGACATTTCGATAGAAGTCCGGACATTTTAGTCGCAAAATGCAAACATTACCAACTTAGTTACAGTGATATTATACGCGTGGTAGCAGACGCTCGCATCGCGAGGGGGGTTGTTGATTTTTAAAGATGATTTATATTTTGTTTTGAATTAATGAGAACTTAAAAAATAATATTTGACTTATTTGTCTCTTAGGTTTTCACGCACATCACTCATTAAATAAAACTAGTTTTCACTTTATTTATGGACGTTTCGCAGCCTTTTCAGCTCTGTCTGTCTTTTTAGGTCCTTTTCATTATTCTGACGCTGCGAAACGTCAATAAATAAATAAAGTTCTGCATTAATCCGTTAAAACTAGTTTTATGAATATTTGACTTCTTATATAGCTTAATAAGTAGTTTTACTCATATTCCATCTAATAAAAAAATCTGGACAAATTAATAATCCAACAAATTAATAAACCGGACAAATTAATAATCCGGACAAATTAGTAATCCGGACAAATTAATAATCCAGACTAATTAATAATCCGGACAAATTAATAATCCGGACAAATTAATAATCCGTACAAATTAATAATCCGGACAAATTAATAATCCGGACAAATTCCGGACATGTCCGGACAAATCAGGACGCATGGTAACCCTACTCGCAGCGGAACAAAACAAAAGCGCTCTGACTCACCTTTGCCCAAGAACCCAGTGCCACCGGTCAGAAAAACCACTTGCTCCTTATAAAACTGCTGGATCTCCGATGATCCTTTACCCTTAGTGAGGCGTCTCTTTTCTTCTTCCTTGGCGTTCAGTTTGTCCTCTTCGGCGTAGTAGCTGTCAACTCCGTTGGCTGACACGAACTCGTGATCCTCCGAGTAGTCCAGTATCGGTGCTGTAGGGTTCATGGCTTGGTTCTCCACGTCAGCTATGCGGACGGAGTTCTCCAACTCCTGGAGGGGAGATTCAATTAGAGGGTATCAAAGTCTCGTCCAGAAAAGTTCTTATTTACATAATAAATAATAAATATAAATAAATATTTTCAACACACACCAATAGGGATGATGACTATTTTTTTTTCTTCGTTTATAGGGTAGACTATCAAAAAGTATTGGACTCGTATTTTTTCTTTTTTCACATAATATAAACATTGCAGAGATATATTGATTTGAAAAGTCGCATGACGTCACGTTTTGGTACAATTTTCACTTAAAAGTGACGTCTCGTACTCCCAAACTTTGACGCGCTATAACTTTGTCATTTTTTGGTTGATTGCCCAAAGAAAATATACGTGTCTATTATTTTTTGATCATCTAACTGACGGACTAAATAGAATATCGTTTACTGTACCCCGTCATCACACCAATTAGCCTAGCCCAAAGTAAGCACTACAAGGCTTGTGTTAGGGTAACGGATAGAATACTAATATACTGTACATATTTAAGTATATTTTTATAGAAATACATATCAAACATCCATGACTGGAGTACAAATGCTCGTATTCATCACACAAACATCTGCCCCCACCGGGATTCGAAACCGGGACTCGAGGCGGCGACATCATGAAACCCGGCGTAAAACCACTCGGCCATGGAGGTCGTCAATAGGTAGAAAGGTATACATGCAACCTAGATTAAAACAAAATGTAACGTGTTTCTTTCAACCTTTTTCTTGACTTCTATCTCGAGCTCCTCCGTGCTTCGGAAGGCACGTTAAGCCGTTGGTCCCGGCTGCATCTGCAGTCGTTAGCACCCGCCAATACGCACTGGGCCCGCCTGGTGGGTCATGGCCCAATATCCCTATTCCATCCATAAGGAAGGCCTGTGCCCCAGCAGTGGGGACATTAATAGGCTGATGATGGTGATAATGATGACTCGTATAAGACCATACTCACATGCAAGTTATCTTGAAGCTCTCTACTCAAACTCCGTATGTTCTCCAGTTCCCTGATCTGCTTCTCCGTGGGCTTGCCGTACACGTCGATGTCAATCTTCTCCCCTCTCGCCTGCGCTGCTGCCCACTTCTCCATCTTCTCCCTGGTCATATCCGTGGGGATGAGCGGGCAGGTGTCCATTGAGTGATGCATTATACTGCGGATGAGGTGAAAAACAAAACATAAATAAGACAGAACCAACTAGAGACTTTATAATATATAACTAGTCACTCGCCCGCCTTCACTTCACTTCGGTGTAGAGCTGAAGTGTAGACTACACTTTTTGTTCTCAGGCTTGTATTATACACAATGACATTCATCTATGATCCTTCTTATACCTGCATGCGAAGTCTCAGCCCGATCGGTTTAAAATTGACAAAGTTTCATACAAACTTTCATTCCCTATTTTATCCCCTTGGAGGTATAATTGATCAAAATCCTTTCTAAGCGGATGCCTACGTCATAACATCTACCTGCATGCCAAATTTCAGCCTGATCCGTCCAGTAGTTTGGGCTGTGCGTTGATAGATCACTATGTCAGTCAGTCACCTTTGAGTTTTATATATAGAAAGACTAGCGGCCGCCCACGACTTCGTACGCGTGGAGTTAGTTATTTGCACATACTTTTTGACCGAAAACGGGGTTTATATCTAAAGATACATTATTAGTACACCTCAACACCATCTATAGATCATACATGTTAAATTTCAAGTCTCTTACTTCAAAAACGTAGGAATTTCATACAAATAATAACAACATTCAGATATGCGTCGTTAGATTACACGTTGTTACAGAATGTGTTGCAGAAATAAAGGTTCACTGCTCGCTCCCCGTAGGTTATAGCGTGATAATATGTAGTAGGCTACATATTATCACGCTATAACTATATATAGCTATGTTGACCCGACTTCTTAATAATATCCGTGCCAAATTTGAAGTAAATCCATGCAGTACTTTTTGAGTTTATCCCGGACATACAAACAGACAAAAAATCTAAAATCTATATTTTTGGCTTCGGTGTCGATTGTAGATCACACCCCAAGAATTCGTTTAAAAAAATATTCAATGTACAGTTTTGACTTTCCTACCATCTTAATATATATAAATCTCGTGTCACAATGTTTGTCCTCAATGGACTCCTAAACCACTGAATCGATTATAATAAAATTCGCACACCATGTTCAGTTCGATCCAACTTGAGAGATAGGATAGTTTAAATCTCAAATTATAGTCGCAATTTTAATTTATTGCAAATTATTACTTTTGGGCGGTACGAAGTTCGCCGAGTCAGCTAGTTTTATTATATGTATAGATGATTGACTCTTTAAGAGTCCGTGGAGTGATGCATTTTACTGCGGATGAGGTGAATATCATGAATAAGACAAAACCAATTATGGTAGAGGCTTTATATATAATCAATGCGCTATGTGACGATTTTACAATATAAAATCGCTCTTATCTCGCAAGTTAGACACTTAATCAATAAAAAAGGGGTGTTTTGAAAACAAGACATATTAAGGTGGTTTTCCAATTACAGAGCATAATGCGACTCAGTGGCACACAATGCCGAATTATGCTGATGCTTAATCGGAACGTGAATTAGTTTTCAAATGCACCAACAGAGTGCGCTAAGTTCAGTATTGAAGAAAAAGTCAATGTTTGTACCTTCATCCATATTTATATTTAATGTTTTAACACAGTTTGAATTAACTTTCATTATTTTAAAAAAAACTATAATGAAACGAAAGTTTTAATAATTTTTCAACAATAAATAATATTACTAACGATAACATATAAATAAAACATTTCGATCAATGCCAACTTAAAGAAAAAACACTTGTTAATTTTCTGTCTCTGAGTTGGTACGATTGCACGCATCACACGAAAGTATTACTTTTGAGAGTGCTCGATTGTGCGAAGCGTTGCTGTAGTTAAAACACTAAACGTTAAGCATTATGCCGCATAATGCGCTATAATGCTGTAATTGGAAAGCTACCTAAATTATAAAGTCAGTGTATTTTATCATTTATTTTTTTGTATATATATCAAAAAAAAGAAGTTAAAAAATTATTAGTACTGCTGTCCGTTGGTCTGTGCACTTGTTTGTCTGCACGTTTAAGAAAAATATACGCAATTGATTGTAATAAATCCTTTTGAATTAATTTCCACTTATACTGAGGATGAACTCTATTTCTTATCATAATTGAACTGATAACCGCTTTAAAAATATTAATGAAATGGAATTTATTTACTAAGTTTCTGTTTCGTGAAAAAAGTTTTTTCAATAAGTTTCTCTTCTAGTAAAATAATTTCAATTTGTAATTTTCCAAATTTTTATTTTTATTTTGCTAATGATGTCGAAAAAAAACTCAACATTAAGTTAGAAAATAAAATAACCTATTTAAAAAAACACCTATCTCTAATAGACTTCAATGGAATGACTGCCTTTTCGTAGAACAATTTATCGGGCAAGTGGGTCAGGGTCACTGTACTATCTATTTTGTGCACAGAACACAGAAATAGGTTAAAGGGGGGATCATAAACCGTTTGTACGGGAACCGATGCCGCCGGTTCTACCCCCCACTACATTTCCACCTAATAGATAATAGCCAATCAAACGACGCGACATCCAACAATAGAACTAATCAACGCTAACCCAAGAGCAACGACGGCATTAGAAGCAAGCTTTGATCAAGTTATGAGCATTCGCTCGCACATAACTGTGGCGCGGCTACCCCGCCCACAAAGCCTTTTCTAACCTCTGCGTTCTGTGATTTTGTGCCGAGTACGGAGGTCATACATGAGGCAGCAAAGTTGTTCGTAGACACAATGTAATTTAATGTTTACCACAGTTTTAAGGAAAAAAACAGCCGCGCACAATGAAATATCGCAAGGTCTTGCACACTGAGGAAAACCTTTTGCCATCAATAATTAAAATCCTATCGAGATAACCAATCATCTATTTTCAAGGTCTTAGGGTGCGGCCAGAGTGCACTCAGATTCAGATTCAGATTCTGAAAACAAGCGCGAGAAATAAACAGTGTAGTCGAAGGGTACGGCCAGAGTGCACTCCTGATTCAGATTCAGATTCAGACTCAGAAAACAAAGCGCGAGAAAAAGCAGGCAACCTGCTTAGTGCACCCGCACCGCCGCACCCTATGGGTACGGCCAGAGTGCACTCAGATTCAGATTCAGATTCCGAAAACAAAAGCGAGAAATAAACAGTGTAGTCTCGGTCTCAAACGGTCCACGATCACTCTTTCTAACCTTTTTCTGTGTTCTGTGCTTGCAACCGATCTATGCTGCATAATTATATGACGCAAATTAGATTCTTAAAATTATCGAATTACAAATGTTAAATCAACATTCGATGTCTATCCAACTTGCTGTAACTGTTTCTAGAGTGTCACAATATTGATTTTGATAATGTTAGTTTGACAAAGTATACAAAACGTTTGTAAACGCCATTTTGTTTGGAGATATTAAATTAACAACTGCGTTACTTCATAATAGAAAAAGAGTTACAAACATAAAAATAAACATATCGTTTTAAAATTTTACAATAAAAGTACCATGTGACCATGTTGTACCTTGTGTCACAGTCATTACTCCAATTTAAATGCTTCAATGTATATTTAATGATAAAATCCCTCATTAGAGGCAAGAACATTAATTTCTATATTACTAACAAATTATCTTACCTAAACATCGCAACATAACTTGCAAAGCATGCAGTATGGTATACCTGTTTGAGACATTTAAATGTCTGTCACTCTATATAAATCTCGTTGATTTCAATGTTGACTTTGATTGGATTCAATCGGTTTTAAATGTATAAGATTAATTATTGATATGTCAAGATTAAGATCAAGTGTATCGATATTGATATTCTCTGTCAAAATTCAAATTGACTTCATTCACTCATTGAATGACTGATTGATGTTTTTATTTATTTTTAAGCATTTAACTGCTAGATGTTGAAATCTAAATTTTTTTCTAGTAAAACTTTTCTTTAGATTTAAACATCTACCAGTTAAATGCTTAAAAATAAATAAAAACATAACTTTAATTGCTACTTCTTCTTCCAAATGTTTAATACATGAAAAAGTATTCATTTGACATTGTTGGTTAGCTACAATGCGAAGTAAGGCTAGGAAAATTTCGACGCGGCCAATAGGGCCGTGGTAGCATAATTGGTCAGTGCATTCGCCCGGATTGCGAAGGGTGCGGGTTCGAGTCCCATCCGCTGCCTGGTCCACGTAGTTTTTTTTTCTAGTAAAACTTTTCTGACTGATTGATCTTAAAATCGCTAATCCATTTTATTCAAGTGTAGTAATGCCAGTTTTTCGATACATAGAGCGATATAAATATAATTATCTCTGATTTTCTTTTATAAAACTGGTCAAGTGCGAGTAGAATTTTCAAACTAAGGGTCCCGTACTAAAGTACGTTACATAGAAATTCAAAATAAATAAATAATTATTTCCAACACCCACACCAATTAGCCTAGCCCCAAAGAAAGCACTGTAAGGCTTGTGTTATGGGATACTAGGGTAACGGATAGAATACATATACTGTACATGTATAAGTTTATTTATATAGAAATACATATTAAACATCCATGACTGGAGTACAAATGCTCGTGTTCATCACACAAACATCTGCCCCCACCGGGATTCGAACCCGGGACCTCTCGAGTCGGCGACACCATGAAACCCGGCGTGCAAACCACACAGCCACGGAGGTCGTCAAATTGAATAATATAATATATTTTTAAGCATTTAAATGTTAGATGATTACATCTAAAGAAAATTTTACTAGGAAAAATTCCACTTGGACCACAGACCAGGCACTGATCATTATGCTACCGCGGCCCTGATGGCGGTGTCGAATTTTCTAGTGCTTTCGCACAGATATCGGAGGCTAGCGCTTGTGGAAAAACGGGACATATTTTTTATTTTGTAAATTAGTTATTAAAGTAGGTACTTACTAAGTAATAGTTTTTAAGTTTGTGTTATTTAAATTCACTATACATCAGTCTTATAAAATATATTATTCCTAAACTTCCTAAACTTTGTTAAACCAGTTTTTTATATAGTCATAATTTTTATATTATTTGCATTTGTAATGGAAAGTGACTTTATGAGTTACATCATATTGAAGTCATTTTTCAATTTGACGACTCTGTATACAATACAGGGAGAAAAAACAGCCCTTGCTGAGTTTCTTGCCGGTTCTTCTCAGTACAAGGTCTCCCGCCGTAGATTTGCGAACCGATGGCGTAGCTTTTCGACATTCACAAGTGCTTGTAACAGCCTAGACTGAATAAACGATCCCCCTAGAAGGCGCTGTTTAGTAAACATTGGCTCCCGTACGTATTTAGTAATAAAATATTAAATAACGTCAATTTAACCTTTTAGTGGCATAATTATATAAAAAAATAACTAAATATTTAGTGAAAGTGTTGGTGAAAAAAATTATTGAGAAGAATAGTAAAAAAAGTCAAAAACAAAAATACGACAAATTTATTAGTGTAACTTAAGTAAATGACAATTAATTGAGAAGTTTATTATTACGAAGTTACTAAATGTGTGAAGTGACTTAAAAAAAGCTTTACAGAACAATGAACAGTGCATAATTTTTAAAGTTGAATAACGGTTTTATGAAATGATTAACAACTTTAAGTGGACACTGACCTCTTCACAGACGTAGCATTTCAACTAATAAGACAACTAGCGCCATCTATTGAGCAGTAGCTGAACTATTAAGTGTGTATAGGAAAATATAAAGTGACGACTAATATTTTATTTTTATTATGTGGACAGTTATAGCATAAAAAAATTGAGCAAAGAATTGTATAACGCTTTTTTCTACAATACCTAAAACTATATAGACAGAAGCAAAGGTATGTTTAAACGAGAAATGATATTACTTAAAATATACTAACGCCATCTAGAGTGCTTTTTGAGAATTGCTACAAAACCTCATAATTCAATTTGGCATGCTGTGACTGCGTTGCTTCTGCTTACTGTTTAACCTAGCGCGTTTATTATTACTACCGGAAGATGGAGCACACATGCGCAGCTTGTTTAATAAAAATACCAGACAGAAGATTTTTGACCTGTTCACTATGCACAGAAAAGTATGACTTACAATGTGTCAATGTATCGGAGAAGCGGTTTTATAATACTATGAGCAAGGAGCATAAATTATCTTGGATATGCCCAAAATGCTCATCAAAACAACCAACATACGATAACACTAACACCCCAGTGCGACGACAAAAGGACGGCCCAAACATTGAAATTAATTCCCCATTTAATGAAAATGTCACAAAAAGGCGTAAAACACACACTAATGGTAACGAAAACCCTGAAATTTCCTTTATTTTGGATGACACTATTTCAGGTGGAGATACAATACAGAATCAATCCACATTCAATACAGAAAATACACTGCTCACAGAAATTCGAGAACTAAGAGCGCAAATTACATTACAAGCTCAAAAACAAGAAGCTAGAGATCGTGAACTCTCTCATACTATAAAAATACTGCAAACATGTTTACTTAACACAACAAATCAGAATATCAACTTAGAGACAGAAATTAAATTGTTGCGACAAAATACAGAGGATAATACAAAGCGTATACATGATTTAGAAAAAGAGATTTTAATATTAAAACGCGAACAAAGGGAAACTAAACCAATGAAAATAAATAGTACAGACACAAAAAATAACAAAACTGACCTCAATTTAAAAGAACAAAGTTATTCAAAACAAGAAGTACATAAGAAAATAATAGTTCTTTATGGACTAAACGAAACCAGATACGAAACTGAATACGAGTTACATGAAAAAATTTTAAATTTATTTTATGATATAGCAGGGATAGATCTTTCGGGATACGTAGAAGATTTAAGCCGTATAGGTGGGAGGGGTACGAGACGACCTTTGAAAATAGAATTACTGAGCAAACAAGTTACGAAATGCATCTTAGAATGCAAATTATACTTTAAAAATACAGGCTTATGGATATCAGAGTATCTCGACGAATCAGGCTTACAACACAGAAAACAAGAAAGAGAAAGTTTCAGAAGGAATAGACAATTTAAACATATGACAGAACTGGAGAAAAGCCCTTCACAATATCATCCACGCAAACAGAATCAAAATATGACAACTAACGCAGAACTACAAATAGGAATAACATCACAATCTCAACCTGTTACAAATCAACTCGGAAGAAACTATAATTCCTTTCGTCCCTAACAGGAAAAATACCAATTCAGTATTCTTATTTCAAAATGTGAGAAGCATTAAAAACAAGTTACACATAATAGAAGACTTAGTGGAAGATTATAATTTTGCTGCTTTATGCTTTACGGAAACCTGGATCTCGCCATGTAAAACTGACTTGCTGGTTGTAGAAGGATATATAATCTAGCGAGTAGATTCTCTAGAGAACACCGAGAAGGGGGCGGCGTATGTATATTTATAAAAGACCATATTGAATATTATGAATGCGAGGATATAAATAGTTTTTCATTGGAATATATAATTGAAATATGTGCTGTTCAAATACCACATTTAAATTTAATACTTGTTGTTATGTACTGGCCAGAGAGTAAAAGAGAAACACTTATAGTAAATGAACAAATAGGAAAAGTACTTAAATTATTAACGACTAAATACAATAAAAAACATATAATAATAGGAGGAGATTTAAACATAAACTTCTTAAGTAATTCCAGTCAAAGTAAAATGTACATCAATTTATTTAAAAGTTATAACTTTGATCAATATGTTAAAGAGCATACGAGAGTAACTCCTACTAGCTCTACCTGTTTGGATCCAATATTTACCAACTTTGATATGACAAACACAACTGTGGAAGTAAAAGAATACGGAATCTCTGACCACAAAGGTACAATAATTGACTTTCAAAAACCCCAAATAAAACAAAATTCAACTGCGTACTATATAAATAAATATATAATAAATAAACTAAATTTAAATCGACCATTAAAAAATCACTAGTTAAGAAAGCATATTATAAAGTGTCTGATTATATTACAGACAAAAATGCTTGGGTATGAACTGTTCCAACCATTCCAACGGGTATTTCTATATGATTTAAATTATGAATTATGTGTTGACAATATTATAATTAAACTGAAAGCTGTATATAAAGTTGATAACTTAAGTAAGATTATCAGACTGTTTAAGAATATTTGATTGACAAAACGGCGTGGTCGTGATTTCTCCTTTGCTTTGTTTTGTAATTGTTTGTTGTGTCTTACAGGTAAATGACCTTAATTTAAGTAAATATGTATAGTTAGTATGGGTAGTTATGGGTAGTCATGCTCTCATAATAGTCTCTTCGGCGGTGTCGTGTGAGGCGGGTCGTTACGTTCCCTAAAATATGGTTGAGCGAAGCGATGGCTGGTTCATGCGTCATGCTCGTGAACGGGTGCTGCCAGCGGAGATGAGTCTGCCCTAACTTCCATAATATTGAAGTTAATGTTTAGTCACACTGAATATAAATAACACTATTTGTATTTATACTGTATGACACAGCAATCAAAATGCAGGTAAACAATTAATGTATATTTAATAATTATGTAATGAAAAGTGACTTCATGAATCACCTCTGAAGTCATTTTTCAATTTGACGACTCTGTAAATAATAAAACAGGGAGAAAAAAACAGCCCTTGCTGAGTTTCTTGCCGGTTCTTCTCAGTACAAGGTCTCCCGCCGTAGATTTACGAACCGATGGCGTAGCTTCTAGACATTCATATGTGCTTGTAACAGCCTAAACTGAATAAATGATTTTGATTGATTGATTGATTGATAAAGAAAAGAATTTTTAACCTGCATAACACTGCATTGTTTAAAAAACAATTGCAGGCTATAAATTGGGATCAAATATTATCACATAAAAAAAGTATCAATCAAAATTACAGTTCTTTTCACGACTTATTAACATGTTTATTAAACAAGTGCATTCCAAAAAAACTAGTAAAAATAAATAATATTAATAAAAAACTGTGGCTAACTAAAGGTATTAAAACATCTTGTAAACATAAACGATTACTACATATATTAAAATCTCAGACAAATAATCCATTACTTAATGATTATTACAATAAATATGTAAAACTATTAAAGAATATAGTAATAACATCAAAAAAGAACTTATATATTAAAAAAATTAAATATTCAAAAAACGTAACGAAATCTATGTGGCAAATAATTAAACAACGTACAAATAAAATAAACAAGCAATGCCACAAGAATATAGGTTTAAAAACAGAAACAAGCAATACAACTGATCCTTACATAATTTCAAACATGCTAAATAAATATTTTGTTTCAGTGGGTAACAATAATAACAAACCAGATCCTGAAGGGCGCCCTTCTCTAAGTTATACTGAAAAAAGTATGTTCCTAAACCCAGTTACGGAAGTTGAAGTTCTTTCTATCTTAAAGTCATTGAAAAATAAAACTAGTTTTGGAATAGACGAATTTCCGCCGTCATTAATAAAACAATGTAAAGAGGAGCTCGTTGAACCCTTAACTTATCTAATTAACCAATCTTTTAGAGAAGCAGCGTTTCCAAAATTATTAAAAACTACAGTTATCAAACCTGTACCTAAACAACGTAACGCAAATGAACCGCAACATTTTCGACCTATTGCACTACTATCTACCTTTTCCAAAGTGTTTGAGTCCGCTATGGCGATGCGTCTAACATCATTTTGTGAAAAATTTGAAATTTTTAATAACTGTCAACATGGTTTTAGGAAGCGTAGATCTACTATTACTGCCCTTTATGAGTATTTTAATGAAATATTTTCAATAATTAACGAACAGAAATATGCTGTAGGAGTATTGCTTGACATGAGCAAAGCGTATGATCGAGTTTCTCATAAAATACTTTTAAAGAAACTTCACTCTATAGGGGTAAGGGGGATAGCACACCAGTGGTTAGCATCATACTTGGAAGATAGGGAACAATTTGTACAAGTCGACTATTATAATTCTAAAAATAACATATTAAGTAAAATTATATCAGAAAAAGATAGGATAGAGAGATCAATTCCGCAAGGTAGCATTCTTGGATGCATTTTATTTCTAATTTATATTAATGATATATCATTCTGTATAAAGGATAAAACTGTCATTTATGCGGATGATATCTCTGTTGTAATGCCCTGCAAATCTGGCAACGAACTGCAAGAAAAGCTAGAATACAATATGGGCGAGATAATTAAATGGTTGAACGAGCATAATTTGGAAATTAACTTTAAAAAAACTAAATTGATACAATTTAAACCTAGACAGAAAAAACCTATTGAAACTAAACCTATCGTCCAAAACAGTAAATTAGATTTTGTTACCTCTTGCACATTACTAGGAATAGAAATAGATTGTAATATAAATTGGAAGCCACATATTGATAGAGTAGTATCCAAGTTATCTAGATTCACTTATGCCCTCTACGAGTTAAAGAAAAGTACAGATTTAATATCAGCAAAAAGCGCTTATTATGCTTACGCAAACTCATGGCTAAGTTACGGAATTATCTTATGGGGTAATAGTACCGACATAAATAAACTATTTGTATTACAAAAGCGATGTATACGTATATTGGTGAATATTACAGACATGGAAAGCTGTAGATCACATTTCATAAAACTAAAGATACTTACTCTTCCATGTATATATATATTTGAAATAAGTAAAATGGTGCGCAAAAATAGACATTTATATAAACATATTAGTGATACATATTTTCAAACACGTAATTTAAGAAATAGAAATAAATTGGCAATACCGTTTACTAAATTACATCTGGTAAGCTCAGGAACATACCATATGTCTGTTAAAATATATAATAAAATACCGAATCATATAAAAAACATTGAAAAAGATTGTACATTTAATAATAATTTAAAACAATTTCTTATAGATAAGTGTTATTATGATTTGAAGGAGTTCTTAAATGATAAATTTTAATGATACCTAATAATCTGTATTATTTTTTGTGTGTGTGTGACATTATAAATTTTGTATATGACGTTATAATTAATGATGTTTGACTAATTGATTTGATTTTTTTATGACGTAAATTTGTTGACCTAAACCGAAATTATTAAACTAAATTATAATGAATATTATGTGAATGAATTTTGAATGGATTATTACTTTGAATGTTATTGTTACTTGTTTATTTATTTTTTGATTTGATTGACATACATCTCTTGACCTAACCCTAAATGTATTTTATAATTGCTTTAAGTATAATATGAATTGATTTTAAAATTATATTCTTTTTATTAACTTATTTAAATTTTCTATCTATCTTGAATTGTTATCCTATTGTAATTTTATCAAATTTTAAATTAATATTTGTACACATTTATATAATTTGCAATGCCCTTGCAGGGCTCATGTTTGCGAGCTGTTATTAAATTTAAGAACGAAATGTAACCAACATGAAGCAATAAATATTATGACTTATGACTTATAACGATATTGAATTTTGATTTTTTTAATTTTATAATATAATAAAATATATATAAGCTTTTCAATATAAAAATCTTATCAACAAAATATTTTTTCTAGCACTATTAAGTAGTTACTTAGACCTAGTAACCTTAAACTTAACTTAAATAGGAAATGAGCAGGTTCGAGGTTAAGTATTGAACCAAGTGACTTAATTAGGTTATTGTATGTTAATTTTTGTGTAAGTGTAGGTCCGTTCCAATGAGGTTCTTTTTTTAACAAAAAATTGATTGATTTTCAAGTACAAGTTTTTGACGACGTGGCCGAGTGGTTTGTACGCCGGGTTTCATGGTGTCGCCTACTCGAGAGGTCCCGGGTTCGGATCCCGGTGTGGGCAGATGTTTGTGTGATGAATACGAGCATTTGTACTCTAGTCTTGGATGTTTAATATGTGTTTCTATATAAATATACTTTTATATGTATCAGTATATGCATTCTATCCGTTACCCTAGTATCCCATAACACAAGCCTTAGGCCGTATACAGAAAGAAAGCCGAAAGCCGATCGGCGCTTATCGTCGCCGATCCTTCCTACATAAAGGAAGCCGATTAAAGCAGATCAAGCAAAATATCGGACTCATCAGACGATGATTTGATTTTGTTAGAAAATGTTTATTTAAAAATGCGAAAAACAGCTATACATCCTATAAATAGAGAAAGGAAACGTTTCGGAGAATACCATCATTTATTTTTGTAAAAGAATTTAAATTTGATGAACAAAGATTTTATACATATACAAGAATGATTCAAGAAACATTTTATTACATTTTGGATTTAGTGAAAAAACGTTTGATGAAAAATTGGGGCAATTGGCATAAACAACCAATCCTTCCAGAAGAAAGACTTGTTGTCACCATTCGGTAAGTACGAAACAAATAATTTTAGCGCTTAGTTAATAAAAGATAAAGTTATTAGATTTATAAAAAGATTATAACTTAGATTGATTTAATCTAAGGATAATAATTCAAATACAAATTATTTATTATTCGGACCAGCGCGTGTCGGCGCTTATCGGCGCCGGTCCATAGAAAAAGGATCAGCGCCAATAGGCGCCGATCGGCTTTCGGCTTTCTTTCTGTATACGGCCTTACAGTGCTTACTTTGGGGCTAGGCTATAATTGGTGTGAGCGTCGGAAATATTTATTTATTTTATAAGACCGATGCTAGAGAAAGTGTAAGGATTATGTTCCATTTTTCTATTGAAGAAGGGATGCAGGCAATGTTTTTTCTGTACAAAAGTTCTCGACTGATTCCTCCTTGATTTTTATCGCTATAGAATCGATTTTCTTTCAATTTTTAACTTTTTATAGGATACGACGAGGGAACGGGACTGTTGCCCTTAACACAGATTATTTTATAATCTAGCTAGGGCTCAGTGCGACTATGTCAGAAAACTCTTATGCCTAAGATTTTTTTTTTACTATTACCTACCTTATAAGAAAAAAGAAAAAAAAAACTATGTAATTAGTAAGTTTAAATATTGTACACTATTTTGGCAAAATAAAAGATTATTATTATTATTATAATTTATTTTTATTTATTTATTTTATTTATGTTTTGTTAAATCATAATTAATGTTTTCTTAGTGCCTAAAAACAGCGACGATACTACTGAAAACTGAAAATACAATAAAATAGCATTTACAATACACTAGTACCTTAACTAGGCCGAGCCTGTACAATAGGTACTAGATCCTTCCAACTTCCAACAATTTTGACAAAATTAACATTGAAAGGATTTTTGATTTTTCATCTATAATATTTTGAATTTTGTGCTTGTGAATTCTGCAAGAATTTCTGTTTTTTTTTTGTTTAAATCCGAAGTAAACAAAAGTAGATTATAAATTATAATTTACGAGCGGCCCGCCCTCGCTTCGCTTCGGTGTAGAGCTGAAGTGTAGACTACAGTTTTTGTTCTCAGGCTTGTATTATACACAATGACATTCATCTATGATTCTTCTTATACCTGCATGCAAAGTCTCAGCCCGATCGGTTTAAAATTGACAAAGTTTCATACAAACTTTCATTCCCTATTTTATCCCCTTGGGGGTAGAATTGATCAAAATCCTTCCTTAGCGGATGCCTACGTCATAACATCTACCTGCATGCCAAATTTCAGCCCGATCCGTCCAGTGGTTTGGGCTGTGCCTTGATAGATCACTATGTCAGTCAGTCAGTC